>JASUDE010000015.1:85030-255467 GCA_034509685.1 Colletotrichum cereale | reverse complement strand
GCCCCCCCCCCCCCCCTCTTTACATCCCACTCCCAAGAGAGAACGGCTCGTGAACCACGTTCGGGATGGATGATCTTGCCTGTCCGTGTGTATGGTGGTGCGTGTGTATGTCACGCTCCCAAGGTAGCATGAGCGTGCGTGTGTGCGTCCCCGCGTGCCGAATGTGGTCTGCGTCGATCGCCAACCACGCGGCAGCTTCTCCTGTCTTTTTTTCACATGGATAACACCTCCCCTCCCCTCTTCTTAGAGATCGACGCTGCCTCTTTCCACTTTCCCGGAATGGGGTCGCCCCTTTCTATCAAACCACTGACCACTTATTCATGGTGCAACCAGCTCTCAAAGGAGCGGAGAAACATCAGGCTCCTCCCTGTGCTTTTAGACTTATCCCTCTCATTGGGTTGTAACACCTCAGCGGTACCAGCCGGTACCGTCAAAGACTCACGACGCCTACCTGAGAGGAGGGGAGGTGGCGAGTCGGTGAGAGCCGAACACCCAACCCCCTAAAGCCCAAAGCCCAAAGCCCAAAGCCCGAGCCCCTAAAACCTTCGTCCACCTCTCATCCCATTCTCCCTCTCTCGTTGCGGGGGGAGGGGGGTGCATATGCGATGGGATGGCAGGCAATGGCGCTTTCATCCTTTAGGACGAAGTGTACGAACCGATGCAGAATCTCGATGCCAACAAGGGAGTGAGGAGGACCCTCCGTTCTCACTCCCGTGTGACGAGTGCCCGCAACTATGTAATCAGCCAACCACACCCCCCTTCAGCGTCTCATCATGCTCTCGAGGCCATCTCCCAACTACCTACGTTGCTCCGATCCTTCCTTGTAGATCCATCCCCAAGGTTGACGAGCAATTAGGTTCATGCGAGCACGCAGGGTGAAGGGACGAGCCCAACCAGGAAAACGGAGGTTGTTGATGATCATTCATTGCTGTCATTTGCACTACAATTAAATTATACTATGTACGCTTTCCCAATCCAGTGATGTCCCAGTCCGTCAGTCGGCTGGTTTTCATGTCCTATCCCACCATTACCACCGCCCTCATTGCTGTCTCAATGCTCACCAAACTCACTGAGTATGATAATAGCAGTAGCAAGAGTCTGGTACAAAACATAAAGGGAATTTACCCAATCGATGCAAACTAGGAAATGCACAATGGCACTTCATAGTGTGATGGGTATAATCATCGAGTGTGAAATGCTACTAGTACATATCTCCCCTTTGCCCGGTTCTTTCAAGAACCTTGGGACATGTAGGTCGAGTTTTTTGCGAGGCATACCACCTATGGCAACCGACCTCTTCTCGTTCATCTCTAGAAACCTTGATGGAATCAGAAGGCGTGTAAAAAAGGACATGATGAGCGCGCAACAAAAGCTGGAAAACGATGATGATAATAAGAAACCAGCCCGCAACCGTAATCAGCCCAATATCCGTTCAACGCCGAGGGTGAGGATATCACCAGGTCATCTGTGACCGATTGGAGATCTTCTTCCTCTTTCGCACATAACTGACAATCGAAGGAATAAATGCAGAACGTGGTTGGTCCAACCATCAACCCGTCTCCGACCCAGGGAGGAGAGTAGCGGGTGCGTTTCGTAGTCTGGTGTGGGGTTGAGCGATCGACAGCCAAGTGAATTCGAGCCCATGTCCCCCTTTCCCTTCCTGCTGCAAGCCGTTCCCCCTTTTCTTCGCGCGACTTGTTGGACCGTGGAGAAGCCGCAGACACCACCACGGCGTTCGCAATCGATCCGGAGCCCGCATGCTCAAATTGTGCCGCAGGTAAAATAAACAGAAAATTGATGAGGGTGGAAATTTCCAAAATATCATGAGATATACCCTTTATGACGATGAACCGGAAGTGACAACCCGCCCACCAGTGCCTATCCCGCCGCCCGACTTTTATCTTGGTCTCTTTCGCTCGCCGATAGATGGATATTAAAACGAGGGTAGAGAATGGTATCGTATGAAAACCTGGTGAATGCGAACCGTCTAGTAAAGAAATTTTTTGATGGAAGAACTCGTTGTCGAGCCACTCGATGGATGTGCAGGACGTCTGATTGGTGTCGAGAGTGGATATGGGATGTTGATCATGATTCGAACTAGGAAAACTCGTGATGTCGTACTAGTCCTGCTCACTGCCCTTCACAGTTTAAAGCTGTGGGTGCAGACATGTTGTACAATTTGAGCCTGCAGGAAGGGCTCAAACATGTGGAGGAGTTTAGTCCGAGTGGTGGTCTTCCGAACCGGCCTCAGACCGAGCGTCGCCCTTGTGGACCTTCTTGTGCCTCCGAAGATTTGAGACAACAGAAAAGTGGCGGCCACAGCCCTCAACCTCGCAAGCAAAGGCTATAGTAGAATTAGCATTTTTGCAACACAGAGGAAGACAAAAGCCCGTCTTGTCGCGGCCGGATGATAACATACGCTTCTCGCCAGTGTGGCTGTACATGTGCGTCTGAAGGGACGAAGGGCGAGTGAATCGCTTGTCGCAAACCTTGCACTTGTGCTTCTTCTGCGTGCTCGACGACACCTTGGAGCTGAACTGTCCCATCATGGACTGGGGAGCCGGGGGGATCTGAGGCGCCATGAGGCCGTGTGGCCGAGGGAGGGTTCGGGAGGTGACAGACTCGATGTCTGATCCAGCGGTTGAGTAGTCGCTGACAGAGTCGGCGCCGTAGTAGTTACCGAATCCAGAGGTGGAGGAGACAGATGAGCTAGTCGAATGCGTCGAGGGGAAGCCATAAGAATCTCCGGATGCTCTGTCGCTGCGGGCACCGTAGATGTTGCGAGGTGTCTCTTGGCTCATGGCGAGCATGCCGTGGCTTGCGTCGAGAGCATCAGCGAAGCTCCGTCGTTCTTCATGGTGGTGAAGTCCTCTGTTGTTAAAGTCAATCATTGAGTTGCGATGGGGCCGGGCCAAGACACTGGGGACCGATATGTCGACCAAGGAAGTTGAGGGTACTGACGAGTGAGAGAATCTCCTAGAGTGTTCGGGTTCCGGGGCGAGGGCAAACGTAGAGCGCATGGGAGCGGGAGCGTAGCCCATTGTCTCGTAAGGGGTGGGCGATGCCGTGTATGAGCCGTTTACGGGAGAGGCAGCCGTTGCATAGGGAGCTTCACCGTAGGCAGGAGCCGAAGTGGCAGCCATGCGGTTGATACTGAGGATATCTTGGGGAACAGTGAGTAAGTCCGTCCTAGGCAGAGGGTCTGCCATGGGGAGACTACCTGCTGAAGCTGCCGTCACGGGGATCTGTCCGTAAGAACCCAAAGACGAGGCATTGCTGCTAGTGCTAGTCCTAGCGGTGTGTGACCTCTCCAGACCCAGGCCGGAGCCGAGACCGTGGCCGGCGTACAAGCCCTGGGGGGCTTGCGGCGACGAGGTGTTGGCCCACGGGTTTGAGAACTGAGGGGAGGCGGAAGAGTGTGCGTAAGAAGACATGTGGTCGAAGGTGTTTAGGGGCCCGAATCGTTGCTGGGAATCTAATGTCATAGTCATGATCGGTGGTGTTGGTGAGATGAGATGACAAGGTTGACCGTTAACAAAAAAAAAGATGTATTAGGTAGGTGTTCGGCAGAATAGCGTTGCTGATCAGATGCGAGTGCGTAACGACTATTGTATCGTAAAAGGGCAAGTCGTGACACGGATCGGATAGAACTGGATGATCCCGTGGGAGTTGAGCAGGTTGAGGATGGGGGATCAGCGAGGTTTAAGTGTGTGCCTGTGGGCTACTGACACACGACTATTTGAACCAGTTGAGAGCTGAGACCAATCGTTTGGGCTGACCAGGCAAGAGTCGTGTGAAGCTTGTTGCACAGTGGTCAGCGGGACATGGGAGGAGTGTGGAGACCCCTTCTCTGCAGACAGCTGTGACGACTCCGACTCAGAGTGATCGACAGCGCCAATATCCCGTGGGAAAGAGGCCGAGGCGGACAGGGTTGGGGGCGATTAGGTAGGGTAGCAGGCTGGTTCAGATTGGAACCGGGGGTCAGGCTGAGGAGGAGCCTAGAGGAGATGGAGGACAGAGAGGGACGACCAGGTTAGGTATTGTGGTGCGGGCCAGCGAGAGCGGAGCGGATGCACGGTAGTACGTAGCGTGGTGTAGAACGAGGGAGTTGAGTGGGAGAAGAGATGGCGGCCCAGTTTTTGACAGGACCACTAGGAGGAAAGGAGGAGACCTGGAGTACGTCCCTGGAACGAGGTCGAAATGGGACAAAGATCTGCGGTATCGAAGACGGTTTGGTGAAAAGTCTCGAGGTCAACTGGAGGCTGTGGCAGGGGGGCCCCAGGTATTGCTGTTCAGTCGGCGCGGTGTGCAAAGAATGGGCGTGATGATGTGGTGGTAGTGGAGGTGGTAATATTTTTTTTTCCCTCTCTCTCTCTCTCTCTCTCTTCCTCTTTTCTCTCTTCGGTGAGGACTTTCGAGAGCGGGGTTTCCGTGTTATTGGGTGTGAGCCTGTGTATGCGTGCGTGTGTATGTGTAGGCGTGCCCCTTGTTCTTATTTTTTATTTTTTAAGGGGGCAGTGTGAGATGTTGCTTCTTTTTTTGTTTTTCTTGTTGTCTTCGAAGATGCTTGCTTGAGTACCTAGGTATCCTGATGTGACGAACCGCAGAAGCTCGGGGCAAGCAGCGAGAAAGAAGGCGGAGCGCGTCTAAAAGGAGGATTTGGCGCAATGCGTCGCAATGGGTTTGGTTTGAGGTTGGACGATGGAGCTGATGATCTCTGATGATGAGCGTTCAAATGGAAAAAAAATTGGGGCAATATGTAGAATTGGCAGAAATTTGATGGGGGAGGCGAGGGAACAACGCTTTTACATCTCTGGTGGTTCCGGGTCAGGAAGGAGAGACAAGCAGATGAAGCTATGATGTCGATTTACTTGGTGTTAGAGTGCGTTGTGTGGAGCGAAAAGAGTGGAAGGGGTGTGGGGTGTGGCAGATACGGACTGAGAGAGGAGGGGTGTGTATCCAAAAGAAGCAAGAAAGAAAGGAAGAAAAATAGCAGCGAAGGGAAAAGAGGGTTCAAGTGTCCAGGGTAGGGTCCCGTTAGTGAGCAGGATGGGATGGGGGTTCGAATGGGGAGGGGAAGGAAGGGATGTTGGAGGAGTCGAGGGACAAGGGAGGGGTGGGGTGGGGATGGGGGTGAGATGAGAAGGAGAACGAAGAGTGCAGGGACTGGATGGAGTGGACCCTACGGCAGGGGAGAGAAAAGTGCCACACAATGTCTTCTGTCTCTGTGTGAGAAAAAGAGGAGGAGGGAAAGAGGGTACGGAGTACTCTGTACTGACTGCGGAATGGAACGCACGCCTGTCTTGTACAGCCCAGGTCATGCCTGTGCGGCGCAGGTACCAACTGAGGCGGGATGGACTACCGGCCTCAAGCACGGCTGTCTACGTCTCTTCCACGTCCCGTCCCAAGTACACAAGTACGCCGAGTCTACTTCAGCCAAGACTGGCATGCGCAAGCATCGGCCCTCTGTGGCTCTTACCCTTACTCTACGCTGTCTGCTCCTGGCTACACCAGTAAAGACAGGCTCCACCAAGGTACCGGCTACTGTCTCTCCCGCTCGCCAATGCCTCTAGCGCAGTGCTCATAGGATGGGGGAGGAGTCCGAGAGGGGAGGTTGCTCTGTTCTTCTCCCCCGTCTCACCAATACGAGCAGGTAGACTACCTAGCTTTCCGGTTGACTAGTTCAATAACAACGCTAAGATCAGAGTAACGTAGGATAGACAGGGTCGATGAAAGAGGACAAGAAGAAGCCAAAAAAGCGCCACCGATGATGAGTAGTCAAGGGTACGAGGAGGAGAGAGAGGAGAGGAGAGGGGGTTGATGGTGGTGTGCGGGCAGGGCAGGCAGGCAGGGCAGGCGGGCACACAGGCAGGCGCTCATTTTTGCTTCCTTTTTTTTCTTCTTTTTTTTTTCTTTCCGCGCTGCCGCGATGCTACATGGTATCAATCAGTATGGAGTGTACGGAGTAGGTAGGAGGGTGTGCCAGTGTATCAACTAGGTGCGTTCTCTCCCGTTTTCCCGTACGCCCAAGCACGCAGGAAGGTGTTTAGCACGCCGGCAGGCCATGAGTTGGTCAATTGCAAACACCTGTAGACATGGGATATGCAGGGTCTTGTGAGAGACGCAACAGTAAACAAGAGTATTCAGCATGTCTTCTCGCGAGCCCTATCCAGAGCCCAACTAGGTACGCCATACCAAACTACGATACACGTAGCTCAGCATCATGTACAGATCCAGTGGCCATGGCTTGACTCGGAACGGCGCCTGCCCGCCACCAAAACAAAGTCCCCTTGGGCTGAGATGGATGTCGCGATGGCTCAGAGCGGCATGGCTTCAGGGCCGGAGTGGGGTGACGAGGGGAGAGGAGGGAAGGGAAGTGAAGGGAGGAGGGGACGCAATGTGTTTCTGTCCAACGACTCTCTCCCAATCTACCTACCTACCTACTCTGTTGTTATTCTGATTGCGAAGGCTAAGCCCGATGGCAGCACTGGCTGTCTTCCGTTCCGAGCCCGAGAAGGGTGGAGGAAACGGTCGGGTTGGTGTGCGTGTGCGTGTGCGTGTGATGGCATCGCATCGCATCGCATCCATCTCCTGCACTTGAGAAGTGAAATGAAAGTAAAAATAGTGGAGGGCATACCCAAATGCGCATTCCGAATGGTTAATGCCGCCCGTACTCCGTCAAGGAGCGTATCACAAGTGTATAATCGTCTAGTTTTGGCTCCTCCTCCTCTGTGGCCCCCCGGCCCCCCAAACTCGCTCAGTACGAAATGCCCCGGTATGAGGAAGAGAACCTGGGTAGTCGCAATAGGCGCATCTGTGCCTTCACTCGCCCCACCCTCATCTATTAATCTACGCACTCCTGTCGCTCGTTTGCTCTACACGGCGCCCACCAAGCGATGTTGCTGGGTTTAAAAGACAGCATCGTCTTTGAGAGCATGAGAGAGAGGGGATTGCCAAGAGCAGAGGTGAACCTGAGGGAATTTTCAAAGCAGGGAAATTTGGGGCTCGAGGAGCGGGACTCTGCACCGAGTACCTACCTCCTTCTTCTCTTCTTTTTCCTATTCCTTCCTATCCTTCTCCGATGGCTGTGAACAAATAAGCAACCGCATGCTGATGCCGATGAGGGCGCCAAGAAAAAACCTGTGCCCTCGACGGGCTTAGAGCAGAAGCCCTTGACTGACGGGGGGGGATGGGAGACGCAGCCAGGGGGTGTGAAAAGAAGGCTACGACAGAGGGGGTGTGTCTACTTGCAAAGGTGGATACTAAGGCGCCTTCGACGGCACCACTGACGTAAGGCACGTCAATGAGGTACATAGTATTGATGCGTTTCGAGCAGGGGTGGGCGGAATTGAAACAACCTCCACATCTCTCACACCCGAATACTGTTGTCATCAACTGGCAGGGGGGAGAACCAGAGCGGGATAGGTCATAGGTCATGGGAGAGAGAGTCCCTTGGGGATTGGGAATTGTGTCCTTGGTTGACAAAGTAGGAGGGCGATAGAGTGAAGTGGAGAATGGGAAGCGGAATTGGGGAGGGGGGAGGACGGGGAGCCGCCAGTTTGACCGCAAGACGATGCAGCAGCAGCAGAAAGGCAGATGAAGCGCAATGCAGTACGGGCCAGGCTACGTACCGTGCTTGCAGGATTCGGGAGCAAGTCGCACGGCAGGGAAGGATGCTGTAAGGTAGAGAGCCCTGTCACTACACCTAGCTGCCTCCGTCACTCCTCCCCCCCCATCCTGTCCAATTCCTCTCTTTTCCAATACCCTTTCGGAAGGGGAGATGACATGGGGCCTGCAACAAGATGAGTGCGGGCAATTTTTGAATGAGAGGATGTTGCTGGAGCCACATCGTAACCATGGCCTTGGGCAGCAAAGAATGCGTGGTCGAGGACGAAAGGGTTCGACATTGTCGTCATATCGACATCCCATGCCTGCAACCCGCTCCCCAGCCCCAGCTTGTGACATGCATGTGCTTGCGTCTGTCTGTTGCCGTCGAGTACCATAGAAGAAGCATCCGCGGCTAAGCCGTCAGTGTCGACATGAACCCCCATGGCAACGGTCACTGAGCATCAAATGGGAGAGCAACGAGCGATCGTTTACAGATACTTCAGCATCCTACACGTACTCGAGGCTGTCGCATATGGATGACCGGGGGTCATGGCAGAAAAGCCATCTCAAAGCCCTCCCGCTAGACCCAAGCCTGCCCTCCGTCTTAATATCGGGTGCTGTCAAGCCCATTTACCCCATCAGGCTACCTTCCTAGTGTTATGTGCCCTGGCGACAATGATACCTTTTGCCTGTTCAACTATTTGCGTGCGCGCATTAGACGATTCCCAGGTGGCAAATTTCGATGCTGGCTGACATCAAACTTGACGTGGTATGCGCCGAAGATGCTTGCCTGAACACGGTCCTTCTGCAAAGTGCATCCGGGGTCCAAAAGGAGGCCGTTACATGTATGACGCCGGTGCCAACTAATACGTCCAGGATGAGGTCTGTGGTGCGTGCGGCCTGAGGGGGGCTGAGAGTTGGACGAAGGAAAAGTGATGGTGTGTGTTGCCGCCTACGCAGTATCCGTAGTGTGCGACTGACGTAGTGAGCCTGCCTCATCCGTTCTTCTCCCCCCCCCCCTCCGTGATCGAGAGTCCTTCCACTCGTGCCCTGGGGTTGCGGTGCGTCGAAAGGACATGGGCAAGTGGCCGTGACCGTGGCCGTGGCCGTTTAGGCGCTTGTCAGAGTTCGATGGTTGTTCGGCGACCGCAGCCGGCCAGGTATTGCTTGTCAACGTCAAACCCGACCCAGTGATTACATCAACGATCCGGGGTACCTTCGATCAACACACACTGCCCCTCCATACATCCTACCTACTTAGTACTTCTCCAATGGCACAGGTGGAGAGGTTACGGGTTGCTTCCTTTAACTTTCAAGCGCACCACATGTCATCTTCTGCCTTGCACTCGTTCGGCTCTCCCAGAAAAGTAATCACAGCAACGATCTATTGTTCTCACGTGCTGGTCAGGATGAGCCCGCCCGTGTCACCGCACCCGCAGGGAATAGCCTCCCACTTGAAGCCATGGACCCCCTTTGCTCTCCACGCCAAGCCTTCTTTCATTTCTCGCCAAAACTTTTCAATCCACTTTGGGCATATCCACCACCATGCCTCCAAAAACTACAGCACTACCACATAGTATGTACCAACAACACCTTGCGACGCATGTTGCCCAGGGGCATATATTCTGCTGAAAACCGACTGTACACTAGATGAGGGCCATGGCAAACACAATCCGAGCCGCACTTAGCATGGTGTAGTTTTCTTCACCTTACTCATTCGGTGCGATCCATGCATTCCCCATCTCTCTACTAGACCAAGTAGGTAGGTTCAATGACGGCCTTGTCGAAGAACAGGGGACGCAACGTTATAAACGCACTCCGGAGTGCGTAGAAGCGCAAGAGCTTGTCTCGCTGCTTTCCGGATCACTGATGCCTGAGGTCCATGTGCAGGTGCGGCATGGCAAGCAGCTTTTCCCCCCTCTATTCCCAATGCGATGAGCAGCACTGGGGGGGGTTGGCTGAGATGGAGAGTGGAAAAGGAAAGGGAAGGAAAAGAAAAGAGGAACCCGGTACTTAATTGCACCAAAGACAAGACCCATAAATATGCATGGATACGCAAGGGAGATGATCCACCGTTCCTTTTCTGGGAGATGACGGATGATGGGAGTGGCGCCGCACTAGCAGCCATTCCGCTGCAGCCAGACAACGACAACCACCAACAAACGCTTCCACCCACACCAACAAGTTACAGCACTTGATGCTGCGCAAGTCCAGGTGCTGAGTGCCCATGATTCGTCTTGTCGCCCATTGGTGGTGTTGCGACACTAAAACTTGGAGTGCGGAACGTTCTTCTCGCGACCCCAGTTGCTTCATCCGCCGCCCCTGCAAAGGCTGGGGCACACGAGATATGTTGAAGAGCGGTCACAATGTGTGCGCGTTGCCTTTCGCAATGGCACTGACAACATACCCTAGTGCCGTCTGATCGCGCTTAGTGCGCAAGCTGGACCCTGATGAGCGCCTTTGCCCATTTATTGCAACGGTCCAGCTCAGCCAATAGCCGCTTCTCTGTGTTTCAATGTATGACAATGTAAAAATCTGATGTCGCCAACCACGCCGCCATCCGAACTCGTAAAACGCTCTGTTGTATATAGAGGGCTGAAGTACTGCGATCTCACTGTCTTGAGGAAGCTTGACACCAATAAGCACTTTGGACAGCGAAGGTATGCGCCAGCAGAAGCGGGCCGCTTTCGGCCCAGAGCTGATAGAACCAGTACGGAACTGGACGCCGTTTTTGTCGACTAGTAGCATAAACCCTGAGGGTGTAGCTTGGTGGCAAACAAGAAAATCATGACAATACCAACAACAACAACAACATCAGCAGCAGCAGCAGTAATGGAAACCCTATCTGCCGCACTTGCCCAAAAGAGATCACTTCATTTGGCCCCCATCCAAATACGGGCTTTCTGGGGCTGATAAGAAGAAGCCGTCTACCTAGTGACGGGTAATTTCGATCACAACCCGGATCTCTAGGGAGATGGCGGGTGGGGGTTTGTAAGCTCAACGACCATCTGCCGTCTGAAGACCCTGTAAGAAAACCGGGCTTGTATTGTCAAGTTCTTCTTGGTAATGAAATACCCTGACGTTAGCCTCCAAGGTGTCGTTTCTAAGAAGATCGGCTAGGGGCAGCCCTGCCTGGTGGACAGCCGGTTTAGGGGAGGGAGGGGCCCAATAAACCTTTTGGCAGCCGATAGGCCAGGCATCATTCGATGAGGATGAGTCCGTCTCGGGAGGCTTGGAAGTTCTCAACAGCCTTTGCTAGATCAATTTTGCAGCTCTTTTCCCGAAGAAGATGATCAGAAGATGTTGTTTTCGGAATGAGCGAAATGGGATATGCGGAACATGCAGAGTTGCAACCAGGTTCTTCGAGATTGTCCCCAGCGTTCATCTCAAATCAAAGCTTCACTATGCCACATTGGAAGAAAGCGCAATGGACGGTAAGCCCGGAAGAGGCACATGAAACGCGCTAGACATGGGGCGGCCATGCTTGAAGGGTTGATAGCGGCCCTCTTAAGGTCGCCGATGAGGCCGGGGAGCCAGGCCTGGTGACCGGACTTTGAGGCCGAAGAACGTGGAAACCAGCCAACGTAGCGGAGACTCAGCAGGCCTGCCAATACTGATCCAGTAGTGTCGAAAGATGAACTTGGCGATGGGACCTGGAATTTAATATGATGACCGTTTGTCGTTGAGAGTGGGACATGCCAGTTGAGTTGCCGCGATGACTGGCAGCTGATGAGATAGCGCTCCGCCGGCCGGGGAGGAACGTGCTCTACACGTGCTACTACGGAGCAGAGACCCAGCAACGGGTTGCAACTGACTATCCGAGCGAGACGACTATGTGAGGGTGCCGCGCTCGTCCCAGACCGTGCAGTCAGTCTATTGGGAGACGGGTCGCCGTTCGGTGAGCCACAACAGCAAAACCCAGTCAAACGAAGTTTACTGCCAACTGCATCGAGTAGGACCGAATGCACAGGGCAGTTCCTGGAGTCGACAATGAGTTGCAGTCGAGCGTTGAGGGCCACCTCAGCCAGATACCCGAGAGATGACGGCGCCGATCACAGCCCAGAGTCCGGCGGCGCTCCGGCACCTGACTGATCCTCTCGCCCAAAACAATAACAGGGTCGCATTGAAGGAAACATTCTCTGTCGGCTACTGTAGGTAATCTGTCATATTACCATCCAAGCGGGTGAGCGGGCGGCCGGCCTTGTGCGGCATCAGAGTGGATGTGTCCACGCTACCAAGGTCTTTGGTGAAGAGCGAAGACGTTACCCACAGCGCCTCGGGTGTAACGCTGGCGGTGGATTATAGTTTGAGGAAAACGCAATGTCGACTCTCGAAAAACGGGTTGCATAGGGTAGCGTTGTGTAAAATCAGGTTTGATTATGATGGAAGGTGCAGGCACATCGCGGCAGCTCAGTACGAGAAGCTCATCAAAACCATCCTTGGCAAACGATTATGAAAGGAGTGCGTCTAAAGGGGAAGGGGGCACCCAATTGAGTTCGAGTTCTGTCTATTGGGTGGTTGCGCAGGCATAGCTGCGAGCGAGAGCGGACGAGACGGGATGGCAAATCCATAAGGAAGCCCCCCTTGCTGAGTGAGTCGACCAGGGTGTGTCTCAGAATCAACATGGATTCCCCAAAGGCGGGTCTTTTTGTCGCTCGGGGGCTATCAAGCACTCCAAAGACACTCCCGCCAGCACCCTTGGCATTGAACTGTATGGAGACGCTATGCCGAATAAGCCGTAGCGTCCTGTGGAATCCCTACTCGCCTGGAGCCCACAGCGGAGTGTTGATCATGCCCGTATTCTATCGTCCTGCAGACAGACGGGCCAGCCGTGCCAGCCTCACTTTGTGAAGGCCTGGTGCCTGGGGTGCCTGGGGTGCCTGAATCACAGAGTGCCCTTGTACTAATTGTTATCTCTGGACGCAACTGGCAAGGCTTAATCACAGCGAGGAATCGCCGTGAGACGCCAGTTGTGGAAAGTGGCGACACCGGATGTCGGACTATGCGTTTGCCGCTGGCCGCTCGATTCTTCTGGCATCCTGTTCAATGTCCAACCTGGATTGTAGAGAGACGAGAGCAAAGTCACGACTCGAGGTTCCTTGGCGGTAAGGCGTGTCCCGCGTGCTGCGTGCAGGCTTTGTTTGCATGCTGGGGCTGTCACGGTGGTTGTTGCCACTCGCCATTAGTGTAATTCGAGAAACCCTGTGAGCAGGCATTGATTTGATTTTCGGTGTGGGGCCAACATAACGTCGACGCTAGCACGCTAGATAGATGGCCAGTAGTGGATTCGTCGTTCTTCCCATTAGATATCTTGACCCTCACATTCTGAGCTGCATCGGGAACAATGGGGCAGCGTTCTGATGTCGCGAGGCGGCATCAGTCGGATAACGTGCGTTCCGGGATACGAGGCGCAACGGACTTCCTCCTTTGGGCTTAATTTGATGTCCTGTAGGTTTCTTGGTGATGGACGCCGACTCGAAATGGCCTGAAAAGGGACCAGGGTAACGAATGGAGCAATTGATCTTGTACTATGCTGCCGTCGTCCTGTCATAATCCCGTGTATTTGCCGTGTCTGGCGCCCATGGCATCCATTACCCGGAGGTGGACTTAGGGGAAGGTTGGTAAGACCATGAGGCTTTCAAGCCTGTTGCTGGTCAATGCCACAAGGTTGGTTGAGTCTTGCTATGAGTAGGTATTTTGGCCCGGGTGGAGCGAACGACGGTTGACGCGCGTAACCTGTTGCAGATGTGTGGCTAACAGCCAGACGATGCCCTGAGCGACGCCTACCGAGACGGGACGAACGTCCTCCTAGCGGTATCGGAATGTTCGCATTGATCCCGCAACTCCAGTTTCGCTAATGACCATGACAGAGTATGAGCGAGAACGACACGACTCCAAGCGACACACAGAAGCAAGCCCAAAGAGGCGATGCGGCTAGCAGATGGCTATAGCCGCTAATGGCGGAATTGATACAGCCGACGACGAGGCTTGAAGAGGGACGCGAGCGACCGTTTAAAGTGGCCAAGCCGAGAACAGAGTAGTGCGGAGGCGTGATATCTCAGTGGCACTTGCGGTAATAAATCAAGCCAGTAGAGACGGCGCGCCAGCCGACCTCAAGGCCGTAGGCAGTAATGCCGGAGGGGGGACGAGTTGAAGTCGGTAGCTGCTGAAGGGCATTGGGCGATGATTGGAAGGCATTCGGTGTCGGCTGGTTGCCCTACATGGCATATCCATGTGTTGCTGGAATTTTCCCTTGCGTCGGATGGCTCTAAAGCTGTGCTGAATGACGAAGGGCACAGAGTCGAGTTGGCAGTAGGCAGAGAGTCATGAAAAGATAGAGTTTTCTGGGATCGAGGTCAAGGTGGGATGAATTTGAATCCGGTGTCGCGAGATTCAGACGTAAGTTGATAGCATGACCCAGCTTGTCGGTATCGACGAAGCGGCAGGAGCTGATGAAGACCTTAAAGAAAGGTGCGGCTCAATCCATGCAGGAAGGTGGTCGGTCGTTCCTTCCTTGTTTATGCCCTGCCTGTCTCTCCTCTGTTTCCCATTCCGAACCTCGTTCTGACTCGGCATCTCGGTCTTGCCGTTCAAGTGACAGCTTCCTAAGGCAGGTCAGAATGGAACGGTTACGACAAGGTACTTTGGCTCTGCCAGCGCAGTGCAGAAATGCAAGATGCCAAAAAGCAAACACCATCACATGTCTTCTATAAGGCAGGCGACACTGTTAAGGTCCCCTCTCGCCCCCTCCCCTGTGCTTACCGCAGCTTCATAGCCTCCAAAACACGGGGAAAACCGAGCGAGGAAGGGGCATCGTGGGATGTGTTTCGAAACACTCAATGACGTCGCCCCCCCCGGCTGCCTCTGCCTGGTCCTTTCCTCTTTCTGAAACGGCAGCATGTCGCCATATGCTTCCCCTGGGTATTTACCATTCTACGGTCCATTTGCACATGCTCACTTAATCCTTCAAGTCCAATAAAAGCACCCAAGTCCTTCTTACAAGTGTTGTGAACGCCCGCCCCACGTGCATCCCGAGTCAACCAGCATATTTCCCCCCAGAAACGTTTCGTTCCAGCGGATTTCGGACCACATCTTTGCGACGATACTTCATCCCTCTTCGACGCCGATTCATCCACGACCCCGATCACGGTTATTTGGGTGCCCTGTGCATTCAACAGCCTCTCCTCGCCATCCCAATGATGTGCCGCCCACCCTCCATTGCCGGGGGCCGTCCTTGGGAGTGAGGTTTTGCCTGACATTGATTGATTCGGGCATGTCTCTGCCGACACAAAGACGCGCAACACGCCACACATCATCGTTGGCTATCCCTCCACACCATCACTTATCTCCTACCGCTTCTCCCTTGCATATACGGCTCGCAAGATGCAAGATAGATCGGGTATTGCTTTGCAGCAGCCGGCAAGGTGCTCGACTCTTTTCCAGAGCCACCCACTTCTCGCCTGCCAAGCTCCCTTACTCTCGACGCGTCTTGAAGAAGCCAACTAAACTGTCTAGGTACCTAGCCAGCTAACTTGCGAGCTCCAAGCCTACGCCAACTGACTTTGTGCTTCCGAGCGACCCCCGGCGCCAAACCGGTTGCTAGTTGGATGACTGAGCTAGGTACTCCCGGAACGCCAGCTCGTTTTTAGCGCCTTCAATGTGAACTCTATTCCAGCAGACGTCTGGGGGCAAGCTGCTAATGTCCCGGTTGCCATTTCCGTCCCAAACCCGACAGCGTGCAGCCCTGGAGCACACTTCTCGGCCTTCCTGACTAGCGGGCGGGCGGGCGGACAGGCCTTCTGGAGCGTAAAGGAAGCTTCCGGATCGGCGTCCGACCATGTGCTGAAGAGGTACACAGCAGACTGTTCGTGGGAGAAGAGGACAACAGCACGATGATGGCGATGATCTATGGCGATCATGTTCCTCACGCATGGGATGACACGCGGGTGTTGGTGAGATTATTTAGGGATGAAACTGCCCCAATAACTGTAGATGGCGCTTTCCCATGCCACCAGAACAGCACCGCAGGGGCTTCGGTGCCCGTGAACATGCCAATCTTTGAGTCCCAACTGCTGCACACCTACGCCCTCACAAAGATAACGGCGCATCCGTCTAACGAGGCTGGGGCGGCATTACGCCCCGTGCCTGCTCTGATCAGACGAGGGATGGTGGCGCTGTGACTCGGCCGACTGCGTACCGCTCACTGTAGGCAGGTCGTCTCTTCCTGTTTCCAATGCACGCGGGGATGCAAATGATGCAAGGTCGTGTAGAGGGCTTACTTCTGATCGGTTTCCTCCAGGGCCATCTGGGACATGTCTTGGTAGTCTCTGTGAGATTCGCCAACCACCCAAATATCCCAGGGTTTTCAGTGAATTTGGCCGAGTTGGCCGAGACAACGCTTACCATATTCGTGCTGGTTGGCTTCCACGTTATTTAGACGTACCTATGGGCATGGAGGACAAATCAGGGCATGCACAAGTTACAGGGAATTTTGTCGATCGCTACTCTCGCCATGTCAATCAGAGAGAAAATAGGCGGTCCAAGTACCGTTATAGGGCAGCTAGTGGTGTTCACAACGCCTCGGTCAGCCTGAACTATTGCCTACTAGCCTCAACTCTCTTTCCCGGTCACTGCAGGCTTGCAGATCCCCCGCAGTGACCCTTCACGCCGCGAGAAGCATTGCCGCTGCTACCGTCGGAGACGTTTTCTTTGCTAACGCACCGCACCTGGGAAAAGGTGGCCAGCCAAGGGAAGAGAGAGGGGGAAGAAGTAAAACAGGAACGAGACGCCAACAGCAGCAAGACGATGCGGACGTCCGCCAAGGGCTAGACGAAAGCGATCGGGTGTCTTGAAGGCTGGCCGCTTACATACGTGGCTTTTTCCAGATGAACCAAGGCAAGCTATCAGACCGACCGCATTTCGATTTCCGATACACCTCTTATCGCCGCGACGCCAAAGATACACTAACTTGACTAGTAAAATGCAGGAATTGCCGTTTGCAACGAAGTTGGCGGACTCGAGAATTGAGGCACCTGCATTCGAAACGAGTTCCTGACGGGGAATTATTCCCAAGTTGCACACTGCGAACCTTCGACAATCTACCCGCTCCGTCTCACCTGAATCTCGCATTTCTCCTCCCGTTCTCGAGGGATTATCGTTCCCCACGGGAAAGCCGCAAGACAGAAGTTGGCAGCGTGGCAGCGGCAGTAACGCCAGCAGCGCAACCCGCAGCGAACCGACCAACCGACCAACCAAGGCAGCCCCTGCCCCTGAATGAGTTGCATTCCGCAGACATCTCAAACGCTCCAAGGAGGGGAAAGACACGGTGTGCTGCAACCTGACCCACAGATACTATACGGCGGTACCGTTGATCACGGCAACGACAAACAACAACAATAACGACGACGCGAGTGAATTATTTGAGGCCTTTTATTCCGCGTCCAATGCCTGGGGCAGAGTGGTGGTCTTGGCCATACCACAACTCACCCGCTCTCTTGTCCGTGCATCGAGCAAGAGTGTAACTGTACCCGGGAGGGATGTACTCGCCAAACCTACGAGATGTTAATTTGTGGGATTTTATTTTTAAATAGGAGAGAAAAATACTGTGTATCCGTACATGGTACTAAGAACCCGCGAGCTGTGCCTGGCGGAAGCAAGGCCATCCATACTAGGAGTTTGTATGGGCGAGGATAAAAACCGAGAACTTGGGTCCCGGTGGATGAAGGACCATCCCAGGAAGAGGTTCGTTCGGGTCAGAAGTTCGTTCCATTCAGTCGGGGACGAGGATGAGGGGTCCTTCCCGTCGTCTCGTTTCTAACCTGTAACCTAGGTAAATGTGCGCGTCTGTGGATTCGATCGTACGAGGCTGCTATTTTTCGGCTCCAACTCTGGCGACGACCCAACACCCTCTTAAGTTAGCACAAGATACGGATACACAGTACTACTCCAACACAGTCGAGAAAACACAGTAAAAGTATCATAAACAGAAACACGCACTTCTTTCCTTTCCGTTGTATATAGACCGACTGAGAATATCAATATGGGGTTGGGCATATCACATGCGCATTATTGCAACACTTTTCGGTAACAAACGTCAATGCCATGGACATCTTTGGTCTTATTTTCCTTTGCTTCGCTCTCCCCGCCTTCCCACGTGTGCGGCTGGCCAGAAACCCGCATTTAGCATCGTTTACAGATAGTTTGTTTTCTTATCCCCTTGGACATATTACATGGCACCCATACTGGTGTCGCCGATAAGGAGGCTGAATCGTGTGTCAGCTTTCGCGGTCTCATGCTTCCTCAGCTACCGGCCGCCGCCAGCTTGCCGACACGCCGAGATCGTGCGGGGGACGAGGGGCCACGGCGACGGCAACTGTCGGTACCGTCGGTGTGTGTGATGTCGTATGGGATATACCTTGATTCATGGCCCTCCCAGGGCAAAGGATCCCCTTACCTCGTCCCCGGGCTGCCCGGATCCCATAACCATCCCGCCCCCCCTCACGAGCAGGTCCTGCCCATGCCTCCCACTTAAAGACGCAGCTCGAGACGGGGACTTGCTTGCTACGAAACGCCAAACCCCCGCTCCAGAGAAGAAGTCAGAATACCGGGTCCGAAAGGAACCAGATGTCCCCGGCGCCGTCGCCCCCCCCCCCCCCCCCTCCGTTTCCTTTTGTTCTCCGTGTCTGGCGGCCTTGTTCTACTCTCTCCGCTTCCCCCTTCCCTCCATTGCGCCCGTATGAGAGGAGGATTCCCGGCTGTGTGCTATGCTGCTACTTCTATTCTGGTCATCAAAGGAAAGTGGGTAAACGGACTTTCCCATCGCCGATGTCAATCAATCAACACGTGGAGGGAAGGGGGGTAAGGCAGCAGGCATCACAGGGTGTACTACTATACGCTGCAGAATGCACTTGGCATGGCGAGGGTTGTTCGAGCCCCGTCTGAACTCGAGTCATATTACAGCGAGCGTATGGGCACATTGCAATGGCAATGGAGGTGGACACTAATACGACCGGCTCAAGATTGAGAGAAACCTTCCGAATAACAATATGGACCCTGTTTCGATAAGGGGAAAGGGGAAGAAATATTGAATTATCGTCTTCCAGTCTTGGAACGCCGTTCGATTTTTTGGTTGCTGCTCGAAAAAGAAAATGCTCCACCAACATAAGAGACTTCTACAGGATGCGAGTATTATGACTCAAGTACAATGGCTGGCTACCCTGCGCGCCCCCTTGATGCGCAAACACACCGCTTACTGCCCACTTGTCCCGTCCTCCTCTCCTCCTTCGGTCTTCTCGGTCTCTCGCTTTCGGACGCACCCCCCTCTAGAGACTGTGTGGGCCGGTCGTAAGAAAAAACAGCACATCCCTTCTTGGATATCGTACGTAGAAGAACACCCAAAGGAAAAAACAGTTGAACCTTGTCTTCCCGCTCTTGCCTTTCTCACACCCTCATCCCTGCCAGGCCCCATGGGCAACTTAGAGCATGATCGCCAACTCCGACCTGTCAACCTTCTCTTCGTCCAGGTTGGGATAGTACGGCACCATGGCGTCGGCACCCTGGACATAAGCATCGTTGTATAGCCGCCAGTAGGGCTGGCGTACCTTGCGTGCCGGATGAAACAACCCTGCCCAGACGTAGTTGAGGACCACACCGGGACCGACGGCCATGCGGATGGCCTCGATGGCCTCGATGATGCGGTCAATTACGTGGGGGCTTGTCTCAAAGAGATTCGGGTATAGGAGGTTGAGAAGGTGAACCATGGCATCCTCGCAGCCAAGACCGACAACGCCAAGCGCAATGTGCTTGACGACCGAGGCGGCCGTCTGGCGATGGACTTGGTCGCGGTCGATGAGGGCATCCTCGAGCAAAGGGGTGACGGCGTAGACGTAGTCCTTGGCCATCTCGCCAATGTATTCGAACAGGAAGGATAGAGACTTCAGCACACCGTTCTGCACGTTCAGCTCCGGTACGCGGTACTCGTTCATCAGCGCGGGGAGAACGGTGAAAGGGGCACAAGTCTCGGCCACGATTCCAATGGCGACGGCCGTGTTGACACGAGACTGGCGCTCCTGCACACGAAGGTTGTTCAGCAGCGTGGCGAGGACGTCCTGGGGACCAATGGCCTTGGCGATGAAACCGAATGTGTTGTTGGCGGCACGACGGATGCCCTTCTTGTGCGCCTTGAGCATGTCGAGCAGCTCGAAGCAGATGCGCATCCATTCGCGAGCGTTTACACTTTCGGGTCCACGGTCGGCGATACGACCGACCAGGTCGATTGTGTTTTCCTGGACCTTTTCGTGGCGGTTGCGCAGAATAGGGGTGAGTCGAGGGAGGAGGTCCCTGATCGGAGGCTGCATTTGCGTGATACCAACGACCGTGACGATGGAACGCAGGGCTCCCAGGATGGACCCAAGAACTTCGGGGTACTCTTCGCCCAAGTATTCGTAAAGCACGATACCGAGCTTGCCCATCAAGGCGTCCTCTCCGCATTGCTTCATGACCATGGCAATCCGCGAAATGAGGTCGGCTGCTTGTTGTCGTACTGTTGCCGACTTGTTGTTGAGCCGCCATAGGATAGTACTGACGATTTGCGGCAGGTAAGGCTTGCAGCGTGACCCAAGGGCGTTGACGACAGAACCGAAACCGTTGAGCATAATGATATCCTCCACACTCTGTTCCTGGAACGAGTGCAGAATACCGTCGATCAAGCGTTCCTCGAGACGCTCACCGATATCTGCGGCGCCCAGACTGGCGACAATCTTCTCCACCGTCTCGACGGTCATCTTCCTGTAGGCTTCGCTCTCGTCCTTGAGATTCACCACGATTCTCTCCAATATCTCACTGACGCCAACCTTTTGGCCGATATCAACCGTAGTTTCGACGACTTGCCTGTAGTTGCGCTTGTCCAATGCCATTCGCCGCACCCAGAAGCTCTTGAAAAACTCATCCAATACATGCTCCTTAAGATAGCCTGCAGTGACACCATCAGTACCAGCGCACTGAGACACCACCTTCAGGACAACCTTTTTCATCTCCTCATCCGGCGAGGAGAACTCGCGAAGCAGAATTTCCATGATTTGACTGGTGTAGTAATTGGCGTACTCCTCGTCCATGAGCGGGATGATGAAGCCCACAGCCTTGAGGAAACCTGCCAGGCCCTTTCCTCGCTGCTTGCGAGCTCCGGTCCACAATGGGTTGAGGATGTCGTCGAAACTCTCGATACCGTAGGGGTTGGATGCTTCGGCAAGCGCGGCAATGGCCAAACTGGTGACGGTCCTGACCTTTGTTTGCTCGTCGTTGAGGTTAGGGCCGATACAGTCGACCAGGCCCTTTAGGTGTGGCAGGACGGCACAGCCCATCAGGATTGGAATTTGCTGGACAATCTTGACACCGGTGTGGCGGGCCTGCCATGACTTCTTGCTCCGACAGACGGCTCGGAGGAAAGGCAGCAGAGCTGGGATGCCAAGGGCGGACGCAACCACAGCGAACGCTCTAGCGGTTGTGTTTCGGACGTACTCGTCGACGTGGTCAATGTCTGGTCTCATCGTGCTGATCATGGTTGCCAGCCCAGCTGCTTTACTGAGGTTGGAGATGATCTCACGACCTTCGACTCTCGCATAGTAGTCTTGGTCGATGAGCAGCGGCTCAATGACGACCAAAATCTTGTGGACGTATGGCCGCACTAGATCATCAAGCTTGTAAAGGATACGGTCGATGACCTTGACGAGCAAATGTCGCTCTTGGTCTTCCAACGTCTTCTCCATGAGCAGCGGAAGAATCTGGTCGAAGAGCGGACCGGCTCCAAACTGCCTGGCATTGTCGGTGAGCTGTCTCAGAGCAGTTTTACGCATTGGAGGAGTACCGTTCTTGACTTTCAAGAGCAGCCTCATGATCTTCCTCTCCTTCATCTCCTCCACGCTCAAGCTGTTCTCGTCGGATCCGTCGGTCAGCTTACCGAAGTACGCCATGTCCTCTGCCTTGAAGAATTGCAAGTCGCCAATGCCTGGGATTTCTGCCGGCACAGGCTTTCCGCTTAGCCTGACAGAGTCGGGGTCCTGCATCATGAATCCGGTCTGAGGCGCTGGCGTCGCCATAAGCTTGTGAGCGGGAGCGCGAATCGGTGCGTATCCTGGCGGTGGCTCGAGGATCTTGTATCCCTGCTCCTCGCCGGGAAGAAGCACATCCAGTTCCTCGTCGCTCAAAGGCGCGTTGCGTCCCGATATATCCGTTCCGAAGGTCGTGGGCAGGGCAGCACCGCCCGCTTGCGAGGGATGCATAGGCGTGGCAAGCCCCTGGTTCCCCATGGGGGTGGCCGAGGGCGCCTGGTCCCATCTTGATCGCTTCTTAGGCGCATCAGCGGACTCCAAAGACGGGGTCTGATCCCATCGTGAGCGCTTCGATTTAGCGGGCTCGGAAGACTGGGCAGCTTCCTCATCCGCGGCTTGCGCAGTTGAGACATCCCATCTCTTCTTCCGCTTCCTTCCAGCAGAGGCAGCGTCGGTTGAACCTGCTTCGGCGTTCTCCTTGTCATCATCCTTCAAAGTCGCTTGAGCAACATTGCCGTCTTCTTCGGGCCCGGCCGCGACCTTGGCTTTGATTTTGCGGGCAACCTCTTCCTCCTCCTTCTCGAGCTCCCTCCTTGCCATAATTTCGCGGTAGCTGGAACCATCCTGGTTGTCGCCGTTGGAGAAGGCATCGGTCCGAACGGGAGAGAGGGCGCGGTCGAACCGGCGCTTTTGGTAGTCGGTCTCGCGATCGGTGATCCTGTTGCTCTTCTCGCCACGACCCGCCAAGGGGTCGTCTTCCTCGACGCCGTCGCCGCGTGCGAACTCGTCAATCATGTCACGTGAAGCCGTGTACTGGCCGACGAGACGGCGCGTGTTGTCAGTGCCCTCCATCTCGTCATCATCGTCATCGCCAGCAGGGATGGACGTGTTGTATCCGGCAAACTTGTCGACGCCATTTCGATCGTACAGATCGGTATCGAAGCTATCGGTGAGTTTCTGCTTGGTGCCGGCGTCGGCACGCTGGGTGGTCGGGTCGAAGGTGCGCGAGCCCTGTTTCGCAGCGGCGGCAGCGTTGCGCTCCGCCTGGAGCTTCCGGACGGTCTCGAAGTCTGCGTCGGACATTTTGAATTATGGGTATTGTGGCTTCATGTCACTTGTGAAGTTGCAAGTGGTCGATCGACGATGGCGGCGCGCATCAGTAATTGTTGTTTTGTTGCTGATGAGGCTGATAGGGGAGCAGGAGTCGTCGCAGGAGAGTTTGCAATCTGCGTAGGCAAAAGCTTTGCTGTCTCCGGCGCCACCAGAAATTCGACGCCCGAACTTTAGCCGAGAAGCGCCAAGACTATCATACTTCACACACCTTAACCTCATAAGGATTGCAACACTGACGAAACTAGTAATTCCGTGGGGTTATTCAATTTTTATTATTTTCTCTCTCATGTCAAACTTACTCTGCATTAGTTGGGTCTGTCAGGCTCAAGTGTTCTGCCCGACAATTATATACAAAGATTAAGTTGCCCGGCAACGACAGTCTCATGGGATAAGCTTATGAAATATTGAACACCCGTTTTCAACTGATAGCTAGAGGCCCAGTAATCATTTCAGACCAAAAATCGAGAAAGAAAGAAGAGGAGAGGCAGCCTCAAGATTCTCTTTGCGTCAGCTTCTCTTCTGTGTCTGCGACCGAGTCCTTCTCCGCTTAGGCGACGACCCCTTTGATGTCGTGTCCGGCACATCGTGATCCACGTCGATCTTCACCTTCGCCTTCATAAGCTTTCGCTTCTTACCCAGCGCCGGTGCGTCCTCGTCAAAAGTGACCTCCTTCTTCACTATTACTTTTTGATCCTCCTCCTCCTCCTCCTTCTTCACCTTCCGCTCAGAAAACGTCTTCAAGTCCGCCGTAAACAGCACAGAGTGCGCCCAGCCCGCATACTTGCCCCACAGCCCCCTAAAGTGGTCACCCACGGCGTCGTACATAGTCTTGTTAAACGTCTTGGTCTTGGTCTTACCAAATTTGTAGTCCCGCTGGGCAATCTGCCAGACGTGTGTGTCCACCGGCACAGCTTCGCCCCAGCCCAAACCCATCAGGCAAACACAGTCGGCCACCTTTGGCCCAACGCCGGCCAGTTGAAGGAGCTGCTCGTGCGCCTCTTTGTATGTGCACTGGGGTAACTCAGAACCTCCTGGGGCCTTTCTATAGCATGGGTTCTCCGGGTTTGTAAGGCTTTCGAACCAGCCCTTTGGCCGGTCCTTCACGATGATCGACGCTGTTTGCGCAATGTATTTCGCCCGGTAGCCAAAGCCGAGCTCTCTGAGATGCGATTCGACTGAGTTTCCAGTCAGAGCTTCTGGCGTTGGGAAGTCATGGAACGGCTCATCTCCAACATGGCCGATGAGTGGCCCGTAGTGTGTGCAGAGCTTATGGACCTATCCTAAGTAAGCATAGAGCTATGCTGGCGTCCTGCTGCCAGTATGTCGATATCTTACCATCTGTGATATCCTTGAAATGTTGTTATTGCTACTGCATATGAAGCATATGAGAGCTTCCCATGCATCTTGGCTCAGCATACGGACGCCTCCGAATTCAGGGGCCCTCTTGCGAAAGTTCGGATCCGCCTCTGACCATTGTTCGTACAAAGATTTGAGGTCCAGCTTGAGACTCAAATAGTGCCGCAGCAACTCCTCGGTGTCGTCGCCCCTGACCTCGCCATCGGTGACCGGTGGTGTTAGCGGGTAAGTCGGCTTTACAGGCCAAGTGACCTTGTAATGCAAGTGAGTTGGATCTTGTTTCAGCGCTACGATCCGACCGTATAATGTGCAGCACCTAGGCCTGCGTTTAGTACGGTGCTTATCATGCCAAGGTACACAAATTCATCTAACCATTCGTCGTTGATTTTGCGCCACCGGAACGATTGACCGCATCGCAGGGTTGTGTCGATGCAGAGCTCGGCCAAACTGAGAGGCAGTTTGCGCCACTCAGTCACTCTGGCTATAGACATGCTCAAGGTCCAGTTGGGTCAGTTGAGCCTATCAAGCTCAATGAAAAGTCGAGCTGGAAGGGAGACGCCAGATCAGTCATCGATCGATAACGGCGGGAGATTATCTTGCGGGTTGGTGTGTTGTCAATCGAAGGGTGAAGCCGCTGCTCTCATCCAGTGAGTTCTTCCCCTAAAGCCAGTCGCCACCCGGTCCCAGATTGTAATTCGGGGCTCACCAGCCACATTGGTTGCGCCACATCACAGTCTGCCGCAATCGATAGTTAACTACGATGATACGATTTACACTGTTTTCTTGCACTGTGCCTTGAACTCCACACCTTGTCACACTCAAGCCGAAGAGAGCATCACGACGTTACTGAGCGGCTCATTACGACCAGCATCCACTTCAACCGCCCACCATGCTTTTCTTCAGGTACGTTGTACAACTCATTCAGACACGGCGAAGACTTTCATTGGGTTTATGGGCCGTCGTGGTCCGTCTCAGGCTCTGCACAGACTGACGCGTCAATACCCCAACCCAGTTTCTTCAAGACGCTCATAGACCACGAGGTCACCGTCGAGCTCAAAAACGACATCCAAATCCGCGGGATCCTCAAGAGCGTCGACCAGTACCTCAATATCAAGCTGGAAGAGATCTCTGTCGTCGAGGAGCTCAAGTATCCGCACCTGGTCAGTCATCTAGCCAACTCTTCTTCCCGAGGCGCTCGCCCCTCTACCACTGATGTCTCTCTTCCGTCATCTCGGATGAAGGCCTCACGAACTTGCTAGCTAACGAAAAAATCTCAACAGAGTTCTGTCAAGAATGTCTTCATCCGTGGCTCCGTCGTACGCTACGTCCACCTCCCCGCTGGTTCCGTAGACGTGCCCCTCTTGGAGGACGCGACGCGGAGAGGTAAGTCCCCCAAGATCTTTGTCGTGTGTGCAAGGATGACGTTGATGAATTCCACAGAGGCTGCTGCCCAGGCCGCAAAGGCAAAATAGGCCACTGTATCTCGGGAATGATGCGCTATTGGCTGGGGACGTAGGAATCATGATATGGCCGGGGCACTACAAAAGCCGGTCAACGAAAGTCGGGAAAGCAAGGCCAAGGCCTAGCTACTAAATGTGCTAGTTCAACAGGTTCCGTGGCGTTTGGCACACTTTGACTAGACTATGGTGCGAAAATGATGGGAGAGTTCGATATCCAGCCAAAAATCCACGAAAATAGACCAATATTCAAAGGATTTGTGCGTTTTACCGAGGGTTCTTCTTCATTGTTCATTACTCATTACGTTTTCTATCATGTGGTGAGAAATCACCACCAAACGCCTCCTCCGCGGCTGTCTTTGCCATCCCAAAGCGTGCCCTCAATGCCTTTACCCTCTTCGCCCTCGAGGGGACGAAGGAGGCCGCCCTTCCTCCTCTCAGCTAGCCACTTGTCGATCCAGCCCTTCATCCTCTTCCTTGATACCTCGCTGCCAACATTGACTGTGGGGACGACCCTCTCGATGCGCAATGACATTATAAACATCGCCAGCTCCCGGAAGCTGCTATGCTCACTGTACGGCACTCCAAAACACATGGCCTCCTTGGTGCTGCCACGCTGTGCCACAAAGTCCTTTGCTCCGAACCGTGACCGCCACGCCTTACCCTGGAAGATTTGTGTTGTTGGAATGGTCCCGGGTTGTGTACTAGCCGTGACCGCTTTGCTTGCCCCTTGTGGTCGGTAGCTCCAACCAGAGGGGCGGAACCCGACAATGCGGCTGAAGTGCGGTTTGTAGGAGTTAAGATACTCCTGCAGAGTTTCCGCGCGGATCTCCATCAGCATCTGCATGTGGACTTGAGCTTCATAAGGGTTGTCTGTCATGAGTGCTGTCAACTCTGGATCTCCAAGTTTTGAGCAGATCCGAATCTTCGACTTGGAAGCAAAAATCTTGCTGCCCAAGGCCTGCGCGATGGCCTTGCAGATCCGCTCTTTGCCGATTGAATAGGTGCCGCAGATGACAAGAAGGCGCTCTCTGGGGGCATTCTTCGGCTTGGGCTTCGAAGCCTCCCCTTCCACATTCGTCTTGGTGAAGAACTTGCTAACGGTGTCCGTACCAGCCTCTCTATTTATTTTGTCCCAGGTGTTGTCCTCCGATGACTGGTCTGGAGCCAAGGACTTGCACATATCGGCGCAAGCCTTGATGACATCGTTCTGGGGGGGGAATGAGTAGCGAGGGTTGAGGTAAGTCGTATCCAGATAGCAAACATCGATCTTTTGCTGCTGAACCTTGCCAGAAATCGAGTCTTGCACCTCGGGCTTCAAAAGGGGATGTCCGACTTGTGCTGGACAGGCCCTGAAGTCGCCGCAGTGCAGTATTCTTTGCTTCCTTGCACTGGGTCCCTTTCCCATGGTCTTCTCAAACAAGAATAGGGAGCTGCCGGGGCAGTGATTTGCGGGGATCATAGTTACCGTCACACCCTCGGTGCCTGGTACGTCCACCGTCTCATCAAACTCGAGAGGCTGGACCCAGTGAGCGGCAACGCGCAGCTGCATCTTGACAAGGTCACCTGTGACCTTGCTGCAGTATATAGGGCCATGCGTCCAGTTCGCAGTCAAACCAATGTAATGGTCACTGTGAAAGTGGCTTAGAAAGTATGCGTTGCACCCCTTGACCGCCCCATATCTAAAGGCATCCACACAGATGTAGAATCCAGGCATGATCTTGTAGAACGGACAGGTTCGCTGATACGCAGGCTTGCCGCGTGCCGAATGCTCTGCGGCGGCAGCGCCGGACCATGCCTCGTCTTCGGCATGGCTTGACATCAATTTGCTGAAAGCCGAGGTTGGCTTGTTTTCTACCTCGCTCAGGTTGAAGGGGTTGGCCTGACCTTCTCGCGGGACAGCTGCGCGCGCGAATCGTTTGCCAACTTCGGGAATGTCGGGGATTGGTGGTCTAGCAATAACTTGTCTATTGATATTTTTGTTCTCTTTGGGCTGGGGAAGCGGGATCGGGTTGCCATCAAGGCAGGCGTTGACATGCCGTGTTGCCTCGTCTGATGTAATACCAGCAAGGCTGCCGTCGCATATTGGACAATTGGCCACCATAGCGTTACTCTGTCGCACAGGATCGGCAACGTCGTCGTATGAACAGCCTCCGGGGTCGCCATTCTCGGCTTCAGCTTCCAATCGAGCTTGCTCCTCCATGTACTGCATCATGCGGTACTCTTCGCCACCAAAGTCTTCGTCATCAGGAAATTCGTCTGGGTTATCAAACTCGTCAACATTTGCAAGCTCGGCGTCGATTGAGTTCTCAACCTTCAATGGCGGTGGCGGACAGCTAGTCTCTTTTACGGGGGGTGTTGCCTCCTCTCTTTCCGTTAGAACTGGCAGCATTGAGCCCTCCTCTTCCAACTTCACTGCAGGTGCCATGTTCGCCTCCGACTTAGCAGGCGGGACAATGGGCGGTCGATTACGGCGGTTGCATGTGAATAGTGGCTTGTTTTCCGAACCTACATCCTCTTCACTGTCGGAATCGTCGAGGAAGGGACCCTTGCGCTTCGTCGATTGTTTCTTTGCGGGGTTTGCCTCCGAGGCTGGCGATGATGGTGCTGGGTCGGGTTGTATAAGGTTTTCAGAATTCTTCGCTGCAGGTTGATCTCCTTCCATTTCTTCTTCATATTGATTCAGCCTTCTCTTCTTGACTGGGGCCTCGACCTCGTTGAACCTCTCCGCCTCCTCCCACGGTTCAGTATCGTAGATCTCCGGTTCATCAGTTTCTCCATTTTGGCAGACCACGAGCTTATCGTGACCATCCAAGAAAAGAGTCGGTTCGGGCTTCTCGGTCTTCTGGAAGAAATTCAATATGCTAGCATTCGGTCTGGCGGGCTTCTTTGAAGGCGGGGGCTTGGTCGGAGGTTTCTTGGGGGTGTTGGCTCGCTTCCGTGCTGCCGACGACGATGATGGCCCCATGTTCGTTATGTGCAGTTGCGGTGACAAGCATGGAAAAGTTGGGCAATAAAATAGATATTCAGAGGGGGGGGGAAGCGTTTGGGTTGCATTTGATCGGTAGCTACAAACACATCACTTTTTCAAGCTTGGGGGCGAAGGCGGTCAAAGGGGGTTCGAAAAGTACGGATAGAGGGAGGTAATGACGTTCAGATCTGTCACGAAAAAGCGCGGGGACCCTGGCAAAGTCTTTTTGTCGCGAGGTCACATGCCTGAGCACAGACCCATCATGCTTAATTACTTTCCGCACCGGGCCATGGCTGCAATCTTCGTCGATTTACAATGCACCAGAAGCTCTCCAATCGTGTTCTTCAGAATTTTCCAGTTCGGTCATACAACGGGGCACCTTCTTACGAGATCACTGTAGACCATCCATGTTTGGTGACACTGCTCGCTACCGTTGGAGGTTGAAGAAATGAGAGGCATGTATGAGCGAAACTCTAGGAGTTTAATTACATTAAAAGCCGTAATTCAACTCTCGATGGCCACTTTTGTCCAACGGTCTCAATCTATCATGTTCACGGCCAGTCTTTCTTGCCCTTTGCCTTGTATTCACGGCCTGCTAGGTTCATTAGTCTTCTAGTTCAAATGTAGCGAGGGTGTACGTGTTTCAAACCTGCTGGTAATTAACAAGACCGCCATGCAGCACATGCTGATATCGAGACAGACGTGCTAGGAAATACAATCTACTCTTCGCGACGCGCGAGTTCATGGGACTCGAGCCAAATAAAGTCCAGTGTATCGCCGTGGAAGAAACACCCATATCTCCGTTCGATGGAGTGACGCCACAGCTTTTCGAGGTAAGCATGATGGCGGCATTGTGTTCATGATGGGAGTGAATGAGCTCTCCCTATCATGGTTCTGGCTCAGTCTCAGTCTCATCATATGATCTCGGCCTTTTCCCTGTTTGCCCTATGCTTGGATATTTCTGTCCCTGGTTGTGTCGCAATGCCGTATCTGTTCGGTTGGCCTGCATTCATTCTTGTTGTTTCGACTTGAGGTAGGCTGCCGAATCGATGATAAAGACTAATCGTATAGCCAGTCTTCGCACCGCGACAACTGTCGTGAAAATAATAAATGCCGTCAGCAAGATCCCTGTACTCTGTCCAAGAAGGAGCTCCTCTAGTTGATGAGCGTGCCACAGCTTAATCAGCCGGGGCTCGATGGTTCCGGTGAGGATGAGTTGTTGAACCAAGCCCATTGTCGATCCGAATTCGGTCGCATGGCTGGGAAGGCGGTGTCGGTGACAGATGGAAATCCATTGAGTCTTTCGAAAGACGAAAGGTAGTTCGTAGAATAAGACAGCCGTGGTGCGTAGTCCGCGAACGAGTCCAAGCCAATCCTCGAGGGCATGGCCTTCTGGGGGTGCCATGACGGCAAAGGCGACGAAGAAGATGATCTGAAAAACGGTGAATGCGACAGCAATTTCAAACCAGGAACACACATCTGAGATGAATTTGAAGTCTTGAGCCTTCTGCTGGTCAATCTGGGGAGCATGCCCTGCCTCAGCATGATTGCCGATGGTACGATCCTCTTCGGTCATACTGGATATGGTTTTCGGCCAGTCATAGACGTCGGTTCTTGGCGCTCAACGAGGGATCGTAAAATTGAACTTCAAGTTTTTGCCTTAGGAAAGTCGAAGTTTGTCAGAAATGGGTTGTTTTAATACTCCTGAGAGCAGTGATGGTAAGGTATATGTGTTAGATAGTGTAAGGATGTGGTGTAGAGGCGGTTTCATGCGAGCACCTTGAGTATTTTCCAAAGCCGTGAGTGATGAAAGACAAGGAAGATAATTTAGAACAGGCAGAAAGGTGAAATAACACATGGTTGTCAACTTGGTCTGTTTGCCAACGCTGCGCATGTCAAAGTCACCTCTTCGTGCCTGTCTCTGCCTTGATACTTTGGGTTCCAACTTGATGCGAGTGTTGCTGAATATTTAATCAGGCACTGTTGTCATTCTCTTAACTTGACACAATCATTTCGAGGACAAAGAGCCCATTTTCTCAAGAAAGAAATTGCCAGAAGTTCCCAGGTCATATGGGGAGCCCGTATAACAATCCGTTTACTATGTCCAGTGCCAAGAGCTTTGAAGTGTGATGAAATAAGTCGAGTTGTTTAGCCTCCATGCATTCACGACGCCTCTTTTAGGCCGGCGGGATGCCAAAGAAATAGAGTCCTTGTAAGTACTCCAAAGAAGCCACTATACACGGGATCAAATGTCTACGGAGTTCAGAACTCCGTTTGGATTGTAGCATGGGTTCCATCAGTATCAAAGTTTGTGTAATCTATTTGATCCGGAAATGATGATGGAAACTTCTAAGCCGTTAGGCCCTGGGCTTTGTTTGGTCCTCAGGGTGTATCTAGCCTTCATTTGGTCATCTATGAACCAGGAACATTGTTAGTAGACACCAGTAAAAGAATCTCGAAAGTTTGAAACATGGTTGAACCATCACCATGAGAGTTACTTGTCTGTAGTTAATAGCATGAAGGCCCCAAGAGGGGAGAAGACTCGCGTATTTAGAGATCTTGACAGGAAATTGCCATCATCTGCATAGCAGCTAAGTAAAAGAACCTGGAGCATTTGCGCCATCATGATTGGAAACGGCTTGGTCATGCTTGCAGATCGTAACTAAACCTAGCCCTCAAGCCAGTATCTGGTAATCATGACAACGACGGCCAGGGCCAGATAGACCAGGCCGCCAGTCCACCGTCAACTCGGGCCGGCGACAACTTCATCCGCCTCCTCCTTCTCGCTTCCGCTTACACTAGAGCTATCGATTCCGTCTTCTACCTCCGCAGTCTCCATCTGAGCCAACACCCGCGCCCTCTCGGCAATAACCAACGCCACCCACCGCAACTCAGCCATCTGCCTCCTCCCAAGCTCCCTCCGCTCGCTCTCTACGCGTTCATCATGTCGAATCTTCACGCTGTACATGACCTCCTCGCGGATGGTGCGCTCCTCTTCTACTTTCATCTTATACCTTGCAGTCTCTTCGTTCCTCCATCTCCCCCACGCCCGCCATCCCTTATCCATCTTTCTAAGGAAATCCTGCATAAGCTCCTCAAAACGCGCTTCGCCCACCGGCTTGTCGGCAAAGAAGCCTTCTAGAAGCCCCAGGTAGGCGTCTTCCGTCTTCTTCTCCTCCAACACGCGGAGAGTGTATTCGGTTGCGAGAGCCTTTTCCTTCACGGTCAGCTTCCGCGAGGCCGTCTCGGCAAGCTCAAGATGCTCTGCTTGTTGGTTTGCCTCTAGCTCGGCTGTTGAGGCAAACGCCGCATGGGACGCAAGCTCCTTTTCTTTGTCATGCTGGTATTGTACAAGAACTTCTTGCAAGTCGTGAATCTGATCGAGCATTGCTCGGAGTTCCTGGTACTTGACCTCGATCTCGTGACGCCGGAGGCTCTCTAGGCGGACACGCTCTTCTAGCTCGCGCTGTCGGCGCTCTTCCTCCCGCCTCTCTGTCTCCTGCCTCAACAGCTCAGCCTTCAGCGCCTCTTCACGCTCAAACTCCTCAATCTGCCGTAGAGCGTCTCGAAGTTCGGACTCGGCCTCCTCTTCCCTTCGAAGTCTCTCCTCCCGCCTTGTTGCAGCTCCGGCCTTGATGGCATTCAGCTGGTCCATCGTGCAGGTACATGTTCTCCATCTCTGGCTGCAGACGTAGCAGAACTGATACCCGCACCGACAAGTCATATGCTGACACGCCTCCAGGTGCTCGACCAGCGCCTGGCACTTTGAGCAGTGCTGCCAGCCCTCCTCCTCGGCAAGGGCATTGGTCAGTGCCAAGTCGCGGTCTTGCGGGCAGTCGGAATTATCGTGCTGCGGGCCGCGGCAGATGGTGCAGGTCCAGTGTGCGTTTGCGCACCGCGCTATGCCGAGGCCCGGGTTCACGTGGTCAGGCCTGATCCAAAGACTGCAGTCTGACTGGTTGCAGTAGATACGCTCGCTGACGGGGAGCTTCCACTCGGTGGCACGGTCTTTGTAGGTCTTGCCCAGATCCTTGGGGGCGTAACGCAGAATAGTACGGAAAGGAATCTCGTTGAGACAGCATTTGGGCGGCCATTGCTGCTCGTTCTGGACCGCTGTCGCGATGAGCCTCTCGAAGCAATCGCGGCAGTAGCTGTGGCAGATGACTTTGACCATGTTCTTCTTATCAAAGTCGTCGAGGCATGAAACACACTCGCTAGACCTTCTCGTTAGTATTAGAGCACTGCTAAGCACGGATGACTTACACAGTGGCTATTTCCCGAAGGTTAATCTTCGCCGTCGAGTGTTCTTCCGATTGCCCTACTACGCTTGTGTTGCTCGAAGTATTGCCGAATCTGAACGGCCTTCTTTTTGCCTCCTTTTCGCTGATCTTTTGTAGGACCCTGGTCAAGGCGAACCGGCTTTTCTTCTTGGGTTGAAATGGAAAGACTACCAATCCGGTGGCCGATGAGCCGTCCCGATTTCCCACCAGTTCCGGAAAGAGTTTGATGTTGTCCTGATTGTCGTTTGAATGGAGTTCCAAAGGCCTGTGATCCTCGGTTGTTATGATGATGGGGAGATATGGCTCGGTTCTCTTGCTGCTGGCCTCTTGAGCCATGTTCGCTTTCACTTCTCGCTGCCTCGCTTCTTCTTCCAGCTGCCGTGACTGATTTTCTTCCGCGGCTCTTGCTTGGACATTCTCGATAGAGGTCTGCAAGACCTCAAGAAGCACAGCATTGTTGATATTGGGCGCCGTTCTAAGGGCTGCTGGCAGGCTATACCTTGACCAGTCAACCTCATCCCCCGCCTCGACCATCGCCATTCTAGGCTCGCGTTCGCCGGTAGGAGGTTCCCCCTTGCGTTCCTTGTTGACCCCTAAGGGCTTGACCTCGTCTTCAGAGTCATACAGAGTCACAAAGGGATCACCGTAGAACCCTACGTAGTCCTCCAGACGGGGGGGCACAGACGATGCAGTTTCCATCCTGACGACAGTCGTAGTAGTGCTAGACATGCGAAAAAGGAAATCAATGTTCCACCCTGAAGGTTGTAAAAAAGGGGGAAGAGGAGTAATATTGGCCACTGGTCGCGACCGGCTTATGAAGACGAGGCCATCTACCCCGATGACCTACAACAAGCCAGGGAGAGCGAATATAGACTTTCCACGCCGCTAGGTACTAGGAACTTATTTCAAGTTCAGGAGACTGGTGGCTCTTCCGAGCCTTATGACATCCGACGAGGCAGTCTCACCTCCTCCCAGGGCTGAGTCTGCCCCGGCTGGCCCATAGAGGGGCATGTAGACAACATTGCGAGAACCCGAAGCGGCATTAGTGCACGTTTGGTGCGTCGTACCAGTGGAATAATTGGTTTGAGCCAATAGTCGAGGCAGACTGCACCACGCCCGAGGCACCAGCTAACTAGGTCTTGTTTGGTGGTGCGCATGTGTCTTGTCAGTGGTTTGGAAGCAGCAGTGGTTGTCGGGGGCGGGGTTTGGTTGTGTCGGCTGTTTGATTAGCGCGGGCAGTGCAGGCTTACCAACTTCTGCGGTTGGTCACCGAAGGAATCAGTGGGTACATTGCCACACATAGCCGCAGCTGGGCGTTCAGAAAGAGCCTTGTTGGATTTGTTTACTGACATGATCGTCTTCCATTTGTCGACGGCTCTTTGGTGCTAATGTGTACAGCCTCTATCGTGCCGTACAATTGCTAGCTATACGGCTGACTTCCGCAAACGACTCAATAGGGCCAACAACCACAGTAGAACCATTGTCTTCGATACCTTTTTCTGATCGTATGATCTTGCCCCACCGGAGCTATAGGCAGCCAAATTGAAGCGGATCCTTATCCCTGACAAATCATCATACATATTCTCTCAGTCTCGGCCACTGTCAACAATCCCGGCATCTAGCCATAATAAATACGCAACCATAGTGTAGGGGTTATCATCCCAGCCTTCCATTAAATATGATAGCTGGGGACTCGGGTTCGAGTCCCGATGGTTGCAATTATCTTTTTGGTCAGTCTCCTTGTTTCGGGACATCTTTTTTGTCTGTAAGTTTCCTCCAAAGTTAGACCGAGGCTTGTTTCTTTCTGTTGGAAAATGTACTCGGTTAACTGGGTTCCCGGAAATATCCACTTATGACTGAGCTGAGGCTTTTGTTGGCCAGGATCGCGATCAGAGATCAACAACGCCTCCGCTCATGCAATAACAGCACATGTCCGAGTGCTTCGTTAGTCTTCGAGAGCTCAAGTATGTTGTTTGTGCGTTATGTAAGAATGCATGGCTGGATTTGCGGCCGGTCGACCCAAGGCTCATCGGTCCCGCCCTACCCAATAACCAGTCCATTGGCAACAGTTCAGCCTACATACACCCTACCTACAAACAAAAGCGAGCCGACGATCTGGACTTGGGTAGAGAGACTCGTGACTCAAAGGCAGCCTATATCCCCGGCGTTGCTAACTCCTTGGCATTCACCTGGCTGCTGTTGGCTAAGTAGAAGAATACCAATTACAGCCGTGGCAAATGAGCGATCTCGACCGCGATAATGTGGCCCCTCAAATCTTGGATTTCAACTTGTTGAACTCCACCTTGTTGGTGCAAGTGCCTACATTTTCAAGCCCAACTTCGACAACGTCGCCGTCCCTCAACCACAACTGGGGCTTGCGGCCCATACCAACACCTTCGGGGCTGTGTCTTCCGTCAGCGACTGACATCAAATGGTAGTTTCCGTAGTTATACTTACGTTCCCGTGAAGATAACGTCCCCGGGCAACAAGGTAGTACCCTGGCTCAGAAAAGAGATCATCTTCTTGATGCCGAAGATCATGTCTTTGGTGTTGTTGTTCTGCCAACCGTCAGTGCTCGTCTCCTAATCCGTACCTGCAGCACATTACTCACTTGAACGGTCTCCCCGTTGACCTTTGTAAATATCTTCAGGTTTTGCGGGTCCTTGACGACCTTGTTGGTCACGATGCCGGGGCCGAAAGGCGCCCAGCCATCGAATCCCTTGCCCAGCGACCATTGACCCCCGCCACGCTGGAGCTGCCACTCGCGGTGCGACACGTCGTTGCCAACGGCGTAGCCGAGGACGTAGTTAAGGGCCTCGTCCTCGGACACGTCGGCGGCGGTCTTGCCCATGACAATGACCAGCTCACACTCGTAGTCCAAGGTGCTGCCGGTCTGCGCTATCGGATGCACGGGGATGGGGTCAGTAGGACCGGCGAGGGAGGTTGCCGGTTTGTACTGGCTCGGTCAGTCTGCTGCAGCACGCCACATGGGCTGATAAGAACTTACGAAGAGGACTGGAAACTTGGGGATAGCCATGTTCGACTGCAAGCGGTTAGCCACCAGAATGAAGGGGTAGGTTTCTAGTAGACGCAGGCGGACCTCCTTTGCGTGGTTCGCATAGTTGAGACCTAGGCATCGCACAGTTTTGACATGCTCGGGAGCCAAGGGGGACAACAGCAGCCGAATGTCGGCAACGTTTTCGGTGACGTTGTGTCTCCCGAAGATGTCACCTGTCACAATACGAGCTTGTCTCGCCTTTGCGATGTCAGTGACACCGCTGGGAAGGATGGCATCGCCGTAGTATGTCTTGCCGTCCCGGGCGAGGAAGCGGACGAGTCTCTGGCAACGGCGTCAGTAAGATGGTGTGGTGGGGACCTAGAAACATGACCAACTCACCGAAAATGAAGCCATCTTCACGATTCAAAGTAACAAAATTCGATGGTAAATTAGCAATATAGGTAAGACAAGAAGCACCGTATTCTATAGTTGATGGGTGGTTGTTGAGAGTGATGGAATGAGGTGAATATCGGGGAGCACGCGGGAGACGCTGTTGTAACCCCACATGTCTTCTTACCTAGGTAGATAGCTTAGTACCTAGGTGGATATAGGTAGGTAGATAGCACGATAGCGCAGTTGGTCCGCTGTCTATTGGGTGCTAAACCCGGAGATATGGCGCTTGAGAGCATGGCACATCGCTACGAATAAAACCATCGGCAGTAGCTCCCGGCTAATGTATCGGCACCATGACCCTGACAGCTCCCCACAATTTCCAGCAGCCGTGGTCGCTGAGTCATCTGGCTGTGTATGTAGCTCCACTTCTCTTCGGAGCTCTTTCCTGAGACTGACATCAACGACTCGAGCTTTCTCGGAAACGATTTCTTTGATGAACTACCAAAAGGACCCCCCGCCTTCCGTCGCATCCCCGCCAAGCTGACACTGAAAATGGCTGTAGCAAGGCGCGGACTTTCTGGCCTTCAACGGGAGGTTTTGTCTCTATATAGACAATGCATCCGAGAAATCCGCAAGAAGCCAGAGGTGAGATATGTCTCAATGGCTCAATTTCGGCAGCAACATTGTATTTGAGAGCTAACATTGATGTAGACTGCGCAACCTCACTTTCAAACATTTGCCAGGCAAGCTTGTGCATGACAGGAGTTGATATGCAGAAAAGTATACTGACCAACGATCAGGACCGAGTTTGACAGGTACATCACCGTCGACAAGCGCGACTTTTCCGTCGTAGAGCACTTACTCCGAAAGGGTCGTCGCCAGCTCGAGACCTACTCTTCGCCCAGCATCAAGGATGTTAGTCGATGAGGAAACCGCAACTTGATTGTCCTGACGTTGGTTTCCTTCTCACGCCCTTTTGGGAAACCGCGTCTTTGGATAGGAAATCGGGCCAGCCATCCAACCCAGGCGCAGGCGATAGCGTCGACGCTTCCCCTCTGTATCACCACATGTCTCTCCTATGCCACGTTTTGTTACCTAGACCACATGATACCATCACAAATTCTTCTTTTGATCCAGCTTTGATATCTCTCAGCCTACCAAGCATGGACAATGCTTGATTGCGACAGAGTCTTCCGAGACTGCAATTGTATTTCATCTTGTTCGCCGCCCGTCCCTGATCCCGCACCGCACCTTGCCCACAAAGCAGCAGAGGACGTCTTCCGCAACCCAATAAGCCCGTCTGTGGAGCGTCTCCGCCGCCAGCAACGCAAAGCTGTCTACACTAAACAAGCCAGTAAAGTCAGGCTTCCTTCGGGCAAGGTCCCCCATTCCCGGACAGCAGCCGTATCGACCAGGAGAGCGAACCCACGCCTTTCAACCTCTATTACGACCTCCATCGCCCAAGAACGAGAGGTAGAAAGACTGCGAAGGCTCGTGGCATCGGATGCTCTTCGGCCATTAACCCCGAATCCTCGGCGGCCAAACAGACAGTCAATTCAAAGAACACCCCCCATGTGGTACGTTGCAATGGAAAAATCTGAAAAGGCCAATTCCGGTTCGCCGAAACCACAGGGTACATTGGCCCATCACCAACTCGACTTTGCTGTACCCAATCGACTGGCAAGGTATCCGAATGTTTACACCAGGCCCATTATCGGTCCGCCAGGGTCCCCGGTCCGGTCTAAGCCCACTCGTCCTCAGGCCCGCCGCCAGACGCCCACTTCTAGTCCATCCAAATATCGGAAACTCCCTGCCATGGCCATACCAGAGCCCGGTCAAACTTTCCAACGCCGCGAATTGGGGTCCTCCCACGAAAGAAGATTCGGCGTTGCTGATCCGCAGCTATAGGAGGCTGTTCGCCGGAGTCTTTCCCAACAGAGCCAGGTGTCTCTTCTTGCATCACCGTCCAAAAGGGTATCGAACCGATCTTTGGAAGCACCTCAACCGCCTTCACGGACTTCAAGTCGTCGCCGAGAAGTGAATCGTTTCACCCGACAACTGGAACTTTATGTCGAGCGTAGAGAGGCTGCCGGAAACCTGCCTGTCCCTACCCCGACGCCAGAGTCTGTAGTGTCGCTTCACACAGTGACGGCACTTCTTCCGTATGAGGACCAGTTCCAGGCCGCCGGTCTGGCAGTAACATCTGCACAGCAGCGGCAACGGTCGCCTCAAAGGACGTTTCCGGTAAAAGAAAGACGGCTTGTCGCCGTATCAGACGATAAGCTCGTAACGCCGACGAAGAGTCACACCAAACAGCCGCAACGTAACGGCGAACCAGGCCACCTTCAGCTTAATGGCTTGAGGAGCCCTTCGGATAGCTCCACCACTTCCTCGAGTTCTGGGACACAAGTTGCTTTCACTCAACCAGATGCCTGGGAACTTGCCTTTATCGATGAAGTGCCAGCAAAAAAGGACAGATCCAATTGCTGCAACCTCCCTTGCTTTCCGAACACAAGGGACCAATCAGCAGACATGCCTGCGAGTCGAGCGCCTCCTCTGCCAACGCCCACAACCATCGATACGCCAAACAAGATACTGGCAAAGTGGCAGCCAGTATATCCCCAGAGGACGGCAGGTCTAAAAGGATGGTGTAAGCTTGATCCTCCATTGGTGCGTCTTCTTACTAAACATCGCGAAGATGAACAAGATACTCGAGATGCTCGAGCCAAAACATGGCATGGCGACACTGCGCAGCGTCCATCGACCTACCGGAAACCGCGTGAGACTCTCTCACCCGTTGACGAGGTAGAGCCGCCGAGTCCACGAAGTAAGCACCCCAAGAAATCAACTCGCAACCCGGAACAGAAGAAGCCGCCGATACCACCCAGGGCGGAAGCCCGTCATAAAACATCGAGACAGCAACCTGAGCCGCCGACCAAAACTTCAGCTCCCAGAGGCCTTCGACAGAAATCGCAGTTAGATGTATTCACAGGTCAAGAGAACGTTGCACCTGATGGTAACCCCTCAGATACCGCGATAAAAAAGCCGACCATAGTAGTTGCCACGTCCGTTCCAAATGAGGACACATCTCCGACGCAGCCTAGCGCATGTCGAGTTTCCCCAGAACCGAAAGAGCCTCAGGGAACCGTGAAGAAACCACTTAGAGTATCCATCAATCAGCCCGAGCGAAAGGCCAGGGAAAAGGCTCTTCAACAAGGCACGCATGTGGGGTTCGAACACCCGCCTATCTTTCAATCTAGAAGAATGTTTCAGAGTCTGCAAGGGCCTCCCGCAATCCCTGAGGCAGATTGCAAAAAACGATCTGCGATGACGAGCCATGCGACAGTCTCATCAAACGCAGATCTCCCGTCTACGTGGAAACTGACCATGAGTACCTCGTCATCTCTTGAGCTTGCGATGGAGGCTGCATCTCAAGAGATGGAAATAAGAGAATCCAAGCTGCCCGAGAGCGAAACAATCCTGAAGCAAAGCTTGGCTGAACAAGCTCAACCTGATGCTGTTCAAGAATGCAAGTATGTCGAACGGATCCCACCTTCTAGCAGCAATGAATCCATTCCGCCACCTGATGAGCAACCTATCCGCAAGACTTTCAGATATGATGTTGGGTCTGTTTCTAAGGGGCAGGATGATAGCAACATTGATGACAGGGATGTGTTGCGAGGTCTCAACATTGCAATATCCGCTGCCTGTTACGAGGAGGTAGACGCTTGGATCCGACGAAAGACGGGCGTCCGCATTCGTCGATTCTTGGCGGACTTGAAGGCGTTTGAGACTCTTGGTGATGAGGATGAGCCAGATCCGGTCAGAGAACGTGCGAGGAAAAGGCGAGCTGACTCGAGGAAACTCAAGGCACAAATTCGGCAGTCCAAAGCTGCCAGAGAGGCGAGAACGCAGTGACTATGGCCCTGCAGAAAAGAAAGTGTTCACGGACCAAGAAAAACAGAGTTGGCTTTGTTCAATAGTAATAGCAGATGCGGTGTCGTTGGCACGGGGTAGAAGAATCCTACGTATTCATTTTGTTTACCCTACGATGATTCGTTTCCTGTCCAACTCAGCTTGATACGGTACACAACATGTCTTTCCATGTCTGATGTGAAATACCACAGATCTTTTACGAAACCTATTACGGGCCACATAATGTTCACAAGCGAAGTTTGGGGTGTAGTCACAGCACATGAGATTGAGACGTTTCAGGTCTATAAGGTAGATCATATTCATTAAAAAGGGTGTATCGCATGACTCTGTGCATCGAAACTGGATGGCGGGGTATCTGTATGCTTATCTGCGCTCATATATCAAGCTCTAGGCGCAAGGTCGTTTGCGCTGAAACGGCCTTCATGTATGCTTCAACCGCGCTTGTGGTCAAACTCCTCGGCCTCGTGGCCAATCTTGACCTCCTGCTCGACCTGGGCGAGGTCGAGGTCGGCGATCTTGGCGCCGGGGCCGTCGATGACCTTGACGAGCTCCTCGAGTGTGGGGCCCTTTGTTTCAACGTAGAAGAAGTAGACGAAGGTGAGCTCGAGGAAGATCCAGCACTGTGGTCTGTGTCAGTCTGGCGTTCGCCGGGGAGGACGATGTCCTGGGCGGCGGGGAGAGGACAACTTACAGTGTAGATGAGGTAGAGCTTCCAGGTATGGCCCTCGAAGTGATCGAACGCGTAGGGGTTGGCGTAGTTGTTGAGGGTCAGGGCAGCTTGGACGGTTAGGTTGACGATCATGAGACCCTTGGCACGCAGCTTGTAGGGCAGGATCTCAATGGAGTAACTGATAAGCAGGCCGGACCAGGCAAAGGCGTAGAAGAAGCCGAACAGCCAGATGAAGAAGATCATGGCGTAGTTGGAGCCGGGGGAGCCGTGCTCCTCGTAGAGGCCCGCGGAGAGGGTCCAGAAGACGAAGGTCATGAGCATGCCGGCCGTGGAGGCAAGGAAGATGGGGCGGCGGCCGAAGCGGTCGACTTGCATGGCCAGGGTCAGGGAGACGATCAGAGAGAGACCAGTCTGGCCGGCGGAAAGCTGCGGGGTAGGTTAGCAATGCCATTGCGGTATCGGTAGGCGGAAGGGGGAAACCTACGCCGAGCCTGGAGGTGGAGCTCGTGATGCCGGCATTGGAGTACAATATGTTGGTGTAGTTGGAGATGATGGCGTTGCCGGACCATTGCGAGAAGAGACCGAGAGAGATGAGCATCATGAAGCGGTACTTGTTGCCGGGGGTGCGGAAGAAGTCGAGGTAGCTGGTGCTGTTCTTGGCGGCAACCTCACGCTTGATGGTCTCGCGGATCTCGCGGAATTCGAACTGAACCGTGGGGTGGTCGGTGTTACCATTGGCGTGGTATCTGCCCAGAATCTGGAGGGCCTCATCGTGACGGTCCTTGGCAATGAGGAAACGAGGGGACTCGGGGACCCCTGAAAGACAGTCAGTAACTGAACAGATAGATCCTCAAAAGGAGTTAAAGAGGCCGGGAGACTCACAGAAGACGAAAAGGAGCTGGATGACGGAGGGCACAGCCTGGCCAATAGCGGGAATCCGCCACGACCACTCGTTGCCCAGGAAGTCGGTTCCGAAAGATAGCCAAGCGACGATAAGTGCACCGACGTTCCAGAGGCAGTTATAGACCTGTTGCGTTGAAGAATGTCAGTATATTCATTCATCCCATCATGGGTTATAAAAACTCGTGATAGCTTTGGACGAAGCTATGGCGTCGTGGAGGGAGGCCGCGTGAGGTACATACCGTCGTCAAACGAGCGCGATGCTGCGGGTGGCACAGCTCGGCGAGCAACATTGGGGAGGCGATCTGAGCAAAAGAGTTGCCGAAACCGAGGAGGATGCGGCCACCCATGAACACTGCAAAACGTCAGTCTCTTGAGATTAAAAGGGCAACCGGGAATCCGGGAAACGTACTGCCCAGGTTCTGGCAAGCGCCCTGCAGAACGGCGCCAGCAACCATGATGACGCAGCCGAGGATAATGGGAATCCTTCTGCCATAGTTGTCTGCCACCCAAGGACTACACGCAGGGTCAGTGGATGGGTTCACACAGGGGGGTTTCTGTCTTGTGCGACTTACACCACCGGGATGGAGATCAAACTACCAATCTGGTAGAAGGCGCTGAGGAGACCGAGCTGACCTCCCTTCGGGTGGTCGAAGAACTCCTGCCATGAGTTGAAGTTCTGTACAGAGTTGAAGAACATGCTGTTGACCACCGAGGTTAACAAACCATCAACTTCGCACTGTTGATATCCATGACCTACCCATCGTAACCGGTGGTCGCGGAGGCAATGCAAAGAACGAATGCGTAAAAGTAGAGCTTTCGCAGACCGGGGTCCTTCATCCAGTCGACCTTCTCAAAGTCGGGAGCCTCGTCCTGAGCCTGGGCAACGGCCTCGCTCTTGGGCTTCTTCTGCGAGAGACCCTTCAAGAACCCCATCTTGACAACGGCTCAAGGACGATGAAGATCGTATGTGTGTTTGTGTATGTTGCGTAAGTTTGGTGATTCGCGTCTGCTGGCGAGGGAAGCAGACCAGGAGCCAAAGCAGTTTCCGTATGCTGGACCGGAGGATGACGGGGGAAAGACGGGACAAGGAGGTGGACTTGTCACAAGACGCGGGGTCTCCAGGTCTAATATATGGAGCCTTGGATCGTAAGACGAGCACTCCAAGCGAAACAAGACTCTAGACAGCAACAGTGCGAGCTTTCAGACGGAGTGTCGGACCGGGAGGGTATGGAACTCGAGATGGTCTCTCTTCGGAGAGGGGTCAGGCGGGAACCACTTGGTTGGGATCCTTTGCACGAGGTCCTGGTCAAAGACCAACCAGCCCCAGTCAGCTATCATACCAAGCAAAAGTGAGGGCCTCGCCCAGCACGGGCAGGCTGCAGCCAAGATACCAGACCATGGGGCGTGTGATGTGCGTGGCAGGGGATTGCCACTTTCAACCGGCAAAAGTCGATTGAGTGCACGTTTCAAGGCAAAGCTTCGTCGCCAAGTGCCTCAGTCAAGACTGGAGCCTCTGGGCAGTGCTAAGCTCTGCTCCAAGAAAATAGGCGCCATCCGAACGGGTGAACACGAGGCCACGCCCCTTTCCCTAAACTTTGGAGATTGTATTTTGCCGGGAGCTCTGTGTGGACACTGGATTCCACTAGACAAGCATGATTGTTAGATGGGAAGAGGTATGGGGGAATTCCACTCGTTCGACGTCCGTTCCCCCGTCCCATGGAGAAGATTTAACCAAGTGGAGAGATGGCAGGGAAGTGTCTTTCCCAGTGGAGACTGAGACGGTCTCGCCCGTTGGCTTATATACTATGTACTTTGTTTCCCTCAAAGGCGACTCGCGGCAATCGAGACGGGTCCGCGACGGTTTTTGGGACATTGGAATCTTCTTCGGAAAAGTAACGTATACGAACCTCTCGGCAATATTGCCGCCAGCCTCAGCGGTCGAAGGGGCGGGCGAAAGGCTTCGCAAGTCGCTTTTGCTGGTTCGTTACCCCAGAGAAACCTATCCAGGGTACCCCAGCAAACCGTGGACGGGTAGAACCACAACCGCAAAATTAGACAAGTTTGGGGTTGACTGGCTGACCAGCTGCGGGGATGACAAGGCCGAAGCAGGCGACTCGTCAACAAATGAACTGAGAACTTCGGTGCCCAGGACAGAACGTGGCCTGCGACAAATGGGCGACTCGAAAACAGCGCCGGCGTATTGCATCCGGGACTGGCGCCTTTTCCTTGCTATTCCTCTTGGGAGAATTAGACAATAAGCGTACTCTGCGCCTGCGTTGGAACCCCCATGTTCCATAACGACAGAACGGATCATGCCGGCCGCGTGGGGGAAGCTAGAGGAAAAGAAGAAACCTCGGTGGGGCGTAAAGAGCTTCAATACTTCAGCGCCCATTCCTGGGCGCCAAAGTTCTTAGCGTTGCGCTCTCGACAGGCCGCAGGCCGCAGGCCGGCCAGGCCAAAAACGCAGATATCTCCGTCCCATCGATGCGACTGCATGGGGAGGGACCCTTGTTCAGAAGCTTCCTCGGTGTAGCGTTCCCCCGTGACCTTGTCGCACTTTCCGGGGAGCGGGAAGGGGGCATGCGGAGGGCGAAAAAGACTCTGGTTTATAGATTGTTAGGCTCGCGCTTCGAGTGACGATGTTTTCGCGAGGCAGCCAGCTATATGCTGATGTGATAGCATGGCCTGGAGCCTGGCGTATCTTGCGCGAGGAGCGGTCGTTCGGCGGTGCTGAGTTGAGCAGCATCGCTTTAGGATGGTGATAGCTGGAAGCGGCAGGGAAATCTCGTCACTTCTTCGGCCGAGAACCACCATCGCTTGCTGGTCGGCTCAGTAATGCTGGCCCACAATCCCGCAATCCCCATATCCAAAGTACGGTACGGTGGTGGATATGGCGTGTGGATTCGTGGATACGTGGAGGGCTGCCACATATCCTCGAATTCTCATTCAGGAAGACACAGATCACACCGACTTTGCACACCCGTCCGTTCGGTGACTTGCGCCAATAGATTAGGTGGCGTTGATGCCCAGAAAGCCTAGAGCTCTTTCCAACTGGAACACTGTTGTTAGTTTGCTGTGGTTCTCGTGGTGCGAATATTCCACGTGATTATTGTCGCATGGGCAAAGGAACGACAGACAGGCCAGGGCCGTGTACAACTAACCGTACAATTTTTGAACAGCGACTCCTTCAACCCCATCATCAGGGCTGGCGGTTGGACAGCATCGCTCCACAACGGTTGACTTCGGCTTTTCATTCGCAGTGCTCCATAACGACGGTGAGAGTTGCACCGCGGCCGAAGTTGACGGTTGGAGAGACTCGGCGGGCTGGAGATTCTTAGCCCTCAGGTCAGAGAAAACCAATGGCGCCGCAGCCTCACATACATGGGGGTCTGCATGTGTCCAGGACCCCAAGGCCGCCACCCATGACACTAGGGCATTTTGCCATTTAGCCTAAGTTAGGCTAAACAGTACCTGGGAGCCGTCAGCGATTGTAGAATGCCATCACTGCACTCTGTATCTCTTCCTGTAGCGTTGACCGGTTCGATTGCTTCAACGGAGGAGCATAACCCCATTGTGAATATCTCGATGAGACCTGAATCTATTCCGGGCTGCGTGGTTACAAATGTCGACGATTGTGGTGTCATAAAAGTTTCCGTTGGTGACATGTTGACATCCACCAAGATGGCACCTACATCGGAGCAAATACGACCGATATTGACATGTCTTTTAGTTCATGTTGATAAACGTCCAACTCCACGACCCACGCAAACGTAGAAATGCGCTTGACTTGCGGCTACTTCTCTTGAGTAAGGGCAATATATCCATACATTGCCGGCATGCTCCGAGTCGCTGATTGATGGGAGCCGACCAGTCCGTGAACTTGGATCCAGAAGCTTATGCTGGTTGCAATGTTGCCTTCTTCAAGGCCGAGCACATCTCTCAAGACATGGATAGTCCCAAACGTGATTTCTAGATTAACCGAAAGCTGGCGGTCTTGTCCCGTTGCCTGGGGGTTAGGCTTGGCGATGCCGAGAGCGAAGATCGTAGCTTGATGGGAGGGTCTTTCGGCCGTTGCATCACGCCCGCACGCAGGGTTCTTCAATACGTGAGAGATAAGAATACATCTACCCGCCTGCCATAACAAGACCTTTCTTGCCGTGTTTATCGGTGTTTCAAGGCAAGGTTAACGAAATATCATCGGGGATCCACGGACAGGACGTCTGGCGCTGGGTTGATGGAAAGGGATTTGGGGTTTGGGGTTTGGAGTTCGGGCTCTCCACGCACAGACCTCAGCTAAATGCAACCAGCTTCCCTCCACCCCGCACACCCACCCATCCCAATGACCGTCCGGTTCATACTACGTACTGACTGATCTGTAGGCATCCCCGCGAGTTTTACTTTCAACCAGCTGCGAGCCAAGTAACCCGGCGTGTCCGACAATTGTGCCGTGCCAGCTTATCGCAAACGGGCATTTGTGGGTGCGAACAGACCAATGGAAGCGCTCGGCTTCGAGGAGACATGGCAGTTGAGGCAGAACTTCACGGCCAGGAAAACGTCCGACGAGCATCTATTCCGATGTTGGAAACACCAGGACTGCAAACTATGCCTGGAGGAGTACCAGTGTAGCTGGTGTCCCATGGTGGGTTCGCGGCATTCGGATCCTAGCGGGGGTGGTTGCTAACTTTTCATGGCCGACAGACGTCCGCATGTGTTCCGAACGCGTACGCGATCCCATTGCTGGCGCCCGCCTACGACGAGGACATCTGCCCACACTGGGCGGAACGCTGGGAAATCCGTACCACGCCCCTGGGCTGCCAAGTCTCGACCATAACGAGCCTCACATCCATCATTTCCATCATATCCACCCTCTTTGTCATGTTGCTTGCGACATTGGTCGTGCTCGGAGTCCGATGGTGCAGACGCCGTGGCAAGCAGGATCCGAATTGGTGGGCGATCTGGAAGTACAATTGGAAATGCGCGTTCGTCTGGAAGAAGGATCAAAACGCCCCAGATGGGGAACGAGATCCGTTACTCGGACATCACAATGCACGGAACCAGAGGACACATCGAGGATCGAGTCCGGCGAGCCGGTCTGCTGTTCCCTCAGCAGCTTGGGAGATTTGAACCGTAGATGGACTGGGTCCAAGTGCTCACCAAGCGCTCGCTATCAACTACCACGCCGACGTGCGACTGACTTAACTCTCAGCCCGAGCTAACGGGAGGGATAATGGCTACCTCATCGCCTGCCTGGATCTCCAGTCCATCACCATCGTCAGGGCCGGGGATATCTACGTATTCGAGGTTGACAGTCACCAAGCAGGACTCCAATATCTTCTCTCTAATACCGCTGTGCCTCTCTTCGAGTACGTCGAAAAGCTTCTTGAGCGACATTGGGGCCGTCAAGACCTCATGATGTTTGGACGTGAACGAGGCAGCGCTGGCAAAGAACAATACATTAAAGTGGTCCTTGGGTGGTCTTGGAACCGCACTCATTGTCGGGATGTGGTATTTGAGAGAGATCTGCAGACTTTGAATCGTTAGCTAATGCCACAAAGCTCGACGAAACACACGAAAAGTGGTTGATAATGTTGGTGTCAGAGATCTTGGTGATAATTGTGATACATCAAGGAATGTTCAGGTAATACATGCTAATTTGGATACATCATCCCAACTTGTAGAGAATAAAAGAAAATCAATCATCTTACCAATTCGTGTCGAACCCTTTCGATGGGTTGAGGAGGGACAAGAGCAAACTTTGCTATTGGGGTTGAAGGGAGCTTATAACTGCAACCTATTGTGGGGCACGTAGGTTTTCAAAGGGCAATCACGTGCTGTGCTGCAGAAACAAGAGACGTGGGTTCACGGCTAGCGGGGCAGGTCGCGACTGGTCGCGGTTGCTGTTCAGTTTTTGGCTGACAATGATGGGTTTCCAGTGCCAGGTGTTTTCCAAGGGATTTGTTGCCCTGCAATGAAATCTGTGGCATTAGTCAAGCATTGGAAAGTCGCGGGGCACTTGGAGAAATGGGGCAGTTGGTGCAGAAGATGTTGATGAATTTTCCCAGGCTGTCCATTGATGATGATAAGCTCTCTCGTAAGACGCCGTTCCCGCGCCCTCCAGCATCGCATCACAAACAGGTACACGAGGTTTCGTTCGTGCAGAAGGTGCCTCGCGGCTGGTGGGAGAACCTTGCTGTATTCGCAATGCAGAATCCGTTTTTGACTCCTCTAAACACGAAAGCCGTGAGCTCGGGTAACGAAGCCCTCGCAATGTTCCTGTCCCATCCTCAGAACCAAGATCCGTTCCTCGTAATGTCCATAACACACGCCGCCGCCGGTGATCGCCGTCTTATCTCAGTCTGCGGGCCTCACGCTCAGACTCGAGCAGGCAAAGGATGTCGTCCTCGCGGACTAGAGAACACACAAAAGTCAGTACCTGGCCGTTCCTCATGTCGTTCGTTCTGCCAAGACAGAACATCGTGGGGTATAATCGTGGTCGCTTACCGGGTCCCTTGACGTTACGGATGATGGAACGGGTCTGGTCGTCCATGAACTCGACGCGGACCTGGGTAACACCACCGCGAGAGCCTATTACGCTGTCAGAATCACGACCAACAATTCCTCCCTCCACCTCGGCATATCATGGCGTTCGATCTCGAGGAGGTATCGGGTTTTTCTTCAATTTCGGGGGCTCAGCATACCGGTACGGCCCAGGACGCGGGTGACCTTCACAAGCTTGACGGGCTGCTTAGCGGAATCCATTTTGACTGCAGTCAAAAATTCACGTCAGTCGTCAAGGTCTTCTGTCAATTTCGGCGTTCGTGGCACGTACATGTATGTGGTTGCGAAGGTGCTGGTGATGGCTGCGCTTTGGGGAGGGACTCGGAGGTGGGCGATGGATTACAGATGCGATGCGATGGGTTTGTGGAAGGAAAGGGCAGGAAAACCCTGAGGAGGAAAGAATGACCCAGCGCGGGCTTTGATTGGGCCAATCCCACGGGTCAATTATGAGACTAACCGTTTTAGCTCACCGCCCTCGCTCCCTCCCACTTTAAGCATTTTCTGCCCCGCAGCATGGCAAGTCATCTACCTACCTACCTAGGTACCTAAGTAATTAAACGGTTACTTCACTGTGGCTCACAGGTTGACCAGAACGTGAAAGTGAACATGATGCCTGAACGTTCCAAAGAGCGGACAATCAAAGCTACCTACATCGTGACGCTGGGCGTCAGGGATCGTTAAGAAACACACCTATCATCTTTCATGTTGAAATGTGCCATTTCGTGACTCCCTTTGAAGGCTATCTGCGCCTACGTTGCCTTGCAGAGACCTTTTGCGATATTTGCTTCTTGCTCAGGCCCAGATAAACCGAGGTTGATTGCATCTTGTCTCGGGCGCGAGCTATTTGCAGGCCACATTGGTAGAGACCGAGCCTCTGCTACACGAGCACGGCATTGCTGTCCGAAATTGAAACGAGCATCGCAGGTCACCAAGTTCACGGAGCATCGTTGCTGCTCAGCTCAGATACAAGGATAAAATCAAGGGTATCATTCGACGGCCAGGCGCCAATCATGGCAACTTCGCAATGCGTCCCTCCAAGTCCTTGACCCAGGCCTCCATGACCTTCATGTTCCCCGTCATAGCAGTGTTGCCCTCCTTCATCGCTTCTTCAACCTTCACCAAGCCATCCTTCCACTGTTGAAGATCGGTGGCCATGTCTGTCTGCTGCTTCTCAATCCGTTGGAGCATCTCGCTTGCAGTCGCGGCGTCGGAATGGATTGTCCGGAGCGACCTCAGACGGTCCAGCAGTGGTGGCAGCAGGGGCGCCAGGTTCTCAATGGTGGGCAAAGTTCCATAGAGAGCGTTAATCTTGGCCAGCTGCTCGGGAGGCTGAGCACTCTCGCTGTCAGCCGCACCGTTGCCGAGCGTTTCCTGCGCAGACTTGGCCCCTTGTCTCGCCTTTTCCAACTCTTGAGCCTCCTGGATCAAGGTCCGCACCCGACGGCTAATCGTATCCAGGTTCGATGTCGAAGCCTGTGACAGGGTTGTGATTTGTTTCTGAAGGCCATCGAGAGTCGGAAGAATGGCTCTCGGTAGTCCGTTGACATCGACCTCGGGCAAAGCAGTTGAGCCGACCCCAATGGCCTTCTCGAGAAGGACAAGCCGTCTGTCAAAGTCCGCTGCCTTGGCAAGGGCGTGGCTTTGTTCGTAGGTTGGAGCATAGGTGACAGTGTACGTAGCAGCGTTTCCTTGTGGAAGCACAGCATGCGGCCCTTCTTGTTGCTGTTTGGGTAACTGAGATACTGGCTGAACAACACTGGAGGTTGAGGTATGCGGCGCGATGGTTCTGGAGATTTCGTCCAGAACCTTGCTCAGAGATCCCAGCTTCTCTTCTTGCTCTCCAGGAGCGGGCAGTGCTGCGGTTTCTTTCCTCTTTCCATACTCCTCTTTGGCCTCTTCGACCTCGCGCTGCAGCCGCGCAATCTTCCGTTCGAGATTATCCTCGTCATCCTCGTCACTGAGCTCACCTATCTCCGCTGTACCATCTTGAAGAATTCGCTGGCGCCTCGTCGAGGCCTTGTATGACTTTCGTTTGCCGTCTACTCGATCCGAAAAGTCGACCTCTGTAGCGTCTACCCCTGCGGGCAGAAAACGAGACCGCGCTTGGTCTACTCGTAGTCGAGATCGTGAGATCCCGTTTGTATCGTCGTCCAAGTCGTCATCGAAGTCATCGTCCGAGTGCGACTGTACGGTCGTTGTCTACTGCACGTTAGCCACAGCTGATGATGCGAGTGGAAGCGAATCTCACAGGAACGGTCGAAGTGTCGTCGGTCAGCTCTGGGGTCTCGTACACGTCGGGGGCCGAGTCCTAGGCGGTGTCAGCAGGGCTGCGCATGCTCTAGCCATTCATGGGAACGGTTGCTCTGACCAGATCTGGCAAAGCTGCGTATTTGCGATTCAAGGCCATGGTGTAAATTCAAGGGGCTCGGTGTAGGTGGTTATCAGTCGCGCTGCCTAGGGTGACGATGTCAATCGCAAAGTGCAACAAAGTCAACAAGATGGCTTAAGCCCCCAAATGCGGAAAGGAGAGCTTCAAGCTCCAGTGCTACAAGTTGCTGAGCCGCAAAGGCCACCCACTAATTAGAACTCACCGTAATAAGTACCTGGGCCTAATGGAGGAGCGAGTTAGTGACAGGTGGGGTAGCATCGGAACGCTGTGAATCTACCCCCGAACATGCAGGCACGCGTTGAGAACGCGACCGCAGCTTTTTGGTCTTTTCCCAAAGGAGCACAGGGCCTCAAGTGGCAACAACTTTCTTTTGTGGCCCCCAATCACCAAACAATCTCTCGTCGCGACTCGATGCGACCGCATCCTCGCAAAGGAGCCAACAGGCCGTCGTCAATTGGCGCATATTCGGCCTCACAACGCATATGCTAACTCCTTTTGACCTGATTCTGTCATCTCATCAAGGTCCCTGATCGGCAGCTAGGCCGGTCAGGACTGATGGTGAGCTGAACTTACTTTGAGAAGCCTGCGGCTCATCCAACAGTGCCGCCTCTTAATCCCTGAAGCCGAGAGTCTTGCGCAGAAAAGAGGCATAGCTCAAAGCTGAATATTGCAAACATGCCCAGCGGAAGAGGTCATCAATATGAACGGCGAGCGGGCCTCTCTAGGAATGCAAAGCCCCCTGCTTTGCTCAAGACGATCCTCGACAAACCTCGTTTTGAGCCGAAGAATATCGACGATCCGCCTGAGGATGACACAGAGTCAGAATTGAGTGAGCCAGAACACTCTACGACCGGCCACACGATGACTTCAGAAAAATTCCCGAGTGAGAAAGTAGGGTCAAAACTCAAGAAGCCTTCGCTGTCGCCACAGCCCAAGGGTATCCGCTTTCAACCCAAATCGAAGTCTGCTGCAGACTTTTCAGACTCGGAGGAGGATACACGATCATCTCGAGCTGATATTCAGCGTTACTTTGGCACTTCAAGGCTTGGGCAAGAACAGGCCAAGGAGTTTAGCGCGTCTCAAGAGGGTACCTTGGGCCTAGGACGCGGCGCTAGCTCTCGGGGTTCAAACACTACAGCTCGGGCAAGCAAGAGAAACCTGCCCGACGAAGCTTCGCCCAACCTGCCATCCAACAAAAAGAGGGCATTGGCCAACAAGCTTGATGAGGAGAGAGAGGCGAGAAAACTGCGGGCGGGGAGGAAGTCCTACTCCCAACGGGATAAGAACCTTAATCAACGACCGAGGAAGTTGCCTGATAGATCGACGATGAAAAGTTCACAAGAAAAGGCAGCGACCAAACGGAAGAAAGAAGGTTTGGTTCTTCTACGACCGGTATTCCAATCTTCTGCTGACATTTATTCAAGGTCGCTCTGCGAGTCCAAAAAGGCCTCAGCCGTCATTCAAGGCATACGACGATGATCCCTTCGACCAGTTCTCTAGCAAGGCTCCTCAGAAAGACCTCATCAAATTCTCGTTGCTACCATCCTCGCCTCCTGGTAGCCCTTCGAGGTCGAAATTCATGAAGCATTCGTCTCTCAGTCCCGGCGCATCGCCTCGACGTACCATCAAGGCCGAGTTTAAGCATCCATCTGGCTCGCTACCTGAGCCCCTACAGAGTCGCAAAAGGGAGTCAGCAGGTATCCTCGATCTGGACTCAAGCCCTAAGACCCTTTTTAAACAGCACAAGGGAGGGAAGGACTCATCGGATATCTCGGACCACTCAAGCTCTGATATCGACATAGAGACACGGTGCCCAATGTGTAGTGAGATTGTTGACAAAGCTCTTCTGGAGGGCTTTTCAGGGGGTGCACGGCTGCATATTCGCAGGCAAATTCAGTTCTGTCGACTGCACAAAAAGAAGTCGGCCGAAGATGCATGGCGTGCTCGAGGATACCCCAAGATCAACTGGGGAATTCTTGGTTCCCGGCTGACAGCTCATTACGACTTGGTTCGGAACATCATTAACGGCGGTTCATCTCACTACGCTTCACTGTTGGTCGATAAGGTGAAGGAAGGTAAGGATCGGACGTTGCTGAAAGCAGAGGACAGCCTGACGCCTGGATACTACGGTCCACGTGGCCTACGTGCATTGTCAGAAAGTATCATTGGCGATTTCTCGTCAGTTTTAAGGGAGCGAGCTGTGGAAGACCGGGTCATATCATCGCGTGGATATTCCAGTTATGTGGAGGCAGTCTTGGTACCCGAGCTGGCCGTGCAGTTAATCTGCGAGGACATGAAGGTCACGATTGACGAAGCAAGAACGATACTCGATGAAAGCAAGTGGATTGGCGATTTGCTTCACGAAGATGTTGGGGATACGGTTGATCAGCTGAGCGATGATGAACAGGCAGGACACTGAACGAGCAAAACGATGAGGGACATGTGGCATGTGAGATCCGAAGCGGCTAGGGACTAAAGGTCGCCGGTGGTTGACCTCGAGATGGCACTTGAATAGCATTATGGAAGAAGAATAGCAATAACAGGTGTGTCACAGCGAACGTCAATCCATCCACTCATGTTACGTTGCAGTACGTTGTCTCGCAGCGTACGGTTATCATCGGTCTCATTATACATATCAAACTAAACGCCAGCCGTAACAACCTTTCCAACCGTTACAGTCCCAAAGCCTCCCTTCTGCCCGTGCTCTTCAAATCAAGATACGGCGCCTCGCCCAGGGACGCCACGCGGTCGCCCGCTCTGGCGTCGACATAGTCGTAGGTCGCGCAGTGCCACATGCTCCGGTTGTCCCAGATGGCGAGGTCGTTCTGGCGCCACTTGAAGCGGACCTGGGCGTCGTGGTTCTGGGTGACAAGGTTGAAGAGGTAGTTGAGGAGGACGTCGGACTCGTCCTTTGTGACACCGTTGATGCGCTTCGTGAAGCCCTTGTTCACGTAGACGGACTTCCAGCCAGTCACAGCTGCGGATCCTGTCAGCGTTCGGGACTCCCAGGAGTCGACCAGAGGGGGCGATCACTCACGGTTAGTGCGGATGACGGGATGGATGGCCTTGAGCTCAGAGCCCTTGTTCAGTGGCGAGCCTCGGAGACCCTCTCGGAGAGGGTTGCCAAGCCTTCGGGCCTCGTCGTGGAAGAAGGTGGCGTCGTGGGTGGCTGTCAGCCCTTCGAGGAATTTCTGCATGGCAGGGGAGAGTCTGTCGTAGATCTCATATCCGGAAGCCCACAGCTGACACCGGAAAATTTAGTGAGCGGCAAAGTCCATCTGCATGACTTTTTTCGTTGCGAGGGAGCGGTAACGCAACAGGGGTACCCAAGGGGTTGCAGAGATGAAAACGTACAGTGTCACCACCAGTCGGGGGCAGGGTGTGGATCTTGAGCATTGCGTAGTCCGAGGGGACCTGCTCAAAAGAGATATCGGTGTGCCAGCCAGCGCTGGCAAAACGGCTCACGTCGCTCAACTGGTGAGTGAGGCCGCCTCCCTTCTTTTGCTTGTCGCTGCTGATGACGCTAATCTGGTCACCGAGTTCGCTACCCTCCTCCGTCAGGGGGTGGATGTGAAGACCTGATGATTCGGGCTTATTCCGGCCGAGTTAGGTGTCATGCACGACGATAGGGTGAGGCTTGTTCATCTGGTGCTGGTCTAGACTTACACATCCGGCGAGTTCTGTGAGGCGGAGGCAGAAGTCCTTCATCTGAATGGGCGTGACGTCCTGATTGCGCAGGAAGACAACTCCACGCTGGGAAACTGGCGCTGCTCTTAGTACGATGTACTGTAAGGTGAGAATGGGAGTTGTCAAGACTTACTGGTAACAGCCAAGTCTCTGATGACCTGGTCGTCGGCCTTGAGAAGATCAACCACCTGAAGGCCCTCATACTCCCGGCCAATGACAGGGGTGATGTCTGCGCTCTTGTACATGTCCAACGAGTTGGAATAGACAAGCGGCTTGCTCAACCGGGGGCGGGCGATGGGGTTCCCGCCGACGATGTTGGCCTCGGCCGCTAAGTTTGAGACCGCTGAAGGCATACTGTTGTTGTTGTCGTTGTGCGAGTTGCTGATCTTTCTGGTTTTGGGGGTTTGTAAGTTGTCAGAGCTGGGAGATGAAGGGCGCTTGAGGGTTTCGTCGAACATGATTTAGGTAAGATCTGATAAACGAAAGGAGATCGCAAGATATATATGAGTGGTTTTTGTGTCCGAAATAGCCGTGATGCCTCTGTCCCCAAGTTCAATTACGTATCATTGAAGAGCAGTCTATTTTCTAGCATTCAAAGCGAAACCGGGGGGGACTAGTCCATTGATAGGGTGAGAAAGGAAGAAGATCGTCAGAGGATTACTCCAACCGTTGACTGCGGTTCGGTTCGTTGAGTGTGACGGAGGCTCACAGCTGGCGGGCGATGGCGCAATCGCGAAGCTTCCTAATTCGGCGAGGTCTGCCCGCCATGGCCAATCAGTTGGGCGGGCCCCCCCCGTCGGCGAAATCGATGCCCGGAGAAAATCTCGGACTCTAGCGCGGCATCGTTACGTCCTTGCAGCACCGGGGCTACCTTGCATTTTGCAATTGCCCATTCCGTTTTCCACAAGCCTCCGGCGCATGACACCCTCTTTGGCGAAACTAAGGTCTTGGAATCAAGCCGTCTTTTGCCGGGGAAAAGACCAGGTGACCTGCGGTTGAAAGGTGTCTACCAGGCGATAATCAACGTGGTCAAGACGTCCACGGAAGGGGTTCCAAGGACCCGGACCGAGAGGGGCAGCGGGTGAAAATCATGGAAGTCTGGGGTAAGGTTTCTTTTCTGGGGACTTGCGCTCCGGCTAGACCATCCGGACCCGGTCGCTGTCAGATGCACGTAGGTTGGAGAGCCATGCTCCGAGGAGGCAGGGCAAAAAAAGGCTGTTGTCGACACCATCTTCTCCCGTCCCCTTGTCCGACCACCTGGTGTACCTCCACTAGTTTGTGGATTCTCTCGAAGACGCAAGAACGAGTATAGATGTCGTGAGAGCCATGATCTGCTAGCCTCAATCAGAAACAACAGGGCCTCAGAGAACGACTATTAAGTTGAGCGTTCACCACTTTCCATCAGCTGCCGTCGTTGATCACCGTCGCCTCGCCATTTTCTTTGCGAACCTCTGGGACATTTGGGAAGCTCCAACAGTTCGCCCACGCCGTCCTCCTATCTTGCTGGGGCCCCCCGCTTTCCAGAACTATACGAGAGCGTCCACCAGCCGCGGCAACAGCCAAGATGGCTGACGTCAAGCCCCACGCGCCGGAGACGGCCAGCGACAACGGCAAGGACGCCGTCTCGATCTACCAGCACTCGGATACTTCTGCAGTTGTCGGTCGCCAGAACCTCTCCGACCACGTGCCTCCGCACGATTCCTACGAGGGAAAGCACCGATGGGATCCTGCCGCGACCTGGACCGCGGCCGAGGAGAGGCAGGTCGTGCGCATCACCGACCTCAAGTTGCTGTCGATGCTCTGTGTCATGGTATGTAGAAACTTGACCCAGATGCCGAGGTGCCATTCCCGCTGACTTTGTAAAGTTCTTTGGCCTCCAACTGGATAGAGGAAACTTGAGCAACGCTCTCGCCGACGATTTCCTCAAGGACATGAAGCTCAGTAGCGACGACTACAACAACGTAAGCCCTCGCCAGTCCTGTAGCGAAAGTATGGCTTTCAGGCTAACATCTGTCTCATAGGGAACCACGATCCAGCTAGTGGCTTTCCTGGCCGCCGAGTTCCCCGTCCAATTCCTTACCAAGCGGTTTGGCTTCAAGTACGTGCTGCCGACCATGATGATGATGTGGGGTACCGTCTCTTGGGCCCAGGCCTGGATGACGACCCGTGCTGGATTCTACGTGACGCGAGCGCTCATCGGAGCTTGCGAGGGTGGCTTCATCCCCGGCACCATTCTCTTTGCTACCTACTTCTACACGTCCAAAGAGCTCTCGGTCCGACTCGCCGTGTTTTGGTCCACCTTGAACGTTGCGCGAGTCCTCTCGGCGTTGCTAGCTGCGGGCATCCTCGAGATGCGCGGCATCGGTGGACGCCCCGGCTGGTACTATCTTTTCCTTCTCGAAGGCCTTCTCACCTGCGTTTTGGCTGCCCTGGTACGTTTCAGCTCATCCTCCCTTTCCCTCGGTTGCATCGAGTAAGGGAAAAACGCTGACGTATGTGGTGTTCACAGGCCTTCGTTTGGCTCCCCAACTCCCCGACCAGCACGACGACGCCCATCTGGAGAAAGCCGTGGTACAACGAGAGACAGGAGGTCATCATGACCAATCGTATTCTCCGCGACGACCCGGCCAAGGGCCTCACGGCGCTCAAGGAGCCCGCGACATTCAAGGACATCAAGAACGCCTGGACAGACCCTTCGTTGTGGGGCCTCTACTTCATCGGGCTCATCGCCTACATCCCCGCCACTCCCGTCCAGGCCTACCTTACGCTCACGCTCCGGAGCCTTGGCTTCACGACGTTCAACGCCAACATGCTCACGGTGCCCTCTGCTGTTCTGCAGATCATCACGATGCTCACGCTCGCTTTTAGCAGTGACTATTTCAAGGAGCGCGCATTCCACTGCATCTTTGGCGAGTTCTGGATCATGCCCCTTCTCGTCACGCTGCTCACGCTGCCCGACGGCGGCCGGGAATGGTCTCGTTACTCGGTCATCACGCTCATATCCGGATACCCCTACTTCCACCCGATTGTCTCCTCGTGGATATCTGAGAACACGTTCGACGTCAAGAAGCGCGCCATCTCGGCGGCGACGTACAATGTCATCGTCCAGATCGGATCCCTCATCGGCTCGCAGATCTACCGCAAGTACGACGTCCCCTACTATAAGCGCGGCAACACCGTCTGTGTGTCCATCTGCGCCCTCAGCCTTGTCGTGTTTTTGGCCCACCGCCAGGTTCTCGTAATGCTGAACAAGCGCAAGAAAAAGGCGTGGGACGCCATGTCGAGCGAGGAGCGGCAGGCGTACCAGAACGACACGGTGGCGCGCGAACAAGACGGCAACAAGCGTTTGGATTTTAGATTTGTTTACTAGAAATGCGTCCGAAGTTTCTCTGATGAAACGCGACGGGTGTTGGTTCGATTGAGGAATATATGGATACCAGTCTTGGGAAAAGACAGCAATTTCAAAAATCATGGTTTGCTGAGAGCGGATTCGGAGGAAACAAGGAGGTCGGCATAGAGACATGCATTGGCAGTTTACCCTTGGAAGCAATACTTACTACTAATGACACCCCGGTATGGGGACCAGATACAGGGAAAACATGCGGCCGCTGGCTCTGGCTGTGTCTTTCTTTGACCACATGCAATTTCCTATTTGGTTACAGGACTTTGGTGATTGTTAGATGATGTACAAGTTTCTCTGGTCTATATACATGTCACGCACCTCATCATTGGAACCCCCCACCCCGGACGGCCGGGACCGCATCGTATGACTGGAAGGTACCGCGCCAGCAGCGGGCAAGGCCGAATTTGCGGAATTTGCGGGGAAATACAGTGAGCGGCGAAGCGCCAAGGTCGTCAACGGGTGCGCCCCTTTCGTTTCATCCAAGCCCCCTTCCAACCCCACCTTGCAGGGGCCAACTTCTCCATAGCTCCCTTATGGGCTTAGCACATCGAGCACACCATCGTCCAGGTCTCCACCTTCGGCATCTTGCATCTCAAACAGTCGACTGCTCTCCTCCACACCCCCAATTTTCTTTTCTCTTCGGAGCCCACGAGAGTTCCATCCGTCCCTGTCTTTGCCGCCATTGCTGTCACTCCCAGAGTCACCAACCGAAGGAGGCCCCCAATCAACTTCTCCGAATTACGTCGGAATCGGCTCGCTTGATTCCACATGCATCCGACGTTTCGGAGCCTAGCTTTGTCATAACCCATCGTTGCCCCTTCCCTCACATCCCACTCTTGTCGGACGCCACAATACCTATCAGACCGGGACCTGTCTTGGTGCAAGTGACGGACCTCACACACACCACGCCTTGTACAGTACACGACGACAAGACGCAGTGCGGGGACGAGCAACCAGTTTGAGGCGCTGGCTGCCATGACACGACACAAGTAAGCCGACGTTCTCTTCCGTCTTCGCGACATGTCAACCGGGCGCAAGATTGGCAAGAGAGCGTGTGACGCGTGCAAGATCCGCAAGATCAAGTGCACAGAGGTCCCGCCCTGTGATGGCTGCGTCGCCATTGGCACGGCATGCACCTTCAACAAGGTCCCTGCCACCCGTGGGCCCCGGAATCTGAGGGCCAAGACGATACGGCAGATTGCACAGGCCCAGCAGGAGACTGCCGCCGCCATTACCGCTCCCACAAGCTCAACATCGCCGCACGGCGATGGAGCTGCCGTTGCATCCACCCCGGCCTCAACTACCGCACCCTCGCGGTCCCCACCGTCATCCGACGGAGGTTCGCCCGAAGGCGCGGGAGACCCCACCGGCAGACTGCGAGTTGTTCGGCAAGAGGCCACCCTGCAACCACAGAGGACCCCTAGTGCTTCACTCGTCTTGAGACTATGCATATACCGCCTGCGGTTGTTCCCGGTATGGCCCATCATCGCCGTCGAGGAGATCATGGCCTCGCTGTCCCGCGATGCCGATGATCTCGAGTCGTATGTCTTGGCCAACGCCGTTGGGGCCGCGACCATCGCTCAGCTGAAGCTGACCACAACGGACAACGATGACCCGGCGACAGCAAGCTCGATGGAGGCCGAGTGCCAGCGGTCGAGGATGGCTTTGCAGGACCGCGAAGGTGGCCCGCCGATGAATCTCAACTGGTTGAGGACCTCCTTTTTCCTCCACGTTTATCATGAAAACCAGCAGCCTGGAGGGGCCAAATCCTTGCTCTACCTACGGGAGGCTATCAGCATTGCCCAGATCATGGGGCTGCACAAAGAGTCGTCATATATGGCCTTACCATTGCCAGAACAACAGATGAAGAGGAGAATACTGTGGCTGCTCTTCGTTACAGAAAGGTTTGTCCCACCCCTTTTGCTCGGTTCTAGCTGCTCCTAACACGGCTACAGAGGTGTAGCGATGCTTCACAAGCTGCCCGTAGTTCTGAAATCTAACACACGCTTCCCATCACTGGACGGTTCCGGGGTAGGCGAGGACGAGGGGCATGTCCTCCCGGCCTTCAAGAAGCTGGCGAATCTTTTCTGGATATTCGATCAAAGTGGCGCCTTCGACATACTCCAAAACTCGGATGATGAGGACGCCATGTGGTCGATGGCAGACGGTCTACAGACTGCCAGCAGAGCATGTCTTGATGTTGTTCAGAGGAAGCTTCAGGAGATACCCCTGGACTCCGATGCGAGCAACGACGTTCAGCGTGCTGACATCGTCGTCACGCGTCAGTGGATGCAAGCTGTGCTTTGGAAAGTCACCATGAATCACGGCCGTTCCTGGTCTTCTGGAAATAACAGCAACAACAGCAACAACGTCACCTCCCTGTCGCATCCCATACAGATAGCCAAGGAGTTCCTTCAGCTCATTTCACAGCTTCCCAGCACGGCCATTGAAGCCCATGGTCCTGGAATAGTACGTGCACTCGATTGTCGTCCTCTGTTAGGGTAGGTTCCTGCTAACACGCCTTTTAGGAGTTTAAGATCTATGAGATTGCTAGCGCCGTCACTGATGCCGTTGCGAACAACTTCCGACTGCCGCGATCCTCTACTGACGGCCCGAGAGACATCCTGCTCCAGCTGCAAAGGGTTCTTGCGTCCTGTCGCGGTGGTAACAAGGCCCTTTTGGAGCTGCTCTGTTCTCGGATAGCCGAGGTTCAGGATGGCCCACTACTCGCCATGAATAAGACTCTGACTCCTCGAGTCCAAGAGGTTGACGACAGTCAATGGCGCAACGAGAGAGCTGTCGCAGCCAACGGTCAAACAAACGTATTCACAGCAGTCAACGGCATGCCGGATTCCAATCAAACATACGCTCACGCCCAGGCAAGCTTCCTCTCGATGTTTGATAGGGACGGCGCTACGCAGAGCATAGGCAATGGCGATCCGATTCCAATACCTCCCCAGCGGCAGAATCTTAGCCGGCCTATTTGGGACCATCAAAATCAGATGAGCCCAGCAGCGCACGATCTCATCAATCAACTACAGAACTTTGACGGCTCCTTCAATACTGTCGAGTCCAATGGGACGCTCGACATGCTCTTTGCCAACGGTGCCTTGTGGGACAATGTCGCCAATGACGACTGGATGGCCTCAGTGCAGAACAACCCAGGCGCCTTCAATAGTCCCACTCAGTCTTCTGCAAACTTGCAGAGAACGTATGAGTAGACTCCACGAGGGTTTTTCTGTTTTATTCATACGATGCCAACGGCCGTCACGGCCTTCCTACTCCTGGGCATGGTTTGAAGGCCATCAGATAGAGTAGAACCCGACCCCAAGAAGAGCCAAGAAAGGCTGTTTATAGGCAGCTGGCTCGCGCGTAGAGCAGAGAGGCCTTCTCAAGATGATACCTGACGAGTCGAACTGGACGCGTCGACCTTTGGATCTGTTTGCACGAGTAGCAACATCCTGTCTCTCGCAATCTGCAATCTTCAGCACCGCTAAGTCTTACGCACATTCTGACGTGGCTTCTTGGCGACTACAAGGCTCACAATCGCACAGCACGCTGTATGCCATTTGAAACGTTGGAGAAGAATGATAAAGAAACGCAATGTATCCAAACTTTGTCTTTAATCTACCCAAGCCAGGCCGTAACTCAGGCTTCCAAAAGCACCACCACTCCCTCATATGGTCCAAGTGTGACCTTGCTGCCGCTGAAGTCTTTCGTCGTCTTACCGCCGTTGGTGACCAGCACCTCTTTGACGCCACCCTTCAAGCCTGTCCAAGCCACCGTCTCGGAAGAGAAGTTGCAGGCAACCACGGCGACGGCGCCGTCCTCGGATCGCCGCGTGTACGCCAGAATCTGCTTGTGCTTCTCGTCGACGAGGTTGAAGTCGCCGTAGACAAAGATGTCGAGATGCCTCTTCCTCGTCGCGAGGACGGTCTTCCAGAAGCTGAAGACGGAGTCGGGGTCGGATACCTGTGACTCGGCGTTAATCTCGGTGTGGTTCGGGTGAACGGTCATCCACGGAGTAGCGTCGGCTGTCGTGAAGCCCGCGTTGGGCCTGGCGCTCCACTGCATCGGCGTCCGCGCGTTGTCGCGTGACTTCTTCTGGTATTGTGACTTGAGCAGCTTCAAGTACTCCTGGTCTTCGGAGTCCTTGTTCAGACTGCGGGTTGTCTGTCAGTCATAGGCGCGTCCTCAACAAGTAGCAACACACGGATCATGTAACACTCACTTCCAATGGTTCAGGCAGTCAATGTCCTTGTACTCCTCCATCGGCCACTCCTTGGGAACGTTGACCATGCCAATCTCCTGACCCTGGTAGACGAAGGGCGTGCCGGCCTGGAAGGCCTGGAACATGGCGATGATCTTCGCGCTGTTGACGCGGTGCTCGGGCGCGTCGTTGGCAAAGCGGCTGATGGAGCGCGGCTGGTCGTGGTTCTCAAGGTACAGCGCGTTCCAGCCGTCGTTGGTGTACATGAAGCGCTGCCACTTGTCGGCGATGCCCTTGAGGTCGGCCAAGTCCCACTCCTTGGGAGAAAACTTGCCGTGGGGGCCGATGTCGATGTCGACACTAAGGTTTTATCAGCAGACCGAACGTGGTCGACAAGAGGGAAGGGGGAAGAGAGAACGCACCACTCAAAGTGGAAAATCATGCTCAGCTCGCCACGGTCTCCGTTGACGCTCTTGATGACCTCGTTGAGGTCCCTGACGCAGGGCATCTCACCGACGCTAAAGGCGTTGTACTCTTGCAGGATGGCGCCCAGCTCCTTGAGGTACTCGTGCAGCCGGGGCCCGGCGGAGTAGAGCTCGGAGCCGGAGAGGACCTCCTGATCCGAGTCGGGGAAGTCCTGGGGCTTGCTGACGAAGTTGATGACGTCGAGGCGGAAGCCGTCGGCGCCCTTGTCGAGCCAGAAGCGCATGATGGCGTGGACGGCGTCGCGCACCTTGGGGTTCTCCCAGTTGAGGTCGGGCTGCTCCTTTGCGAAGAGGCGGAGGTAGTACTCGCCGGTGGTCTCGTCCCACTCCCACGCGCTGCCTACGACTTGCGTTAGCCCCTGTCCTGCAACCTCATGACCGCCTCCGGATCAAACGGGGAGACCAACCCTGAAAATGCGACTTCCAGTTGTTGGGCGGCTGGCGGTTGCCCTGGGCGTCATACTTTGGCTTGCGCCAGATGTACCAGTCGCGGTAGGGGTTCTCCTTTGAGCTGCGCGACTGCTTGAACCACTCGTGCTGGTCGCTGGTGTGGTTGACGACGAGGTCGAGCACGAGCTTCATGCCGCGCTCGTGGAGCTTGTCCTTGAGGACGTCGACGTCCTCGACGGTGCCGTAGGGCTCGTGGATCTTGCGGTAGTTGCTAATGTCGTAGCCCTTCCATGACAGCCCGTCAGTAAGCTTCCACAGCGGGTAGAAGGGTGTGGCCGTCCAAGACAGAGACAGTGGCGGCTTACCATGTCGACCTGGGGGCTCTCAAAGATTGGGCTCAGCCAGACGATGTCGACGCCCAGAGACTTGAAGTGGTCGACTCGCGAGATGATACCCTTGAGGTCGCCGACGCCATCGCCGGTCGAGTCCTGGAACGATGCCGGGTAGACCTGGTACACGGAGCTCTCCTTCCACCACTTGCGCAGTTGCTTCTTGGGCGGCTGTCCGTCGGCGGCGCCGTCAACGAGATGGGAAGCCATTGTGGTCGTCTTCAATGTTGTATAAGCCGGGGTGCTGAGTACTGCGAGCTTCGTTGACGGTATGGGTATCTGTCGAGACGGCGAGTATGGGGAGAATGCGTCGCGAGAGGTACAGTTTCAATGATGATTAGACGGCCGTTAATCTAAATAGAATAGCCAAGAGAATAGATTGCAAGAATCGGTACACGTCCCGTTGATGAAGAACTTGGGAGGTTTGGGAAGAAAGCAGCCGGAATCCAAGTCTGTCTCTGATGGTAAGTGCTTGAACAAGCTCGGCGAGAGTTTCTGCGAGTAAAGAAGGGACAATTGGACCAATTGGGTAAATTTTTGGAGGCACGTAAGGGCTTCCCAGCTCATACAACATACACACGAGACGGTGCGGGAAACGGATCGGCAGCCGCAGCAGGGCACGGGAGAGATTTCAACATGTATTGGCCAAGGTAGCTGCGGTTCTCGGTTACTCGCTCTGCCAGCTTTCCCCCCCTTCCCCTGTGAGACTTTGGAGGTGGGGGATGGGATTGTAGCGAGCGAAGCTGGAGCAAACGGGCGAATGGGTGATGCCTCCGATGTAGACCCCGACGGTCGGATGCTGGTGTGCCCCTCCATCCGCTGGATACGTTCGTCATGCGGGGTAAACCGTTCGCCAGGAATGCCTGCAGTGGTTCCGCGACAGGCGCTTGGCCTTGGTGGGGTGTGGGAGACGCGAGGCAGTGCACGGTCTGTCAGCAGCGTGCCAACAGTCCGTCCTACACTACAGATAGGTAGATACCTAGGTACTTGGAAAGCAGCACACGGTGGTTAGTTGGTCAGCACGACAACGATTCAGTTGCCTGCGTTGTTACCAAGTATTCTTGAGGCGGCCTTGGCAGGCGCTTGCACATGAGTCCTGGCCATTGGGGCAATGCGAAAGCGCGAGCCCACGCATGAAGGCCGTTACGTTGTATCGTGTTGCAGGTTGAGAAGATCTCACCTCATGTGTGCGAGACCAACCCAAAGTATGTGGCGGTACGAAATAGTGGCGCCAGCGGTTCCCTCCCTCCCCTGCCAGTCCACACATGCCCGATCCGTCCTCCGAAAGATTCACCGGGGGTTTGGTGGATCGGAGCCCACTCCGGCAAGGTTCCGAGAATGGCATAGCCGGGTCCTAGGAGTCGGAAATGGGGGTTCGCATGCCTTCGAAAGCAAGGAGGAAAGCTCGGGCTCAAGCCTTTTCTTTTCTTTTCTTTTTTCTCGCTTTTTTTTCCCCTTCTTTTTTGTCGCAGTCTTACTCACCGGTACCTTTGTTGTGACCTCGCTTGCTCACCGGGGCGAGATGAAGCCTTCTCTCTTTCTTATAGTGTACCTAGCTTCAACGACCAGTCCCCACTCCTGTGCAGGAAGATAGGTAGACATGGGCCAACAGGCAAAGATCTATTCTACTACTAGTGACGAACCAGTGATGAGGGACGGCAGATAGGAAGTATTCGCGGGCTGGATCACAAGCTCGAGGCGAGCCAAACTCACCTCAAGACACCACCCCCCCCCCCCTGTCCATCCAGCGACTCACCTCGTCACCCTTGACGATTCCAACATTCCCAAAACTCACCAGCTCTCACTCTCTCTCTCTCGCGCGCGCGAATGCAAGAGCTCCGTCGGCAACCAACCCCGCCATGTCGAAAAGAGCCTTCAGCCCCTGGCTGCGCTCCGGCGTCCTTTCGGGGGTCTCCAAGAGGGTTGGCACAATTACTCCTCAGCCTCAACGGCCGCCCGCATCGCAATGGCGACGCTTTACCTCGAGAACCACGCAGCGACAGCGGCCCATCCTCCTGACCGCCGGCGCCGGCCTGTTGGCAACGGCTGTCCTCCTAAACCTCGCCCCGACCACGAAACCAAGCCGACCCTCCAGAGACGATACAGAAGGCCCCTCCTCGACGGCAGCCACGCCTCTCGACGAGCCCCATTCACCATGGCCCCAGTACCGCCTCTCGGAAATAAAAGGCCACAACGCGACCTCGGACCGCCCCTGGGTCACCTACCGAACCTCCGTCTATGACATCACGGACTGGATCGCCGCGCACCCGGGCGGCGACGTTATCCTCCGCGCGGCCGGCGGCCCCGTCGAGCCGTACTGGGACATCTTCAGCATCCACCGCCAGCAGCTCGACAGCGTGCTCGCCATCCTCGAGGGCTACAAGATCGGCGAGGTCGACCGCGCCGACGTGCAGCTCCTCTCCCAGGGCGACGGCGTCGAAGACCCCTTCGCCGACGACCCGCCCCGTGACCCCCGACTGCGGACCCTCACCGAGCGACCGCGGAACGCGGAGACCCCGCCCGCGGGACTAGGGCACTTCGTGACGCCCACAGAGCTGTTCTACGTGAGGAACCACATGTGGGTCCCCGTCGTGGACGAGGCGGGGGGCGCGGACGGGCACGCGGTGACGATCGAGACGCCGGACGGCGAGGAGAGGGTGTACACGCTGGAAGAGCTGCGGACGCGGTCCGCCACGCACAAGGTCACGGCGACGCTGCAGTGCGCGGGGAACAGGAGGCAGGACATGACGACGCACGCCGCCAAGACGAACGGGCTGCAGTGGGCCGCGGGCGCCATCTCGACGGCCGAGTGGGAGGGCGTGCTCCTCCGCGACGTGCTGGCCGACGCCGCGGGCTGCGAGATGAGCGTCGCGGGCCTGCCGCCGTCGGTGAGGCACGTCCACTTCGTCGGGCTGGAGGCCTATGCCGCGAGCATCCCCGTCGCCAAGGCGCTCGACCCGCTCGGCGACGTCCTCCTCGCGTTCCGCATGAACGGCGCGCCTCTGCCGCGGGACCACGGGTACCCGCTGCGCGCCGTGGTCCCGGGCAACGTGGCGGCACGGAGCGTCAAGTGGCTGCGGCGCATCGCGCTGTCGGACGAGGAGTCGCCCTCGCAGTGGCAGCGGCGGGATTACAAGGCCTTCTGCCCGGGCGAGGGGTCGGAGCCGGATTGGGACTCGGCGCCGGCGATACAGGAGATGCCGGTCACGTCGGCCGTTACTGCCGCGAGCGTCGAGGCTCTGGGGGTCGCAGCGGAGCGGGGGAGGCGGGTCAGGGCGGAGGGGTACGCGTATCCCGGGGGCGGGAGGGAGATAGTCAGGGTAGATGTGAGCACCGACGGCGGCCGGACGTGGAAGACGGCGGACCTGGTGGGGGATGCGGCCGTCGGCAAAAAGGCGTGGTGCTGGAAGCGGTGGCGGTACGAGGGGCTCGTCGCAGACGGCCAAGGCGCGGGCGGTCACGGCGAGGCGGTGCGCCTGGTGGTGAAGGCGACGGACGAGGCATACAATACCCAGCCGGAGAGCTATGCGAGCATCTACAATGTGAGGGGGAACCTGGCCACGGCGTGGCATCGTGTGGATGTCGCCGCCGGGGAGTAGAGGGAGCGAGCACATACCTTCCGTGCCTGTACACGACGATTCGTTCAGTAGCGTTGGCGCACTTTAGATGTAGAGCACTGTCCGTGTGCGGCGTCTTGCTTGATAATAGTAATAATACAGGATCATCTTGATCGACATCAATCATCACGTCGGACATGAATGGTATTTCCTGGACCGAGATGACTCCCCGGAACCCGAGCGCCTCTTGATGAGCTCACTCGAAAGGGGGTTGGTAGAGGTTGTCACCAAGACTGCTGTAGTGTACCTACCTCTCCCCCATGGCCGCAATCCTCTCCGAAGACAGATGAACCGGACAGTTCATTACTAGCCGACTATCTATCTGTATAGGAAAGGCTCAGTTGTGGTGGGCTATCAGCTGCATGTATGCAGGTGGGCAGCCGTCCCGCATGAAGAGTCCCCACGCCCCCTCCCTCCCCCCAGCTGTACTGCACAGTTACACTGCACCGGCACCAACCATAGCGTAATGCGTCGCGCCGTTCTCGCAGCTCTGGCATGTCCTGCTTCAACGAGCCCGGCCATTATGGGCCAATGCCAACAAGTTCTCGCCGAATGACGTGGTGGAGGGGAGGGAGGGGTAGAGGGGAAACACCAGCTGTCCGAGAATTTCCCCGCCATCTATCGGTGCGGGGCAGCGTTTTGGGGCTCGCGTTGGTGTGCTTGGGAGACGGGGCCGGAAGAAAGAAAAGGAAAAAAACAGACGAAGTGAGTGTTGACAGAAGATCCGAGTGAACAAAACCCGACCGTCTTCTCCCATACCCTACAGGGACAAGAAACAAAAAGCGCGTCTTCGACCACGACTGTGACGAGAACTCCCGCATACTCTCAACCATCTGCAAACCGCAACGAGACAGACCAAACGCGGCATCCATACACACAAGACACAATATGGCGTGGGAAGAGCCGAGAAAGACGGGCATGCAGTACCGCCGCCTGGGCAACTCTGGACTGCACGTATCGGTCCTGGGCTTGGGCGGTTGGTTGACGTGAGTAGACCGCACCCCTGCATAAGCGACACCGAAACAGAGGCTGACTGACCTTCGTACGCAGATTCGGTGGCCACGTCGAGAACGGTACGAGAAACGGAGGGACGGCCGGGGAAGGGTATCTCACGACAGCCACTAACGGTCCGCAGAGAAGACGTTTGCGTGTATGAAGCAGGCTTACGACCTCGGCGTCAACTTCTTCGATACGGCCGAGAGGTAGGCCGCCGTCCTACCTTCGCCCCCAACGGCCGATTCAGCGGAGCTAACGGTCATGCGCAGCTACGCGGGGGGTAACTCGGAGATCATCATGGGCCAGGCCATCAAGAAGTTCGGATGGAACCGCAACGATATTGTTGTCAGCACAAAGGTAGAGCAGAAGACAGGAAACCCCTTCCCCCCCCCCCCCCCCCCCCCCCCCCCCCCTTCCTCTCCACGACAGATATCATTTTGACACGGCGTAGCTCAACTGGGGCGGCGCCAATGGCGAGGTCCTCGTCAACAACCACGGTCTCTCGCGCAAGCACATCATCGAGGGCCTCCGCGCTTCCCTCAAGCGCCTCGACCTTGAGTATGTCGACATCGTCTACGCCCACCGGCCCGACCGCCTGACGCCCATGGAGGAGACAGTGCGCGCTTTCAACCATGTCATCGACAAGGGCTGGGCAATGTACTGGGGCACGTCGGAGTGGAGCGCCGACGAGATTGCCGAGGCGTGTGGCATCGCCAAGGACCTCAAGATGATCCCGCCAATCGTCGAGCAGCCCCAGTACAACATTCTGGAGCGCCGCAAGGTCGAGTACGAGTTCCAGAGATTGTACCAACGCTTCGGTCTCGGCCTCACCGTCTTCAGCCCCATCAAGATGGGCCTGCTGAGCGGCAAGTACAACGACAGCCCGGACGCACCGCCGGCCGGCAGTCGCTTCGCCGAGGGCACGGGTGACAAGTTTGTCAACTGGGCCAACAAGGAGTGGTACGGCAACAACGAGTGGAAGGCCCTGATCCAGAACGTCGTCAAGCTCAAGGTGAGTCGGCGCTGGCAAGACTGGGATTTGGTGTGACGTAACTGATGGTGTACATCCAGGGTATCGCGGAGAAGCTTGGCGCTACGCAGTCCCAGCTGGCCCTCGCTTGGTGCCTGAAGAACCCCAACGTCACTTCCGTGATCACGGGTGCCTCGAGGCCGGAGCAAATCCTCGAGAACGTCGGCGCGCTCAAGGTTCTCGAGAAGCTGACGCCCGAAATCATGGCCGATGTCGACGCCGTGGTGGGCGAGGTCAAGCTTGACCCAGCGAGACAAGATTAGAGAGTGGCGTGTTCCAAAGGGGAGTGACGAGAATTGTATTTCTGCGCGTCTCCTTTCTTTTGTTTTTTCTTCTTCTTTTCGCGGCGGCGTGGCAACTGGCATACTATACCTAGGATAGAGCGAGAGGTTCAGATACAAAACTGAGGCGTTATTTACGAGCCGCATCCTTGCACGGCCTTGTTCACGGCCATTCAACGTAGCGTGAGACGTCTTTTGCAAGCATTACTCGCTGGCGGCCGTCACAGGGAGCTTTGTGACGAACAGCCTTCATAGGAACCGTCTTCTGGAAGCCGTGTGCCACGTGTCCGAGTCAAATCAGGTGTGGCAGCCACGACTGAAAGCCTCTCCTCCTCCGCTACTGGCCGTGCCCGGCGGCGGTGCTCGCAACATGTCGCGACATTTGGGACGGCTGGGAAGAGGCTCCGGAGAAGGCATAGTCCGGACAGCGGGTGACGGGGTACACCAGAGACTACGAGCTGCTACCATCCTTGTGCTTTCCCTCTTGACTCGGTCGTCTGCGTGCTGGTCAGTAAATCTTCGGGGACCGCGCAGGGTGTAGCAATGCGTCTGTCGATGCAGACCTTTGTTTTGTGTGATGGGTAATGGGTGTCTTTGGCGAGCGTACCGGTACACAGGAATTAGCGTATGCCAGATAACGAGTTGTTTCCCAGACTTCGCGGATGCCGCAGAACTCTTTGACTAGTAGTTTGTGCAGGCTAGTTTAGGCGGTAAACTCTTCGGCCTGTGAAGGCTGCTGGTTATCCAGTCGTTGTGGGTCGGGAATGGTCGAGCAGGGAGGGTATATGTTTAGGCATATGCCGAGGATGGGGGAGAACCCAAGACCGGGACTTCGGCTGTTTTTGCTCTGTGTCAAGTCCATGGATGCTCGTTACACGACGAACGGCTACGTAGGTCCGTCCACTAAAAGGTGGGATTGGTCGCGCTCGCTGCTCTCTCTGTCTCTCTCCCTCCTCAGTAGTTTAGGGCAGCATGCAGCCTCACCGCATGCGCCGCATGTCCTGCAGAGTCAGGATAACTAGAATCATGTGATGGAGGTGACCTTTCGACGGCGAGTCCCTGGTTCGCGACGGTATGGGAAGATAACAACCGGGTTGCGGGCGAGGCGTCTCCCCACTGTACGGGGGTTTATTGGTGTGCATGGTGACGCAGGAACGGTAAGATATGCATGGATGGGCAGACAGAGGTAGGTCCTACTACAGTATGCATATAGTACCAGTAGGTAGGTAGTCGCTAGATGGTGCGAAGTAAAGAGACGAGGGTCTAGACAGTCGGCGCATTGATCGCTGCCTGATCGCAAGTTGGGAGATAGTCCCTCTTGCTCCCATGTTCACAGGCAAGACATGTGGCGTCGCAGAATGGTAGGCTGGGGTAAATGGTAGAATGTGATGGGATGGAGGGGGCACGGATGGTTCTTGGAAGGGGATGATTAGGAAGAAGCAAATAGTGAAGGCGACTTCTGGGGCGTTGGCATGGTTGGGTAGGATGAAGGAGGTTTGATGGTTTGAGATGGCTGTCGCCACAGCTTTGTGCAGAGATCGCACTGCCAAATAAGATGCGGGTATCAGGCCATCTTGACGCTTGATGGTGGTGAGGGGAAGGGGGGGGACAGAGTTTGGGCGTTGTCCACGTTGGCGGTTGGTGTCGTGAGTAACGGTCGGGAATGCAGTGTCGACAGATGAGCAAAGTTGCTGTGTAGAACAAGTTGAGCGATGGAAGACATGTGGTCGAACAGGGTGGCAGTCGCTACCCCGGGTTGCCCAGAGGGGGAGAAGCCCCAAGGACCAAGGGACATGCAGGTACTATTACATGCTCATTCTCATTCTCATTCTCATACATAGAATAGGCACCGCAGTACTAGCAATGATGCGCTGGCGATGGAGATGGACAGGATGAGACGAGTGTCCGAACTAACCCCCCAGCTGCGATGCCTGCCCTATGCGCCGTTGCACCATGGGCGGCGGCGGCTGCTGTTGCTGCACGGCTGTCATGCATGCGTATGTATGTATGTGAGTTTGTGTGTAAAGGTTTATGGGAAGTCGTAAGCCTGATGATTCGTGGTCCGGGGACAAGAAGGAACCAACCGTATGTAAGCCAGCCGTCGCAAGGTACATGTTGTTTACCATTGGGAAACTGAAGATAGAAAAAAGGGGAGGGGGAATGCGCAATTTAGGCCCGATGTTGACAGAAAAAGCTAGTCATGGTTCCGATACGCGCAAACAATCGAGAGCGGATATCGTGATAACAACCCTTGGCTCGGGGCAGCAACGTTGTAAGAACCGATCCCATAGCAGCGCACCTGTCGGAGAGGGGTTAGGATACATCGCGATCAGTAGCGGGCGTCGAAGACGCAATACACATATCAAGGGGGAATTGGCATTGATGCGGTTACTTGGTGACCATCTGCTAGGGAAGGGAACGAGGGGGAGAGAGAGCGAGAGGGAGATACACTTTCGAGGCGCCAGGTTTGATATTGGAGCAATTTCCAACAATGCCAGGACGACGCCAAAGAGTGCGCGCAATTAGCAGCAGCGGAGGCGGGACCAATAAACCGCCAGCTGGCGTTGCCGCGCCGTACCGAGCCGATGTGGGACTCGGGGTTGAGACTCATCAGAGGCAGGAGGGGACACTGACTAAGGCGGGCCCTCCATGGTATGGTCCGTCCTGCTTACTCCATGCCGACACTGAAGTCTGTGTCGAGGGCGATGAAAGTAGGGAGCCTATTCCTTGCGAGCGGCGGCATTGAGATACTCTCTCGGGTCGTGGTGCGGCGATGGTGCGGACGGATGATAGAACGATACTTTGGTATGTCACAAATGACTGGTGGGGAGTTGGCGGGAGCTTCAAAGTATCATCTACAGCGATTGTGCGCCTGGCCTGACGTGACCCGACCCGATCGGAGAGAGAGAGAGAAAGTATGGTTCCACTGCCTGTTTGCCCCGCTCCCATCCAGATGGTAACGCGTTCTTGTCTTGTACAGGTGGTCCGTGTCTATGGACATCCTCCTTCCTCCTTCCTCCCAGTCGAGAGGGAAGGCGGCGGCTGGCAATGTCACTAATCAGTTTTCTGGGCGAGAGGGGGTCATATTGAACTCTCGAAACGAGGCCAAGGCGCACCAAACAGTCAGTACTTTGCTCAGCATGCTACGGATAATGTAGTGTACGTGTCGGGGGTGCGGCATCGGAACAAGAAGACGTCGTCGTAGTCATCGTTCTCACTTCGATGCAGCCTCCCTCCGTACCTTACTCAATGCAGCGGCCACTTTCACAAGCCGAGGCGAGCCGCGCCGGGTATCTCCACGTAGGTTGCAGGATAGACACTGAGGATGAAGAGAGAGAGAGAGGGGGGGGGCCTGTGGCCTGTGGCCCGTGGGTGAAAGCTCACCAGGTACGCAGTACCTACCGCCCTGATGCCATGTGCCCGGTTGTCTCTCCCCCCCTCCCCCCCCCCCCCTCTCTCTCTCTCTCTCTCTCTCTCTCTCTCTCTCTCTCTCTCTCTCTCACTTGGCCTCAGCTCAACCACCTTAACTTGTTCTAACCGCTTGGGTATACGGATGCCCCACTAAAACCCACAGCTCGTTGCGCTACGACAGAGCGACACGAGCAACGTCTGGGGCGGGTCCAATCCCCGGAGAAAGAGGTAAACACCCCCATGAAACGTCAGTCGGTACAGGCACTGGCGTTAGCTGGCAGCATTTGCCGTTGGCGTTGGCGTTGGCGTTGGCGTTGGCGTTGGTGTTGGCGTGCACACTGTACATGTGTGTGTCCGAAGTCGAAGAGGGTGAAGAAGAATCCGGGGCGGAAACGCCAGAGGTCCTTGCGCCGGAAATCACACCAAGGTCGGATGTTTACAGCCGTTCTTTGCGATGCGCATACCTCCTTACGCAGGAGCGGTGGAATCGTATCGCATAGCCATCCATGGATCGCCTTGTTGCTAAGCGCTGATGCCCCTCTGGACCCTTCGCGTCGTCCATATACATACCTACACATATATTAAATAGTATACAGGGTGTCTGTAGGCCCCGAATAGGTACCCTCTTTCGCAACCGGAAACAACATGGTATTTCGGGCATCCGTCCTACATCGGATGTATCCATGTATCCGGAAACCAGACACGGGTGCGCGCAGCAACGAACGACTATCAGATCAGATAGGCGGACAGACATGGACAGTCCAAGTCGGCCTACCTAGTGGTAGCAGCGACAGTCCGCCTACCTAGCCTCATGACTGCTTTTCTAGAACACAGCCAGACAACAGCCAGCGCAGAACGCAGGATGCATCTTTTGTCCGTCTCTCCCCGACCGTACAACTCTTGTCTTGCCTTTCTTGCCGGCCCCCTTATCTTTGCTTTTGGGCCTGCCGTGCCACAGGTAGTTAGACCTTAGTTACCTCACGCCGTCAGCCTGCTTAATCGCACCTGTCCATCATAACTTTTCTCTACCCTGTTTCCCCTCCTCTCTCTCTCTCTTTCCCACTCACTCTCGCACATCATACTCCCAGCAAACACACCACGCACATACGCCCGACCTCACGCTCCTGTATCGAATCGTGCCCGAAACACAGTACTTTTCGGCCCTGCCTTCTCGATCAGCACCAGCACCCGTACTGTGCTCGTTTTCATATCCATAGTCGCGCAGCTTCATTCCTCTCGCCCTGCTCTCTCCCTTCCTCAAATTCTTACCCCGTTACACGCGTGCCGTATGCGACGAGCGATACAATAAACAACCGACCGACACAGCACCGCGGGCCCCACCGCCGTTCCACTTCCAGTCCGCATTCCGCCCAGCCGCCACATCATCACATGCATGACTTGACCGCACCGATATTTTGTCTTTCCTTGCCCGCGCGCGCACACACACATAGACACACAAACACGCACACGCCATTCTTCCCTCCTCAACCTGACGCTCCTCCATCTGCCCCCGCGCGCATTTCCCGCTTTCCGCCGGCCAGACGCCCATCGACATCGCCGTTCGTCGCCGTTGCCACAGCCGCGAACATCAAGCGCAGCCCACTTATCCACCCGCCCTCGTTTCACTCGGCCGAACTGTCATTGTCTACCACGCTCTCGTCCCCGCTGCAGCAGTCAACGGAAGTCACATCTCGCGCGACCGCGTACTTGGGTACCTTTTGAGCCTCTCTCGCCCCTCGTCCCCAGGGATGACATGGCTCTACGCCCTCTTGCGACGGCCCGGCGACAATGACGAGGAATGAGGCCGGCACTCGCTTCAGCTCCCTCACGAGCACCAGCACTGACAGCACCCGATCCTCGGCCACGGTGAGACCTTCCAGCAACCCCCCGTCGTCAGCATCGCGTAAGTCGTCCATGTCTATGCGCCTCAAGGCGGGGGTCAATGGATCCCTCGCAGAGAAGTGAGTGTCATGTTTCCTGTATGCGTTTGACCCTGTCATGCCCTGTCATGTCCTGCCCAGGTCTGCCTGGGCCCCCCCCCCCCCCCCCCCCCCCCCCGGTACCCATACCCATACCCGTACCCGTACCCGTACCCGTCCCCAGTCGATCAAGCAGTCCCAAGCCCTCAATCAAACTCCAGTCAGGTCTGCCAGCCCCAGCCAATACAGCCAGTCCACAAACCTCCCCCAACCCACAACGGAAGCCCTTCCCTAGGCACGCTAGTTCTTGGCCCCCTGTGGCGAGACGCAAGTGGTGTAGCTTGTGCCTTTTCCTTCTTCTTTTTTTATATGTATATCCTTTGGTTTGTTTTTGATCTGTTATTCATCCCCCCCCCCCCCCCCCTGGTTGCCTGCCCATGTCATGCTGCTGCACTGGTCGGTTTGCTCTACCTGGATTGCCTGCCGTCGTGTTGCTGCTGGCTGATGCTACCGAGTACCTCCTACTGTTGTTACCTTGTCAGTTTGCATTGTGTTTGCTGTGAGGTGTACACCATCGCACCTTACCTCTCAGTAGCAGCCCTCCCCCTTCCGCATTCATATTCACTAGGTGTAGCCATCCCACCATTTCGTCTCCTCCAATTGAAGAGGCCGGCGACTTTGGAGCCAACAAGCCTCACCACTCCCACACACCTCTGCGTACCAGTACCTTGCCTGAATCCGAACCTGCACCTGCCCACACCCCCTTCTCTCACACAACCATCCGCCCCTGCCCCAGGGAAGCTTTCTCGTCGTCGTCGCTTCGTTGGTGGAGCTCTTCGCTGTTTTCGACCCCTCCAGTCCAGCCCACAAGCGGCTTTCAGCTCAGATTGTCTCATTCCTCCTACCTACTCCGAGAATCTTCTCTTCTTTTCCCCCTCTCGAGAGGTACCCTTTTATTGTTGTTGTTATTGTTATCATGGTTTTTTTTTCTTTTGGTTTTTATTGATTGACGAATGCAACTGACTGTGGTCCCTGCGTTCCACCCCCCGTCTAGACCATTCATCAGTGATTTGAGCCCAGCCGAACCGCCCTCATCCACCTTCACCTCTGCGCCGCGTGGAGCTTTGTCACCAGTAGCGCCCAAGTCGAACTCCAATGTCTCGCCCCTCCGCGATCACCGCCTGAGCGACTTTGCCAACTACCGTCGAGACCTAGCCGTCCTTGAGACATCCTCTGGCCGTCTACCCTCCATCCAGCACAATCCTCCAACGGCCACCCCCTCTTCAATTTCTCAAGTCGCTCCCTGGATGTCGCCCTCCAACGGCGGTGCTACCGCATCCACCCCCCACCAGACGACCTTCTACTATGATTCGAGCGACAACCTGTCCGTCGCGTCCCAGCTCTCGCCAGACTTTCGTCCCCCGAAGCACAAAAACGCGCCGCTGCCGTCTGGCAGCCAGGAATCGCCCGATGTAGCCTACTTTGCAGACGAGCGACGCCCTTCGCTGGCGAGCATAACGACGCTGAGCAGTCAGGGCTCCAAGACGAGCATTCGAAGAGGTGGACTGCAAAAGCTACAGGGTTTCTTTGGCGAGGAATTCCCCGGCCGAGATGGATCGGAAAGTAGTTTGCATTCCAGTTCCGGTAGGGACCGTTCGCGTTCCTACAGTCACAGTCGCCCTACCAGAGACCGCAACTACTCCAACGCAACCGATCATACACGCGACCGTGAGGGCTCGCCTTCCTCTTCCAGGCCTAGGACGCCTGTGCCTGCTCCTGAAGTCGTGCCCTTTCTTTATCAGGAAGCCGACGTGAGTTTGACCCTCCCTCTTCATTCAATGAATCCCTTCATCAAGATTTCTGCCCGCCCATCCATTTACTACTCCCCCCCAAATATTCGCATATCCGCATCCGCACCCTTGACGCCACTATCTCGCATCCGGGAACTGCGCCGCATCAACCCATCCCCTTATCTTATCTCTTATTGCCCTTTCGTCCACCCCGTCTTGCCTCGAGTCAAGACTGCTAAACTTGCTTCAAGGATATTGCCAGGCTCGGCGAGGCCCCAGTTCGAGACATTTTGAGCGGTCCCGACCGCGAACGTTACATGAACAACGAAAATCCCAACAACCCGCAAAACCCACCAAAGACCTCCTCATCAAACCGCTCCGGCCATTCGATCGTGCACCTCCCCGGCCATCATCACCGCCACAACAGAAGCGTCGACGATGGCAAGGCGTCTCTTCGACCAACTGTAAGCAGGGAAGATTCGCAAGCGAGCTTGCAAGTGCAGAATTCCCGAGAAAGAGGTGGTTCCGCTGCCACCGTCATGTACGGCTCCAATCGATCCCGTGCAGAGAGCCCGACTCCGAGCGGCGGTTACTTTAGCTCGAGGCACGGCACCGTCGATGGCTCGATATCGCCCGGGAGCCATCACCAGCAACCGCAGCAACAACAACAGCAGCAGCACCATTCGAAAAGGAATTTGTTGCATCGCCTGCGGCGGAATAAGGATAAAGATGATGGGTCCTCTAGACTTCGCGACTTGCCTGGGTCCACCAGGTCGTTGGCCACGAAGCCTTCGCGGCCTGAATTTGCTAGACCCGAACTATCGCCATCCACCTTCCCGCTCACGCTCTCAGGCACCGAGCCCGGCCCGGACCAAGACCCTCGGCTGGCCGCCTACAACCAGCGGAACCAACCCCAGGTGCAGACGTTCAACAATCGATTTCCATTCTCCAAGAGCAAAGGACGACAGCAACGACCGGCGGAGACGCAAGATGAGCAAATCGGGCCGACAGACCGGCAACCAGGTGGCTTTGGCACCGTCTTCCACTTGGACACCAACCTGAGCGACATGGAGGGTATTCTCACGAAACCACCGCCGCTGACACCAATGGACCACGCCTTCATCACGAGCATCGTCGATCCCGAAAAAGTCGAACCCCCTCCTGTCCCCCCGAAGCCCGATGCCATTCCTGGCCCTAACGGGTCTTGGAACGCGCCAGACAGCTGGGCTGTTCGCCGCAATACTGAGGATACTACGTACCAGGCGCCCGACATCGACGACATTGGCAGCCCCCCTCGACCCGAGGAGAAGATGACGCCTTATTGCATCCGAATCTTTAGATCAGACGGAACATTCGCGACCCTTTCCATGGCTCTTGACGCCAGCGTCACCGACGTCATATCCCAGCTCATCAAGAAGACATACGCGACGGACGGCTTGGAGAACTACCACATTATCCTGAAGAAGCACGATCTGGTCCGTGTGCTTTCTGTTGCTGAACGACCACTGTTGATGCAAAAGAGGCTGCTGCAACAGATTGGCTACGAAGAGCGGGACCGCATCGAGGACGTTGGTCGAGAGGACAACAGCTACCTGTGCCGGTTCATGTTCCTTTCCTCACGAGAAAGCGACTTCCACTCCGTTACGAATGATCTCGGCCTCGGACGCATTCAAAAGTTCAATCACGTCGACCTTTCCGGCCGCAACCTCATCACCATTCCGATCTCGCTCTACTCGAAAGCCTCCGAGATCATCTCGCTTAACCTCTCCCGCAACCTGTCTCTCGATCTTCCTCGCGACTTCATTCAGTCGTGCCAAAACTTGAGAGACATCAAGTTTAACAACAACGAAGCCCGGAGGCTGCCCCCAAGCCTGGGCAAGGCGGCGAAGCTTACTTACCTAGACGTTTCAAACAACAGAGTCGACCAGTTAGACCATGCCGAGCTGCATGGGCTGCACGGCATCCTGAAGCTCAACATCGCCAACAATCGTCTCAAGGCCCTTCCGCAGTACTTTGGTGCCTATAAAGCTCTCCGGAACCTCAACATTTCTTCCAACTTCCTGGACAAGTTCCCGCTTTTCCTCTGTGACGTCGAGAGTTTGGTGGAGCTAGATCTCAGTTTCAACTCCATCAGCAGCCTGCCTGACCAGATTGGAAAATTGAGAAACCTAGAGAAGTTCGTCATCACCAACAACAGGCTGTCAAACTCCCTACCGGATTCCTTCAGCGAGTTGTCCGGCCTTCGGGAGTTAGACATTAAGTACAACGCTATCACGAGCATTAACATCATCTCCCTGCTGCCGAAGCTGGAGATCCTCTCCGCCGACCACAACAGTATTTCTCAATTTATCGGCAGTTTCGAGAGGATAAGAAGCTTGAAGCTGAACTCGAACCCGATCACCAAGTTCGAGATCATTGAGCCCGTTTTGACGTTAAAGATGCTCAACCTGTCTCACTGCCAACTAGCCAGTATCGACGAGACCTTCAACATGATGTTGAACTTGGAGCGTCTCGTGTTGGACAAGAACTACTTTGTCTCTCTGCCACAGCATATCGGAAACTTGAGCAAGCTAGAGCACTTCAGCATCGCAAACAATAACGTGGCAGAATTGCCCACGTCGATAGGGTGTCTGACTGAGCTTCGCGTGTTGGATGTGCGGAGGAACAACATTAGGAAACTACCAATGGAGCTGTGGTGGGCGAACAAGCTCGAGACCTTGAACGCGTCCTCCAACATACTCGAAAACTTCCCGAAGCCGGCCTCGAGACAGCCGCGGCCGGCGGGCGAGGAAGCGCAGACACCAGCGCCTGTCAGCAAGCCGAACCCCATGGAGCGCATAACGCAAACTCCTCTCGAGGAGTCCCAGGATGCTTCCAGGAGGCCAAGTCAAAACTCGTCCTCAACCCTGCTGAGTGTTGGACCTTCGCCTGTGCCTGGTAGCGCCGACAGGAAGGGCTCCGTCGTGTCGGTTTACGGCAAAGGCGGTCGTAAAACTTCCGTGGTGTCTAGGTCGACGTCACAAGGCACCGTCCCACCATTACCCCCCTCTGCAACCGCCAGGAAAGACTCGAGTCTGTCGTCGCGGCTTTACACAACGTTTGCAGGGTCCTTGCGCAACCTTTACTTGGCGGAGAACAAACTCGACGACGAGGTCTTTGACCAGATCACCATGCTCAACGAGCTACGTGTCCTCAATCTATCGTGGAACTACATTAACGATATGCCCCAACGATCGATCAAGAGCTGGCCACAGATGGTGGAGCTCTACTTGTCTGGTAACGAACTGACGACCCTACCGGCCGATGATCTAGAAGACGCCAGCTTGTTGCAGGTGTTGCACATCAACGGGAACAAGTTCACCAACCTGCCAGCCGACATATCCAGGGCTAAGAAACTGGCAGTCTTGGACTGCGGCAGCAATTACCTGAAGTACAACATCTGTAACGTTCCGTACGACTGGAACTGGAACCTCAACCCGAACCTGAGGTATCTCAACCTCTCAGGCAACAAGCGCTTGGAGATTAAACAGACAGTCACGGGCCCGACAATCCCAAACCGGGAATCGCTAGCCGACTTTAACAGACTTTTGAACCTCAGGGTTCTGGGTCTCATGGATGTCACCCTTACACAGCCTACCATCCCGGACCAAAGCGAGGATCGTCGTGTGCGTACGTCTGGGTCTTTGGCAGGTCACCTTCCCTACGGTATGGCCGACACGCTGGGCAAGAATGAGCATCTGTCGACTATCGATCTTGTGGTACCTCGTTACAACTCCTCGGAGACCGAGACTCTGCTGGGCCTGTTCGACGGTCAAGCGCTATCGAGCGGCGGCTCTAAGATCGCCAAGTACCTGCACGAGAACTTTGGTCACATCTTCACCATGGAATTAAGGGCCCTCAAGACGCGGCTCAACGAGACACCCGTGGATGCTCTAAGGCGCGCCTTCTTGTCTCTGAACAAGGACTTGGTTACCATTGCCATCCAACACACCGAGGAGCGTTCTCAAAAGACGCATAGAGGCTCTGCGACCCCCGTTGTGTTGAGCAAGGAAGACCTCAACTCTGGTGGAGTTGCAACTGTCGTCTATCTCCAAAACCAAGAACTCTACGTCGCCAATGTGGGGGATGCTCAAGCCATGCTCATTCAGACCGATGGGTCTCACAAGATTCTCACCCGAAAGCATGATCCGGCAGAGCCTAGCGAGCGCCAACGGATTCGAGAGGCTGGCGGTTGGGTTTCTCGTAACGGCAGACTCAACGACCTTCTCGAGGTTTCGCGTGCCTTCGGCTACGTTGACCTGATGCCGGCAGTTCAGGCCTCACCTTATGTCAGCAACTTCACGATTCGTGAGCAGGACGATATAATCCTGATCGCCACGAGGGAGTTCTGGGAGTACTTGGATCCCGCTCTGGTCGTCGACTTTGCGAGACAGGAGCGCGGGGATCTCATGAGGGCGTCGCAAAAGCTACGAGACCTGGCCATTGCCTATGGTGCTACAAACAAGATCATGGTCATGATGATCAGCGTTGCCGATCTTAAGAGGAGGAGCGAGAGGTCAAGGCTTCATCGTGGCCAGAGCATGTCGCTGTATCCTTCCGGCGTTCCTGACGACCTCCAACAACCCCTACGCAGAGGCAAGAGGAACAAGGGCGACGTCCTCGACTCCACGCTGCAGCGTCTTGAAGCTGAGATCCCAGCGCCCACGGGCAACGTGTCGATCGCCTTCACTGACATCAAGAATTCGACAACTCTCTGGGAGATGTATCCCGCTGCCATGAGATCTGCCATCAAACTGCATAACGAGGTTATGCGTCGGCAACTCCGAAGGATTGGTGGATACGAGGTCAAGACTGAAGGTGACGCTTTCATGGTGTCGTTTCCGACGGCCACGTCGGCGCTGCTCTGGTGTTTTGCCGTCCAGATGTCGTTGCTGGATGTCAATTGGCCCTCCGAGGTCCTCAATTCCGTTTCGTGTCAGCCGTTGTACGACAAGGACAATGCCCTGGTCTTCAAGGGTCTCTCTGTGCGCATGGGTATTCATTATGGCGAAGCCGTCAGCGAGATGGACCCTGTGACAAGGCGCATGGATTACTTTGGGCCGATGGTCAACAAAGCCTCGCGAATCTCATCTGTCGCCGACGGGGGTCAGATCACCGTCTCGTCCGACTTCATTTCGGAGATACAGCGCTGTTTGGAGAACTACCAGGACACGGACAGGAATGGCTCTACTGGGTCTGAAGACACGTTCGACGATGACCAGGGCTTCGCTTCATCGATCCGCAAGGATCTGCGCTCCCTTAGTTCGCAGGGCTTTGAAGTCAAGGAAATGGGCGAGAAGAAGCTCAAGGGTCTTGAAAACCCCGAAGTCGTGTACTCGCTGTACCCGCATGCTCTTGCAGGCCGTATCGAGCACCACCAGCAACACGAGCAACGCACCGAAGTCGACAAGCCCGCGATCCTTCAGGCAGGCAGCGAGCTGGCTTTTGATACTGACTCCATCTGGGCTTTGTGGCGTGTCAGCTTGAGGTTGGAGATGCTGTGTAGTTCACTAGAGAACGTGTCCGGCCAGGGCCTGCAACCACCCGAGACAGAGCTACTGGAGAGGATGAAGCACCGTGGTGGTGAAGTCACGGAGAGATTTCTGCTCAACTTTATGGAGCACCAAGTGAGCAGAATAGAAGTAAGCATCCTTGAGCTCTGGGGGTTGCAAAGCATTCACTAACACAAGAACTCAGACCTGCGTCACGACCCTGTCGCTACGCCATATCGCTATAGGCAACGCACCCTTGGAACAGCTCCAGGACATGCGGGGTCCTATGAGCGATATTCTCGACCAAGTTGCCAAACAGATGAGCGAGTTGGCGAGATACAAGGCACTATACGGCGAGCTGAACGAATCCGAAGACGGGAGCGAAACGGAATGAGAACAGCGCAGCGAGCGTTCATTCATGATTCTCATGCGACGGCATCATATATAAATATATATAGTATACCTATGACGCGAGACAGCATCCCGTCAACATCAACAACAATACCTGGATACCCGTTTCTTTTCGAGGGGGAACACGGCGCTCTGATATACTTATCCCATTCCTGTATCATGCGATTACGACGACACCCAAGCAGTTCTAGCGAGCAGTATTTCGGCGACTGCTTCCTGCATTTCACTGGCTCAGGGGGCCTTGGTCTCGCTTGGGGGGGCGATGAGCATCTGCGCCTGACGGTTTTTTTTGGAGGCGCGTTGGATGCGCGATGCATGGATGGGGTCTTTTTTTGGTTGCGTCGGGAGGGGGGAGCCAGGCGCCGACGACCGAAGTTGCCTGTTTTGGATTGGACGGAAATTTTAACTTGAAAAAAAGTGGTTGTGCTACGGTTTTGATATCAAATTTTTTTTGTTCAAAGGCGGCGGCAGTGGCAGCCGCGCGATGAATGCGAGAAACGAGGCCTTGTCTTGGTAGGGTCGTGGTAGGATAGTGTCTGCTTCTTTTGTTGCCCGAGCCGGAGCACATTGCGCGGCGTATGGAATGATTCATTACGTATTTCAACTATTGCGCCTTGTGGCCCCATGGCCTTGCTGAAGTGAGCTCAGTCCATGTCGTCTAGGTCCGGCCATGGCAACATTCACAACACGTTGTGTGGCAAATCTGCCTCATCCATATAACAAGCCTTTATTCAATGTACGAACTGCATACTCTTCTAGCGAGTCACTCCGAGCCCGAGTGCTCCAATGCGCGCGAAAGCATCCACATGATTACTGGGAGACGATCCGGACGCCGGCGCCGGCGTCTTTGGTCCGCTTCAGGATCCGGATCCGCGGTTCCATGCGCGGTCCGACCCACCAGCCGCCCGTCATTCCCCGGACGAGGTCACGCACCTGCTTCACCACCAAACCTCTTCCTAGGACCCTTCGCTCCCCTTCTTCCCCCCCCTCCTCGTCGCCGCCACCAGACGGAGACTTGGATCCGGGCCGCAGGATCTCGACGCCGGCGTAGCCCTGCACGACGCCCACCGTCTCCCACTGGCCGCCCCTGACGGAGGCTGGGTCTTCGGCGAGGACATAGTCGAAGCGGGACCAAAATGCGGGATCGGCGAGGACGACTTTGTCCTCGGTTTTGTCGAACGTGAGGATTGGCGAGGACGACGCCGTCGAGGCGGAGGCGCCTTCGTGTAGGGCGGACTCGAGGGCGCGGGCGTGTGGGTTCTTGGGCAGGCCAACGAGGTTCTGGGTGAAGAGAGTGACGCCCGTCATGCAGCTGAGGACGTCGGTGTGGACGGAGGTGACGGCGCCGCCGCTGCCCGAGGGGTCGGAGGCGACGAGGGCGTGCAGCTGGCGGAGCGCGTCGCCGCCGGGGTAGTTTAGGGAAGAGAGGAGGAGCATGCCAGTCGAGGCGGCGAGGGAGGCAAGGACGCTGAGCACGAGGGCCGCCGAGGCGAAGGCGTAGAGTGGGGACTTGGAGCGGCGAGCGAAGATCAGGTTCGCGCCCTGGGCTGCGGCGGCGGTCAGAGGCGGAACGGCGTAGAAGATGAAGCGGGCTTCTTTGTGCGGTTGGAGGGAGTAGATGGCGACGAAGAGGAGGGGAGGCACCACGAGGCCAGCCGCTGTGCGGGATGTCGCCGGATGAGAGAGGGCCAGCGGGATCAGGAGGAGGAAGATCAGGGGGTTGACGAGTAGGCGCGGCAACGCGGAAGAGAAGTAGTAGTGCCAGGGGGAGACACCCCAGTTGGACGAGGAGCCGAGAACGGCGTTGTAGTAGAAGCCCCAGAGCTCCGGCCAGAGTGGCTTTTGCCAGAAATACGAGTCGAGGGGCACGGAGACGGTGACGGCGACGGCGAAAGAGATGAGAAAGGGGCGGACAAGGCGAAGAACCGTGGTTTGGTGCGTGGCGAGAAGGTAGAGGCCTGTGGTTGCAAGGAGGACAGCGACTTCGGAGCGGAAGATTGCGGCGGCGAAGACGAGGAGGGAGATTGCAACGCGGAGGCGCGCGGGGTGGGACTTAAGAGAAGTGGGAGGAGAGGGCAGTAGGTTGGCCGAGGCGAGAGTTGCTGGGCCACGTTAGTCCCTCGGATCTATTACTCGAGGGGAGGCTGAGGGATTAGGGATGGACAAAACTCACTCAACCCGAAGGCAAACATGTTGGGCAATGTCCTCGAAGCGTAGAACACAACATGGAACTGGCTGACCAGCAACAGAACCCACCATCTCATCACTCCCGAGCCCAACCCTTTACCCAAGCTCCTCGCAAACACCAACAGCGCGGCAGCGTTAGCAAGCCCCAGTAGCGCGCGGACGACAAGCTGGGCGTGGCGGAAGCCGAAGAGGTTGACGAAGGGCCCGCCAAGGCCGGCGAGGAGGACGGGGCCGACAAAAGTGCGCGGGACGGCGCCGGGGAAGTCGAAGTGGTCGTAGGTAGCGCGCAGGCGGGCGGCGACATCGTGGGTGGGAGTGCCGTAGACGAGCACGTCGTGAACGGCCTGTATGTTGAAGGATTCCTCGACTTTTGTGTCCGGGGCGAGGAGGAGATGGAGTGTTATGAGAGCAGGAATAAGGCCCAAAAGGGCGGCATCTGGAGCTTGTTAGTTTGGGAGGGATACCAAAGACAACTGGGGTGTGTGTGTCTGTGTGTGTGTGTGTGGTGCGATCTTTACCTAAGAACTTCATTCCGAACGAGTGAGTAAAGGGGTCGAGGGGGTGAGGCAGAGATGTGTCGCAAAGGGAAAGGGGTTTTTGGTATTTAATCTCATTGCTGAGGAAACAGAAACGCGAACAGAAGAGAAGCAATGGGCAGTCCGCGATGTTGTGAAACAATCTGCCCTGTGCTTTCTCACCTCATGAATTTGGGATCGTATATCTTCCTCACGATTCTCCTCTTTGCATTCAGAGCAGGTGTAAGCTGGCGTCTCGTGCCTGCCAATGCCATTGAGAAAGTGAGCTTTGAGCGAGCGTCCGTGCACGGCCCCAACTCGTTCACAGCAATGCTACCTAATATTTACCTAGGTAGTTACACCACTACCCGCGAGCTAGTGGACACAGTGACAGGCAGCTCAGCTCCCCCGTACATGACTGCACTAAGTGCCTCAATGCAGGGATCATCGGAACGGATCAACGTGCCCCTCTAAAGCTCTGGACAGCACAGCACATCCCTCTCTATCCGTCCAACCTGTTACTATCACCACCTGGCTCCCAATCCCCGGCGCTTCGTTCACAATCCCAGCCCAGCCCAGCTCAGCGTAAGGACACGCCACGACTCGACCCCCAACTCAGCAGAGCAAACACCAGCTCCCTCGAGAGTCGCGACCGGCTTACGCCAACGGATTCGTCAAGATGTACATCATAGGCAACTTCTTCTACAGTCCGTCTCCCCTTCTTCGTATGGTTCTCACAAGCTTTCTGCGATACTAACACCTCCCTTCCCAGTCGCCGTCCTCCTTATCAACGCCATCGCCATCCTCTCCGAAGACCGCTTTCTCGCGCGCAGTATGGACTCCTTTCTTCCTCCCTCTCTCGTCCTCTGCATTACTCTCTGGATATATGACGGATTGCGAACCCGCTGCTTGGTGCAGGAACAACGCCCAGCTAACAAATGCGAAATAAACAGTCAACCTCTCCCCCTCCTCCTACGATCCGACCTTTGGCGCAAGCACCGATGCCAGTGTCAAGGCGAAGATCATTAACCTGATCGCCAGCGTACGGACCCTCATGAGAAGTACGAACCCCCCTCCTGAGAGCGCGCGCGACCTGTCTGCGCTCCCCATTTCTCCCGAATCCCGTCCTGACAGTGCTCCACGCAGTACCGTTGATCGCGATCAACACCATCATGATCTGTTACGAGCTCGTCCTTGGCTAAAGACGCGGAGGCAAGATTGGGGAAGATTGATGAGAGCTGTAGCTTCACTTCTTTTGGTTTTTCTGTCGAAGACTGCATCATATATATGGCTTGTAGCACTTTTCCGCAGTATGGGATCATGGTAACGAAATGGCGTTGAGGGGTGGGTAGCAAGTGCGGTTTGGGTTTGTCGGCTGGGTACCATGTGTTCAAATGTACAATTCACTGGCAGTGATCAGTTAACATCACAACCTTGGGCGGGGACGATGCTTCAACTATTCCGAACCGAGCCTTGGCTCTCTCGAAAGCACATCGGCTCTCGGTATATTCTGTACCATCTGTCATCGGCAGCGTCTTGTGCTATCGTACGTACAACCCGACAAGATGCCGCAGGAGAAAGTAACGCTCAAGATGCCATCATCACACATATCCCTCTTTGCCATCATTAAGTGAAAACTATTATCCAAGCAAATCGCACCATGCTCGGGTATCTGCTTGCGCCAAGACTCGTCTCCCCCGCCCCCAAAGTTCTTCATGTACCCAATGATGGTGACTCGTACCACAGTTGCTTGGCCACGTACTACGTCTGTCGTGCAGAGCCACCTCTCCACTCCCCCTTTTTGAATGTATGTACTGCAATATACCACAATGAAGCCATCAGAGAAATACATAGCAACGTCATTTGTCGCATCATGAAAGCAAGTTGCCGCTCTTCTTCCTGCCGAGGTTGAAACTGAATCGCTCCTTCAACTCTTTGGGCTTATCTGGCTGGCTTGCTGATCCTTCGGAGCCGTTCTGGCCATTCTCTGATGGTTGGTGCGATTCGCCCTTGTCTTTATCCTTGCTCAGGAACCCAAAACTCTTTCTGCTCATCGACTTGCTTGCCCGGCTGGACCGGTTGAGAAATCCACCGGGACTTGACGAGTCCTTCTTCTTGGTGTCGTCTGGTGCTGATTTCTTACTGGCCTCGATTGCTTTGCGCAGTTCTTCCTGTTCTCGCTGATAGGCATCCCTCCTACGAGCCATGTTCTCCCTTTGTTGCTTCTCCTCCTGTTTCACCTTTTCTTTTTCAGCTTGTTTCCGGGCCTTGTCCGCAGCTTCCTGTTCCCTCTTCTCGCGTTTCTTGTCATCTTTTGACCTATCCGTCTTCGCCGCCGTGTTGGACCTGGTGATGCTAGCAGGAATCATAGGAACGGGAGGAGTGCCGTGCGTGTCGTACGCTGGAAGCAGTTTCTCTGGCGGCGGAGCGTCCACTTTGCCCGGGGCGGTCTGTGCATGCGCGAGGCTCGGAAGCGGCTCCCGTTCATCGATCGGACTGACGGGCTGGGTCAACTGTTTCGAAAGCGGTGCTGTGCCATTCGTGCCATGTGTGCCATTTATGCCGTTTGGCTGGCCGTTCTCGTGGGCAACGTGGGCGGCTTCACTGGCGATCTTGACTTCCTCTAACCCCTCGGCCTCCATCTCAGCCTGCACCTTTTCGAAAGTGGTCTCTTGGTAGAACAAAACGTAGGCGCAAGCCATGCCAGGCTTGTCGCCAAAGAAATTGCGAACAAAGTGCTTGTCGACCGGCTCCACCATCTCGTCGTCAAAGAGAACCCAGCCCCGGTCCTTTGTCTTGATTACCGAGACGTAATGGCCGTGGTAGGCGTTTCCGCCAATATGGACGACAACAGCGTACAGTTCATATAGCCGGTCTGGGTCTTCTGCGTCATCGGTGGTGTTGAACATGCGCAGGTGATATGGGTACACGACCCTGTGGAAGAGCTTCTGCAGTCGGCTGTAGTCCTCGGTGTACTTGAACCGCTTCAAATGCAGTGCGAGAACCTTAGGTAGCCGCTTAATCTTCATTCGCTTTTCGGCCTCCTGAAGTCCGCCGCAATGGTCGCAATGGAACTTGTTACGCTCACACAACATCTCCTCGGCCGAAAATTTGCGCAGGCAAGACGTTACTGACGAATGTTCCTCCAAGTCGATGGACAAGTCCAGGAATGTTTCGTCTCTCTGCGAAGCCGTTTCGCAAGTGAGGCACTTCGTTTCTGACGTCAATACACCCTCAAAGATATCGTGCACCCAGCCAGTTCCCGGTGAACCCATCCCGTTTGGTGACCGGTTCCTAAGGCTCGCTGCCCCAAGAGCGTTCTCCACGGACTGGACCAGGCCATCTTTCGCCTCAGCCTCCCGCTCCTGAACTCGTTTAGCATTTGCCTCGACATTGGATATGACGTCGTTGAGGACGAGACCGTAGAATTCGTGGGCGTCCTGATGCATCGAGTTTCGGAACATCTCGTTGTCTCGCTTGAAGATTTCCAAGAACCGCTGTGGGCTCAGCACGCCTGTCCTGGTGTTGCTTTCGATGAGGGCCTGGAAAATATCCTTGAGACCCGTGAATGTGCACTCTTCCATGCCGTACGCCGACGGGTTCTCTTGCGCCAGCTCCAGAATCGGGCCTTTAATCATGGCCTGCTTCTTCTTGTATTCTGGGGAATCAGGCTTATCTTCTGGTCGTATTCCTGGCGCGCCAGGAGGGGCCATTCCCGCGGTTATGGCTTGTCTGCGCTTCATCGACTCTGAGGCACTAAGGCCCTTCTGTTTCGCTCCGGGGGTATTCGGGGGCTCTTTTGCGACGGGCGGCCGGATTGTCACGTTCACCTTCGGTCTGATTCCGTTCGGGGTATCGGTAGGTGAGAGCAGCGGATACTTGATGACATGGTCACGGAAGCATTCCGAGTAGAATAGCGCTTGCACGATCGAGTTACAGTAGCTGCGGGGACAGTCAGTGAGCAAGAGCAAAACAGCGACGACGAAGCTGCATACCAGGTGTTTCCAAACTACACGGTCGATTAGTACTCGTTGTCTCGGGAAAGCGGGTGCTAAGCCGGGTGGGGCTTTGAAGACTTACATTCTCGAGGCCAAAGAACTTGTCGGTGCCGTCTTCCCTCAATGGACCGGCATTCTGCAACATCTTCTCCAGGGGAGTGAGTTCTGGTGTTGGCTCCTCCTTGACCTTCTTGCTCGGCGCATCTTTGCTAGTGGGGCTCGAGGTTGTCTGAGTACCGTGATCTCTGTCAGCAATGACGTCGTGGAGACAGCAGCAAGACGGAGACGAGAAGCGAGCAGTATCAGACGTTACGATCAGAGGGGGTGGGTTGAGGGTTGACGAGGGAGCAGACGTACGTTTCCCGCACTCTTGAGTTTGTTGAAGAAGCCTGCCATGTTGGCGACTTGTTTCCGAGGCGTTTATGAATAGGAGTCGGGATCAAGTCTCGTCGAGTAGTATCGGCGCGAGACAAGCTCACGAAGGCCGGGCAGAGAAAGCAAAGACTCCCATGCGATAGGCAATTGGGCTCGCGATGAATGATACAATACGGAGGGGAGTGTGGGGAGGGGTGATGTCGTGTGTTGGAGCGAACTCGGGCGATGCGCGCGGTCGTAGCACTGAGGAGTTGGGGTCGCGTTCTCGGGAATTCGGCCGAAGTTGGCTGTTGGTCTGCGGAGGGAGGATGGAGAGAGGTCGGAGATAGGTCAGGGGGAATTGAAAGCGGACAGTGGTTGAGGCAGCATTTGCCAGGACGCAGAGATGGGACCAGGCCGTGTTGGCTAGCAGAGAGAAAGAGGAGCCAGCGATGTGAGAGGAGACGGAGAAGGAGGAGGAAAGTAACAAGAGGTGTAGCAGCTGGGCCACAATAGGTCGAGAGAGTACTAGAGAGAGAGGGAGGGAGGGATTGGGACTCTCTGGACTTGGGTCCTGGGGTTGATGGGCGCAAATAGCAAGGAGCAGTTGGGACGGGAGGCGAGCTTGTGGGTTGGGAAGTAAAGATGAGACAGGATTGGACCGATGGAGAGCGACGGCGACAGCGACAGCGACAGCGACCGTCAGTGAAGGCTGCGACAGACAGACTCGGTAGGCGACACGACACGAACGACAGGGCAACCTACTTACTTACTGCTGTACATACGGGGGGAGCACTGTGAGTAGGTAGGTCGTTTGGGGCACTTGGGAATGGCGGGCTGCTAGTGGTGGGGGGGGGGGGGGAGCACCGACGACGAGGGGGGGACCCACCCAGGCAACCCACAAGTTGACAGTGTTAGTGGAGGGAAGGTGGAGGTTGGAGGAAGGGTTGCAGGACACAGAACGGGCCTAGTCCGCGGAGCGAGTGCAGGGCTAGACAGTCCAGACATGGGGTTCCCGACCAGGGGGTGGCATGGAGGCTGGAGAGAATGTGGTCCTTTTTCCCTGGGCGTCCTCTCCCCCCTCCTTGTCGGTTGCGTTTGGGGAAATGGGGAATGGGGAATGGGTGACAAAGTCCTGGAGAACGGCAAATAAGGATGAAATGAGGGTGAAGAAAGAGGTGGCAGGGCAAGGCAAGTCATGACATGACACGAGATGGCTAAGCAGGTAGACAGCCCGTAGCCGGCCAGACAGGCGCCTGTCCGTTCTCTGCCAGAACACACGGACGCGGAGATAACGGGTGGCATGGCCATATCTCAACTCTCACCTTCCATGCATGGCTGGGTTGCTCAACGTTGCGATGCAGTGGGATGTCGGATCGGGTGCGAAGGCGAAGGCGAAGACAGGAGAGTGTGAGAGCCAGGGCACTGGGTGTACCTGGCAGCAAGCGGTTCCCAGCAACAGCGACGGCCGCATTGGTCTGGTACGGACGGAGCAATGTATGGTTGGAAAGAATAGACAGGCACAAAGGATAATCGGGGACGAACAGAAGTAGCATCCAAGAAAAAAGAACTAATTGCACTAACACCGTGTAGGTAGTGTGAACCGACAACGACCTCGTCTGCCATCTATCTCTATGGACATCATGTCATAGGCAATGCCATGCTCTCAACTGAGACAGGCTCGTGACCTGACTATTTCTCACCCTGCAATATACAGAACCAGCTGTCCATCCCGTGTTCCACGATAGGGCGAGGTGTTCTGCAAAGACTGGATTGTGTCTCAGCCGGAAGCCATCCCGTAACCTCTCAAGGCCAAGAGACAAACATCTCCAACCATCAGCCAATTGTCCTGAGGAGGAAATCTCACCCAAAAGGCCATCTGAGATGAGTGTCTCCCCAAGCACTGCTCCAACAAGGGGCTCATGAGCCCTGCACTACGAATACTTGGCGTTCTGCAAACCGTTGCTGTTAGCACTCCAAGTATCGTACAACCACTAAGAAGGTAAGTGGCACTGCTCACAGCCGCCTTTCCTAGTTCCACTCACCCGCCTTGCTGACTGACCAACATCAAGGCACGGAGCACATGACAGCCTGCCATGCAGCCATCCTACCCCAACCACACCCTCGCTCTCGCCTCTCCGCACTTTTACCCGCAAAGAACACTATGCTCCGTACGCCTACCTGCCTACTTACCTACACGTCCCTAGCAGCATACCTACCTAATGTACCAGGCCGACTAGGTGCAACAGGTCCCTGTCGATTCGGTCACGGTCGGTTCGTCCAGCCAACCTCCCTCCAGCTTCCAACCATCAAGTGGGAACGGGAGGGAGGGCAAGAATTACCTGCGCGCCCATTTGTCTATTCTAGTGGGCCAAGGTATCCGAACTGTGAGACGGCACAGACACCCTTTACCCGCCTGGAAACCGTAGCCGGCGACCAGGTTTGCCCACAGTCAGGGCTGCTTCGTCCTTTCGTCTCGCCCGACTATCACCTTGGTTTCAAGCCTGCTTCCCACATCCATCCACACCGCTATTGGCTGGATTCCACGCCGACCTAGTGTGCGTACGCTACCGCATCTAGAGGCTGTTTCAATGGAACAACGTCCATCTGTGACCCAACGACATTCGCAGATCTATGCTCGCTTGATACGCTCTCTGGCTTTGGCTTTGGCTTTAGCTTTCCACATCCACGGGTCTCGAAACCGGGATAAGTCTCAATAACAACAGACGACCGCCCGTCAGATTCGCCATGGCCGCCTCCTCCCCTCCTCCTCCTTCGCTACTCTCGTGTCTGAGCGCCTGTGGCGCTCTGCGGCACAGTAGCACCCCAAGTTCCTCAAGCGCTATCCGTACGTGGGGGCCAAACGTCGCTCGGCTTGGCTACCAGAAATGTCCAAAACAGACGGTCCCGAGAACACTCGATTCGGGTGCGGCCACAGCGACGCTATGCTGTGCTGTGCGGTGCTAGATGTCCTATCCCGGCATGTCTCCGAGATCGTGTGGTCATGATGGGCATCTGGAACTTTGCCCAACTAATCGTCCAAACATCCAAACGCCCAGAATCCAGGGTCACCGGGTAACGCGTCTCTCAGTCAATCACTACCAGTCGGTCTGTCACCAATTTTCCCTTTCTGAACACTGAGTCCAGCCGCCGCCCTACGTTATCAAGTTGAGCACAACGCCGCCTCCCAGACTCACGCACACTGAACACCCAACCAGGTACGAGGGTGTCCTCCTCGCTCTTCTTTCTGGTGGGAACCCCCATCCGCCACCGATGCACTCAACCCCTGGGCGCTTACAAACTACAGAGTACACAACGTCAACTACCGATACCAAGCTCCCATCTTTCCGCAACACGGGCCAAAAGATAAACTGCCGTTCCCTCGGAGTAGGTGGTGTTGCAGACTCCGGCGGGACAACGATGAGACGGGCGCCGTTCAGGACAAGCACTCTGCGACCTCGTCTTGACACGGTCAATAATCTTGGCCTTGACACTGGAACCCCGAAATTCGCGTTCCGCCTTATCTATTTCCTTCCATGTCGGCCGTTTCCCTTCTCAAGGGTGTGTCCCACAACCGTGCATTTCGTACCAGGCCACATTCTCACCTCAGACCAGACGGACATGGTCCCCTTCTCTTGTGAGTTGCGACTCGACGCAACGTAACGCAACCTAAACCCGCCTTACCTGAAAATGGCAGATTCGCTGCAGCAAGGATGGGTCAGTCATCTGTCAACAAGCGGCTGGCCTGTCAGGTCAGACCGGGCTAGGTTACGGAGTAGGCCACCCTATTACCTGCAACCGCTTAGGCAGGCCTCTCCGCTCCGTTGGATCCCTCGGTGCTGCGGTGCGGCCACACCAAAAGGATATTGTTGCATCGCCGCTGGTGGAAAGAAGGCCAACCACCCGAAGCTACTGGTTCAATTTCGTGTCTGGCTGCCTACCTATGGCGGCGTTGTTGCTGCCTCCATCCATGCTGCTGGACCCAAGCCTATTCGCCGGCTCACTTCCCGTTCTTATTCGGTTCATCTTAAGACATGCCTCCCGCCTTTGCCCTCCGACACGCCGTGTCTCTTCACAAACACAAACAGTGGAGGGGAGCTCTGTCGATCTGTAGCTGCTTGCCTCCCCTTGCTCCAGCATGTCCCTCCCACCAGGTCGGGGGAACGCCATTTGCAACCCAGGCAGCATCTATGCGGGGGATATCCGCTCGACTCCGACGAGGTACCAATCACCACCACACCCATTCGCTTCCTTGCTGCACCTCCGTCTCATCCATGTCCGATCGAAACCACTTCTTCATGGCTCATCCTTAGCGCTTGGGGTCTATGGCAAACCCTCCCCCTCTTCACTGACTCCACTGACAAACGAATGTCGTCCATGAGAGGGAGCAGTGCCTGTCCGAATGCCCCGCGCGGCAATTCCAATGAGAAGCTCTCAACGATCAACTCATCTTTTCGCGCCTTCTTCGGGAAACAAGGACCCAGACGAACGCGGGACGCTCGACGCGAGCCACACCCTCATATTCGTCTGCTCGGTCCATCGTTGTTGTGCCTCGCTCGTGGCGCCCCTTGGCTTTGAGCCCACTAGAACTAGCCTCCCCCAATGGAACAACCTGTGGGTGCCACCGCCAAAACACCCGCACGCGCAACTCGCCCACAGCCGTCTTGTGGTAGGTCAGCGTCCTCCAGACGCCTCCCTTGCCGGCCCGATTCCCACGAACTTCTGGAAGAAATGGACGTCATGCCCTGCATTCCTCGGTGCCGCTTCCCCCCACTGTTGCCTAAGTACTATGTCATAAGTGTGCTATGACGAAATGGCAATATGGCCTTGGGTTTTTCTCCATCTTAATGTACAGAAGTGACGTCCCGAGGTTGACCAAGCAGTGTTTGGAGAACAGGTACTGAGGTTGCATGGAACTCAACCCCGTTCCCGAGTCCGTGTCTTTCAGGGGGTGGAAGTATTGACCGGTTTCCGGCATGAGACTACCGGAGCGCTTTTCCCGTAAGGGGGGGTTCGGACGGCCCTCATGTTGTAGAGTTGAAAGGTTGGAGGAGGGTGCCGCTCCGGCGTCGCCGGCGTTCGGAACTGCCCAATGAGCCCTACATCCACACTCGAAGCTAACGTTCTCTAGTGCAACGGGGTCCTGCTCTAGTATCAATTCTTTAACCTACTAACTAACCGCACGCGCGATGTCGACCACAAGCGCCATGTCCAAAACTGCCTTTCCGTATTGTTGCTGGTGACTTTGAGACAAACCCAAACCCGAAGCTTAACTCTGCTAGGCCCGGTTGGGCATTCTACCATGTTATGTGATCGCCGCAGGCGCACCACAACATGCTTCTCAGCGGTCCAGCCAAACGGTACTGGGTGCATGGTACACAAGATGACATAGTTTGTCAACGGGTTGAAGATGAGCAGACCAACTCATTAACAGAACAGTGCAACTCGTTCCAATTTACGGGATCGCGAAAGGAAACAGATCTCAAAACGACGTCACTTTTTGCATTCTAGGCCTCTGTACGACACGATGCCCCATAGCAGATTACCGTACCTCATCTTGGATCGAAGTGCAGAGGATCCGGGCGATGTAACACGCGGATAGTTCGAGTACTGGGTAGGTGTTGTCATCCGTAAATTTTGCCCGACATTCAGCATACATTACGTCCGTCACCCCTCTCATTCCCTCCGACTGCTCTGTCTCCGTGTATCTCAGACGTTCGAACGAAGAGACAGTGGCCAGCAGCGAAAAGAAGGATAGGGGAGACAGCTACCTACTGACAAGTGGTACGCTATCGCTCGTGTTCCCTCTCTCTCTCCCCTCCGCCCTTTCGTGAGCCTTCCAGTCCCTCTCCTGTTGCGTTCGATGTATCTAATGAGGTAGTGCCTCGGGTGTTGGACTTTGGCCTGATACCATAGAAGAAACGCCAAGTAGGGGCTGTCAATCTACCTACTACCAGTACTAATATAGTCCCGCGTCATGTCTAATATCACAACCAAAATAATTTATGCACAAAGAAAAAACCAGCTTTAGTTAAGTATTATGAAAACAAACTATTTCCCTAGACACTTTCTTTAAGCACCATACAATTATACCTATTCCATCACTTTCAATCCAGCACTTCTTGGTTTCTTAACAACCTTATACTTGTATTACATTAGCAAACCTACATCACAACATGCAACTCCAGGCTTTTACGTTCCTACTAGCTGTCTCAACTTATGGTGTCCCACTGGTCGAGGCCGCGACGGGTCGCGGCTTCTGTATGCAGGGGAACAACCTGTTTTGCAACCCATTTGCTGGTTTCGACTTATGCCCTGAGGGTACTATATCTTTTCTTGAGACGCAAACCAGTGCAAATGAGGCCAGTTGTGCTGGGTTGAAGAGTGGAGACCACTGCAATCTATACTTCTCATGTAGCTGATTATATCTCCACAACTTTCAAGCACTTGAAGCTCTCCTGCCGCTTCCGGGCTCTAGAGGACCGAGGGCTTTACATCTCGGCCGGCTTTTCTCATTCGGGTTCTCGGGAAATCGGGGAAAGGAGAAGGCAACAGCGGCAAGTGTTGTCACTTGGGAGGGGCTCCAGATCTTGTAAAGCAGTGGGCTAACTTGCTACTGTCAGGGTTCAATATGCTTCGCTTCGTTCATCACAGCGTAGCCGGTCAGCATTAGTGCTAACGATCCAAAGAGACTCATTTCGGATAGAGAATAGAACATAAAACCCTCGTCATCTACCAATGATTCTCAATGCTAATCCGTCCAACTCAAGCATCCCGTTGCGATCAACCCAAAATGCAATGGTTGTGTTCACCTCCCACGAAATGCATACTCTTCTCTCGCTCTATTTCTTCTCGGCGGGGGGGGCAGCTCCTCCGGTGGTCGGAAAGCCCATGAAGATCTTAAAGTAGTCCTGTTCAAAACCGTCAGTCGTCCAAGTTTCTCTTCAAGATGAATTCTCAACAAGCTTCAACTCACGTAGATCATCCACTGGAGGCCGGTCAGGGTGCCAATCATGACGATACGAACGGGGAGACCGTTCCAGAGGCCGCCGAAGCCGATGTCCTTGTAGATGCGTCCCATGGCGGCGCCGAACGCCTCACCCTGCTGGCGGTTCGCGTTAAGTTTGCTGACCATGACGTCGGCCGGGTGGGAGACAATAGCGCAGAGGATGCCCGCGAGGTAGCCGCCGACAAAGGAAACGCCCGTTTGCGCGGCCTTGCTGTAGTCGCTCTTCTGTCCGGGGAGGCGGTGGTAGATCATCTCGACGATGGTCTCGAAGGAGGCAAACTTCATCATGGTGTAGGGGATCTGGCGGCCCCAGAGGGGGTACAGCCCCTTATACAAGCCGGCCACGCCCTCCTTGGCCGTCACCTTGCTGAAGCCATCGAGGGTGCCCTTGTACGGGGAGGGGATACCGCCCTGCATCCGGACCTTGACGGCCTCGAAGGGGCAGAGGGCAATATCGGCGAGGAACTCGGCCGAGGCCGACGCGGAGAGGAAGAGGAGCGTCTTGTACTTTTCGGCGTTCTCGGGACCTGCGAAAACAGAGTACTGTCTCTTGAAGTACTCATAGCTTAGGGTGGGTTAGTACATGTCCATGCCGCAGAACGAATTCTTGTCCGTTTCTCATTGCTGCGTTGCACCACTTACAAGCCGTATTTACACGCGCCCTGGGCAGAGTAGCCCCAGAATGTCGGACCCCAGCCGGTCATGATGCCGCGAAGGCCCTCCGATCTGAAGATCTTGCCCCAGGCCTGGAAGTTCCCTGAGTACAGTTTGCTGTCCACCTGTCTCCTGACCTTGACAAGGTCAAGCGGCGTCACGGCGGTGTGAGTAAGTCCCTATCATGGGGTTAGCCAGCCGTATCCTCTGCGGTATATTTTGGGGCGGACGGGCCACTCACGCAGGCCAAGAGACCGCCAACGGTGCAGGCGGCATAGTACTTGCCCGAGTACAACTCGATCTTGCCGCCGGCGGCGGACTGGGCTTTCGCGCTCGCCTTGTCGAACTCGGCGGCGGCCTCGGCGCTGAGCTGCTTCGCCTTGCCCTTGACATCGTCAACGGTGGAGAAGGCGCCGTAGAGCTCCGGGCGAGCTTGGTAGCGCGAGGGCTGTTGTCGGCGGCGAAGGGGACCTCCGGCATCCTCGGCGGCGGAGAGGGGCGAGGAGAAGCAACCCTTGAGGGCGTCAGTTCGCGGGTAGAGGAACGACATGGTCGGGACGCTGCTTCGTCGGGACCGATTGGATGATTGAGATGGGTTAAGCTATTCTAATCCAGGCGTTAGACTGAGACCTTGGTATCAATGACGGGCACTTGGCTCTGTAGAATATGGCTCGGGATGTGGGCTGAGTGTGTAATTGGGTTTCCCAACGATGCCTAGAGCTCGAAGACGGGCAAGGCACAGAAGCAAGGTTTCTCTGCAACGACGCCGACGACGACGACTGATCGAGGAGGCTACCAGTGACGATAAGTTCTCTCACCGCGGGGAGACGATGAGCTGAAGGTAGGCCCTACCTAGCTCGGAAGGATGAATGTAGACGTCACGCGACACGACCAACCGTTTCCGGCGCAGGAACGAGATACAATTGAGGCTGAGTTTACACTTCCTAAAGGACGGAAGCAGAGGGGCGAAGCTCACAAAATGAAGCAATGCTAGGAGAGGAGGGGGAAAAGTCGCAGACTTCTGTGTCACACACTGATTGATACAAGATTGGTGGGAGTAGGCGATGTCATGAAAGCAGGTTTATTACCTCATGGATGCTATTGGGGGAAGGCGTCCCGAGCAGTGACTGGACAGGCACCTTAGGAACGACTGCATGGGTAGGATGGTTGAAAGGGGGCTGTCTTCGAGAGGTCTCTAATACTTCGTATCCCATCGAGATGTCGCACCAGGCCGTCACAGCCTTGGCGTGTGGCATGGGTGGGGGAGGAGAGCTGTTGGAGCTGCGCAGAAGTACTTGGGATGCAAGAGTGACATCGCAGGGAGGCACGGGGTCGAGAGCGGAAGCTGGAGTGGGGAGCCCGGCCGATTATGGAGCGCCAATTGATTCCGTGTTATTATCGAGCCAAGCGGATCGAGGCTTATTACCGCCTGCGTCTCGGGTTTAACGGGGAAAAGGACTTAAGACTAACCATCGAATGTAAGTAGGTAGGTAGGTACCTAGCTAGGTATGTAAAAGGCAGCCTGAGCTGTTCAACGTCCTAGGGCCGGTCGGTCAACATGGTCATCGTTTGCAGCATTGTTGCAGAATCCGAATTTGAGCCTCGAGGATTGCAGCATGTTCACGGGCCTCATCGAAAATACTCTGTCGTCCAGGTCGTTGCCAGTGCTGAAATGCTGAGCTCTCACCAAAAACCAACCCTACGGTGTATCGGTAGAGCTCTGCCATGATCCTACCAGTGATCTTCAGCAGCCTTGCGCCGCTATGGAACCCCCCACCTCGCAGTTCGGCGGGCAGCTTAGCGAAACCTTGACACGAACCAGGGGCGATGGGGGCCGTGCCCCCACCCGGCGGCGTCCAATTCACGCTTACGATGTAGCCGCCCTACAGCGCCGTCTGTGAGCACACACCACTCAAGACACTCAAGAGCCGTCCCGCCAAATCTTTCAGCCCTGTCGACACCGCCCCCTCCAAGAAGAACCCCGCGATATCCGTACATACACACGACAACCAAAAGAAGAAAAAAGGCCAGCCTTGCACCTGACCCGAAACACTACCCACAACGTCGACAATGGCGGCTCTGGCTTCAAACTCCGCCGCGGCGGCGTCCACGTCGCAGCCCAGCGACGCTTCCACCCCTTACGTCTCGAAATGGTCCTCTCGCTACCGCGGCGTACGTCCTCTGCCCCCTTCCTCTTGGCCCTTGACCGTCCTCTTGTTTCGATGACACGCCCTTTCACTCCCCCAATCCCCCGAGGCCTGGCTGATACTGACATTCTCCCCGTCCAGGCCACCGTAGAAGACCTCGACCCACCCGCCGCCCTCTCCCTGACTCCGACCGACCCCATCTCCCACGCCCTCATGTCGGCCTTCGAGCGCGACTACACCCACCTGACCGTCGTCGACGCCCACCGCGCCCTCGTCGGCTATCTCTCCATCCCGCACCTCCAGGCCCTGCTCGACGCCGGCAAGGTCTCGCCCTCGGACCCGCTCTCCAAGGCCATGGTCCGGTTCCAGCGCAAGGGGCGCAAGTACCGCGTCATCTCGATGCAGACCCCGCTCGAGGAGCTCGAGGCCTTCTTCGAGGGCGACGGCGTCGAGGGGAGAAAGAGCCACTTCGCCGTCATCACGGACGAGAAGAGGCGCTTCGTGCTGGGCGTCGCGACGGTGCAGGACTTGCAGGAGTTCGTCAAGAGGAGGCCGGCGTGAAAAAAGTGTTTGTGGGGGAGAGCGAGTGACGAAGAAAACACCAGATTTGCCCGAAAAAAGGGTGGTTTAATATCCAATAGTAGTAGCGGAACGAACCGAACACAGGCTACGCTACGGCGGGGGGGGGGGGGGGGGAAGAAAAAGTTGGGAGCTGGCTGCATCCACTCGGGCGTTGGCGGTTTGCGTGAACCGGGGGAAAGCATTGGGACCACGGCTACTGGAGGAGGTGAAGGCGGACGTTTCAACATTGCTCTGCCATCACACACGACTGCACATAAATCATCACGCATGGGGAATAGGCGTTTGAATCGGGTTAAACTGCTATTCGTGCTCTCAAAGTCTACGCCTAGTACAGCATGTCGCCATCATATGCGCGACGGCATCGTTAATCTCGTAAGTACGTATGTGTATGTGTCTGTGTAAGAGCCATTGCTCTTATTGCATGTAATGAAGAACCCCAACCCATCATCCAGACGCGAAGAAGACAACCCCCCCTCAAGCCATTACATCCTCCGCAATCGGGGTCCAACGCAATTCATCTAAGCGATCCAGTCGTAGACGAGACGGATCTCGACTCTCTTGCCGCCCTTCTGAACGAGGACGTTGCGGGCGTGACGTCTCTCACCATTGATGGTCTGGAAGCCCCAGATCTGGGTGGCGGTCCAGCCGTTGTCAATGCTCTCGACGTGGCTGTAGATGTAGCTCTTGCCGTCGGGGCCCGTGGCCTCGGCCTCGCCCCCGAGCCAGCCCTTCTTGAGGAACTCGTCCTCGATCTCGTCGAGGCTCATCCACTTGCTCTGGCCGCGGACGGTGCCGAACATCCAGTCCGAGTGCTCGCGGAACTCGAAGTCGAGGCAGCGCTCCTCCGAGGTACCCTTGAGGCCGCCTGTGGCGACCTGGTCAACGTCGATGTGGGTGACGGGGTCGGTGCCCTGGCCGGGAGGCGAGGGCGGGGCGGTGTACTGCTTCACGGTGAGGGTGACGGTGGCCAAGCCAACGGCCTTGCGCGTCATCCAGCCAATGCCCTGGAGGGAGAGGGCTGGCTCAGGAGAGTCAGAGAGGGTCTTATTCTGCAAGGAGGCTGTCAGCATTCTGTGATCGCCAGTCACATCCAAGTTTGAATGGAAAGCGTCTTTTAAGGGAAATGGCAGATGAACATACCATGACCCACTTGCCAGAGAGGTCGGCGATGGTCTTTGTCGCGGGAGCAGCCATTGTGTCGCAATTTGTGGATGTGTATGATGTGCGGTCAGGACGGAGAGGGGGAAATAGCTCGGTAGCTGTAGTATTGCAGTGGAATGGTTGTTTGGGGGGTGGGCTTGAAGGTTCGGTGGGTGGTGAGAGTGAGGGCAAGGTTGGAACTCAGACAGCGCTGGGCAAGAGGGGTGGGTAGATAGATATAGGCCTGGGGAGGTGAAGAAAACAGGCAAAAAGGTGAAAGGTGAATCACGAAGCCAATAGCCACTCAAGGCAGGTGCAAAGCCAGTTTCAGGCAGGCACTTCCTTCCTTCCTTCCTGTATCTTTTATATATGTGTGATTGAGGGTGAGGAAGTGTGAATGAGGTAATAGGCTGGGCCAAACAACAGATGACATGGATTTGAGACTCGGGACAAGAAGCGCCAAACGCCAAACCCGGGGTCTTCACATACACCTACCTACTAGGCAGCGTCCGCCGCTGCCTTAAGTCAGGTACGGGTTATCAGAACTCAGAATGGGCAACCTTGAGGTCCCTTCCGGTCCAGGCACAGGTTACCGTTAGGGACAAGCAAGCAAGCACCTTTGGCCAACGGGCGGGGAAGCCACCCTGACCCCTCCACAATGCCTACTGCCGCTCTTTCACATGAATAGGAGCTTTGTCCTCTGCCATGGCTCAGCCAGCCCGAATAACAGCAAAGAGCCAGGCTATCTAACTGCTTCTAATTTCAACCGAGGCTCAACACATCATCCACAATCTTAAATCCCTGATGTTGCCCAGGAATTCGCGTGGAATAGCAGCCAGTCACACCCTTACTAACCACACCCTCTTTCCTCACCGGACTTATACCACTTCTGTTAGCATTCAATTCTTCCTCCCACCACGTCCACCACCTCCTCTTCCGGATTTGGGTTATCCAGCCAAAGTGCGGATAAATCTGCGTGAGCCTAATGATCAATAAATACATCTTACAAATTCTGCTTGCTATTTCCCACCCCAACCATGCCACCGACATACAGCGGGGGATGTAGTCACGCAAACCAGAACCCTCGACGACGACGACAAGGACCGACGATGCTGAGCTATGCTAGGGCGGCCATCCCACCATTACAGCTGGATGTCTGTTTCCTAATCAGGCAATCGCGTCGAGAAACCGTAAGAGAGCGAACGGACCACGGACCTGCTCCAACGAGATGCAGGTTGCGAGGCTGAACCGGCCGTGCGATGGACGGCCTCTCTTGATGCGGCATACCGACTCTTGGGTCCCTTGGCCCGACTTGACTGACTCCCATGCGTGGTAGAAGCCTCATCCTGTCCTGGAAGATCAAGCGGTAAATACTACCCACAGCATCGATCGGCACACTTTTTTCGACCGACGACCAGTTGCCTCGCACCTTGACGTCCAGACATGCGCATACCCGGGGAGCATACCGTTGCACCGGACGGATTGGGAGCGAGCTGATTACTTTATCCAGCTAGACGATCTCGTGTGCGGGCCTCCACCTCCCCTGCCATGAGACGCCCTCCCCACCACCAAAAACGCATCATCATCACTCCCACCGTCCGACAACGCTTTGCTACCAGCATAAACCCGTCCGCTCGGCATCGCATCGCACAACAGCGCCCATCCCATCACCGGCCAACCGCCTCCGCCCGGTTCCACAACAGGCATTGACAGCTCGCACGAGATTCCGTTCCTGACAGACAGCCAGCCAGCCAGCGAACCTCGATCGAGTCTCGAACCCAGCGCTAGTCAACACTGTGTCTCTAATATGTGCTTGAAACACCGACATCTCCCAATAAGACAACCCCATGAGAAGAGTCTCGGCCGGGAGGGCGTTCTTCTTCTTTCTGGAGGAGGGGGTCAGCGAAGCGCAACCATGCATACGAGGATTGAAGGTGGTGGCCGTTCGCAATGCGACGAACCGTCTCGCGCGCAGTGCTTGGCCAAGCTCTACACTACTGACTCTCCGGCGCTCCTAAACAGCCGGGGAACTAGCTTCGAGAAACCGGAGAAAGCTTCCTCGCCGCAGCGGGGCAAGCTCTAACGAGGTAAGCTGCGGAAGCAGGAAGATCCCAGCTTGGGCCTACATTAGCGAGGCTCCCGCAGCCCATAAATAACACGTGGGCTCTCCTAACAATGTTTCAGGAACAGCTCCAGCATACCACGATTCAACACTCGTGAACCGCGCAAACCCCCCCACCCGTCATGCGAGATTGCAGCGGCTTGCCTGATTTCGTCGCGGATTACTACCCTCAAGATAATGCCAGTATACATGGCCGGAGCTACGAAAAGGAATAAAAGGAAAAGGATATCTTGGTTGTACAAATGCTCCGGCTGCTCCCCGCCATCGGTCCCGAATGCTTTTCGCACGCAGTTCGAGTTCCCAACAACCGACTCGACTGATGCCACAATGCTCTCGCGCCCGCGCCGGCCCCCATGCTTGAGACCTGGCCCGGAAAGTCATCGTCTATCCGCGCGCTCCTATGCTTCTAGTTCATTCCGTCACGGCCACCAGTTCATCTTCTTGTAGCTCTCAATCACCTCCTCAATCAGGTCCTTGGTCAGTTTCGGCTTTTCGTACTGGAAGCCGACGACCTGCTCCAGCCGGTTGCCGTCCATGCTGAGGTCCGTATCCTTCAGCAACTCCTTCTCCATAAATGGCGTAAGGGGTCCTGGCCGTGCGATGCCTGCCTTCTCGAGCAGCTCGGCCCAGGGGCCCATGAGCTCGTCGTTGACGTCGTCGACGACGCTGTCCATGTTGAGGCGCGCAAACGTGCTGATGAGCTGGCCCTGGAACCCCGTCTCGATCTTGAAGACCTCGCCAATGATCTCGGCCATTGTGCCCTGCGTCGTCACGCCCTTGTCAACTACGTTGAACGTGGGCACACGGCCCATGGTCTTGTCGTCCCATTTGTCCTTGCCCTTGTCATACCACGTCGTGATCGTCCAAAGCGCTCGCACAGCATCTTGGATGTGTACCGTGTTTTGCCGAAGGCCCTTGTCCCACAGCCACTTCATTTCGCTCTCAAGGTATTGGTACACACGGGCCATGCATAGTGCCGTCGCAACCCATTGTGACGCATAGGGCCCGTACACATGCGCTAACCGAACAATGACGAGGTTCAATCTACAAGTCGGGCACCTTGATCAGCATCGAGAACGTTGATGGGGGAGGGGGGGATGGTGGGACGAGTCTCGTGAGCCCTCAACGTGGAACGCCTGGTGGGATGCATACCCCTCAATCTTTGCGAGCTCCTCCTCAGCCTGCAACTTGTAGACGGCAATCTTGCTCCAGGGTTTCAACTTGTCGCCCTCCTTGCTCGGGGACGAGTCGGACTTGTAGACCATGCCAGTGCTGAGCTCGATAAAGGCCTTGACCTTGCGCTTGGCGGCCTCCTTACCCACAGCAAGCGACAGGCCGAGGGAGCGCAGCTTGTAAACCTCGTCCTCCTGGGAATATCTCGTCTCGCCGCCGCAATTGAAGACGTAATCCCACTGTTTGCCATCGGGACGGTCGAATATCTTGGCTAGGGCTTCTGCACAAGGGCGAAGAAGAAGCAAATAATGTCAGCCGAGAGCGGGAAACTTAGTGGGCTGTCCGGGGACAGCCGCAAGCTGGTCCATCCATATCCCTAGGCGACCCGAGAGAGAGAGGGAGGGAGAGGGGAGGGCGAGTGACAGGTAAGGGAGCGAGAGAGGAAAAGGGAAAGGGGGACAGTGTCGCGTTCTTCGTAGTTCATCTGGGTGACTTACGTTCTCTGCTTGCATCAGCCTGCATGAACTTGGTGCCGGCGCAGGCGTCCTGGAACTCGGGAGCCAGCCATGCGAGTTGAGGCAGGGCCTTGTCGACGACGCGGACCTCTGATGCGAGGTCGTTGTCGTGGATGTAGCGGGCCAGGAACCGACCAATGTAGCCCAGCCCTCCAATGATAAGGACTGAGGGTTTCTCGGCCATGGTGAAGAAGAGGAGGGAGGCGGATCGGTGGCAGAGTTATTCGGAAAGTTGTTTGTGCGTTGTGCGCGATGTTGTGTCGTCGGGGAGAAGAAAGGATGTGGCAAGCGCAGGTTAACGGGTTTGGGCAGAGGGGTTCGAGGCGGTGGTGGTGCACTGGGCACGCAACAGCAAGGTAGGAGCTGATGGGCAGCAACGGCAGCGAGGGTTGGTGGCTGTCGGCGGGGTTGACGGCTGGCTGGACCAGGTTCGAATTAGGGGGTGATATGCCCTTGCCCCTGGGATTGGAAAAGTAGAAGTACCAGGGTTGCGCGAGTTTAGTGTGAAGCTCAGTGCAGCGGGATAGATGCGGCCAAAGCTCGGCAGGGGGTGGGGAGAGTGCAAGGGATCGAGCCTGGGACGGATCGGTAGAGGCGGCGAGAAGGGCGTTTCTATCTCAATCACAGGAGAGAGTATATTTTGCTCAAGGCCCGGTGGCAAGCAGAGCAGAGCAGAGTAGAGATGAGCAGAGGCGAGAAGGAAGTCCGAGAGCAGCCGGAAATGGCGATGATGGGACGAAGGAGGCGGGGAGCATGGATTGAGATGAAGTGAATTTTAAAAGAGAATAAAAAATAAAAATAAAAGGGGATTGGAAGCTTGGTGGTGTGGGTGTATGGATGCACGTATGTGTGTATATGTGTGTTTATGTGTTTGTGCGCGCGTTGTGTTGTTCTAGTGCAGAGTGAGTTGGAGGCTGGTTACGTCTGATGAGAATTAATAGAAACCACAGATATTGGGTAACGTGCCCAGGTAAAAGCAAAAATGAGATGCAAACTTGAGACGGCAGGTGGCCCTTACCCCTTTTTTCCCAGTGTTTCCCGCGCAGGTATCAGGACAGCAGGAGGAGGGTACAACAAGATAAAAAGTCACTAGTGTAGCGGAAACGGCAGCATAAAATAAAAAGGGACGAAACAGAGCGGCGCTGCATCGGCAGAGACTCGTCCAATACAATGGACCTGTCGTGCAGAAACGGGGGCCAAAAAGGGGATTGGGGCGGGCCGTGGGACGAACGGGGACGGGACAAGGAGGGTCGGACGAGGGGAGGTGAGGGAAGACGGAGACAAGACAACCTGAAATACCTAATGTCGCTCCGTCACTCCTGGACGGGTTACAGATGTTGAGCCGTGCAATCGATGCTGCTGGATGCTGACAGAGGGCTGTGGAGCTTTATGCAGCTTCAAACCTGGACGATACTTTCCACCTCTACAGATACCTTGGGTACCTACTGTCCACTAGTGTACCTTTTAGTGCAGCGACGGATAGGTGGTAGGGTACGGTGTAAGTACAGGTAAGTTGGGAGGTAGGGGAGCGCAAAGCAAACATGCATGTAATCAACCAAGCTACCTACCTACTTTTCCGGCATGCGCAATCCGATATCGTTGCTGCTAGGCGGTAGTTTATGCCTGCTTAGCTTTGGACAGCTCCGACTGGCGCCCTTCCGTCGTCGACTTACAACCCATTTCGGGGTTATCCCCCGTCTCCTGCGTCCTCCTCAGCCGTCCATCCCTTTCTCGGTCCAACAGGGACATCATGTCCCGGCGGTTACAGTGCTATTGATAGCCACGCCGGACGATCGTTGCCAAATACCAATCTCCACGACATCGGACCCAAGAGACGGGAGCTACCCATGGGGACCAAAGTTACACTTGATATCCAGCTGCAGCTGCTATGCTAGTACCCGTACCGTACTCTCGACAGCAGCCAATATGTTCTCCCATACTACCTACGTAAAGCAAAGCCCACCAGTCTAGATTCCAAGAAGTAGGGGCTCCTTTCTCTTGTGACCGAAGAGGAAAGCCCGCCATCGGGTTGGAGACCAAAAAAACCCGTCGCGCCTCCTGGTCATCAAATCGCAGAGCTCGTGCTCTCTCGAGACAACCACACCTCAGCAATGCTCTTTACTAAACCAAGGCAGGTATGTAAACTACATGCACTCACTACCTTACCTACCTACCTACAGAGGGTTTACGTTCTCCCGCACGTCTCGGCCCACTCCGTGCCCGTGGCGTCCACCATCTTTTAGAACCCGACTCCCACCATCTTCAGCATCCACCTTTAAATGATCACAGGGGTGGGACGGGGGAGGGGGGAGGGGCAACCATTTCGATCGACAAACAACTCATTGTGCCACGCATCCAATTCAAAGGTGAGAAAAATGTGAAAGAGAGAGAGAGAGGTATTTGCGCGTCAGGCGCCCAGAGCGCCGAACTATGGATCGCGTACCTGGTCGCTTGGCGTTATCGACCAGCCCAAGACACGACGACGAGGAAAAGACAGAATATCAGAGACATCGATGCAACTCTCTTAAGGAAGCCATGCAAGGTACGCGCCCCCTTCGCACGACTAGGTATTCCTTGCTCTATCTGCCGCCCTCTGTCCAATAATGTCTCTCGACAGCCTCGGATTCTATGACTTTGCGATCGATTTAGGTCTCTCTCCAACAAGTGATTAATCCCTCCATCGTGTGTACGGTGTATGCTACCAAGATCTTCGCACAAAGCAGGGAATTACCCATGCCCGATTGCGACTCTTCGATTGCCTTTCCGCCATCCCTGGCTTTCTGAAGTTCTGATGGACGTACCCGCTCGCTTTCCGGCCGGCATCTCCGTCCAGGTGTGTGTGTAATCCACCCCGGCCCAGGGAGACGACTGACTGCCTTTCCCTCGAGGCAGCGGGTAATCCAAATCTTGTCTTACCGACGACATCGATCTCGGGTAACACACCCATCCTATCAAAACCCGACCGGATCGCATCGCGTGATGCACACTGCAGGAAACCAACCAAGAGATGGAGGGAAGGCCGACAGCCGTCGTTGACCGCTGCTCGTTCCAAGCATTCGGCTAGCGCCAGCGGCGCGAGTTGTCCATCCATGGATCCCGCCCCGTTCCCGCCCAGGGACCTTCCATGATGTGGTTCGCAAGCCGGGCGCCTCTGGCCTGGGCCATGCCGTCCTGCTCCAGATCGCGCGCCGGCCTGCTGCTGCTGCTACTCCTTCTGCTGCAAGGCCGGTTTCCGCCTTTGAGCTCTCGGCTTTGCACCTCCCTGCATGCTGCATGCGGGGGTATCGGGGGGGTTGGTGCGGAAGAAGATCTGCTCCAAGTTCTAGAAGTCTTCCGGGATCTTGTTCTTCAGCAAAACCCTCATTGTTTCTTTTGTGGGAGTCGACGGCGCCAGGCCCCAACAGCTGCAGATCGTCTCTTCCTCAGGTAAGTAGCTTGGCGCAACACCATTCACCTCGAATAACTTCCCTTCTACCAACCCAAGTTTCGCAGAGCAATCGAGACCCGCCTTTCACCCTGTGAACGGCTCCCACATCGCCGCGCTGCCCGTCTGGACTTGGGCGGTCAGGTTGGGCACCAATTTCCCGTCGCAATACACACTTTTCCCCCCGTCATCAAACAAGCCCGCCCTCCACCTCGAAGGCTTGTTCCTTGGGTACAGCTTACCCCGTGTCCCTCTCTGTAATTGATTTGGTAACACAGCCTTGAGACGGACTGAGCTGGAACAAGGGCTCCAGCATTCTCAACACTGTGGTTGTCCGTCCGAAATCCTTCCAGGTTCTCGGGGAGGGGTTATAATAGAGCAGTTCTCGCCAATGCCTCCGGACATAGTGAAACTCGGCCCCCAACCAGTCCCGCGGTTTGTACTTTGGGTTGTCGAGCTTAGACCGATGTCCCCGTCCGATGAAGTGTCCCACGTAGAACCGAAAACGAGCTTGCACCTGAAGCAAGAATCGGGAGGTCTGCCGCAGTTTGGGCATTACTGTCATTGACCCAAGCCTGGACGGCTCCTAACCGGCCCTAAAAGAGCATGGTTCCCGGCCGGGGCGGCGTTCAAAGGGAATCACATATGCAGATGCCGCGTATACACCGTATTGGACGACTTGGGCATGAGCCTCACAAGGTGCATCCCGCGGCATATCCTTACGAAAGAGACAGATGATCGATGCGCTTTCACCTCACCTTCCGGCCTTGAAGCAGTCGTTGTAAGACTCGTAAACGCAAAGTCGACCTCGAATCCGACTTGAGAAGTGCCTTCTCCAACAGCCGCACGAGCCATTAGAGCTCCGAGGTTATACGCCCCGCCAGCTCGTCCGCCGCAGTCACTCTCGGAAACAGCATTTGATTATACTCTTCGAGAGGCCTGCCATGAGTGGAAATGGCTTCATGGGGCCAGGCCGCGATTGCCGCGGTTCCCCATCCCTTCGTGGACCAAGACATGATATCCTGCAGCAGTTAGAGGCTGTTTCTGTTCGACCGCACTGGTCCTTTCGCGGACGAGCGGGGAGAGACTACGGGCTTTCACCACGAGAGATGCTACCCTGTTCTTTAACCCGTTTCCCTCCCGAGTTTGCATTCACCTCCCGCCCTTATCGATAACAACGCCGTAAACCGTAACCAGGTATAGGACTCGGGCTTTTGCCTGTTCACTAAAGGGGAGGGTGAGAGCCACCAGATGGTCCATGTGGGTACTTGTCGACCATGCAGGGTGCAGGCCGCAAAGGGGGACAAGCAAGTATGGCAGAATACTGTTCGTGATCAAAAGTGACGGCATCCGCTAAGATGGAAAGAGAAGAAGTTTGCGAAATTGGTCCTCGACTTGGCATCGGCTGAGCGAGCATGCTTGCCAGCTGAACTGAACCATGGACTGAGAGCACTGGCATATTCAACCACGGCAGAGTGGGTGGTATCAAAGAAAGTTCTAAGACGATTTACGAGGGAAGAAAAGAAAAGAAGAAGAAAAAAAGGTGCATAATGTTTTAAGCCATTTCGCCTGCTCTTCTCCGCTCGAGAGAGGATGACTACCCTGCTGCCGGAGCAGAATACACGCCGGCCTACCATGGATCTAGGGTTCGGGGCAGTTCAAACACCCAATCTGTTTGGTACCCCCCTATCTGCCTTGGCCACCCTAATGGCAAATAGACGCACGAGAAGAAGAGCCAACCTCGAGAGACAATCGGAGATGCTTGAAACCCCGTATGACCCGATCTCGATTGCCCACAGCACCACCTCGTACCACCACCCATTCCCCTCCAATCACGATACACACAAAATACTTGCTCGTGATGAGGATCTTTCCCAGCCCCGAGTCCTTCCGGCCGTCGATCACCTCTGCATGCTCCCGATAATCTCCCTCTGCGCCGCGCGATCCTTGGCGCCCTCGCTGAGGCTGCCGATGCTGCGCAGGTCGCCGACGACGTCCTTGGCCTTGCCGAAGTAGACCTCCTGCAGCAGGTTGCGCATCTTGAGCTCCATGTCCTCGACGAGACGGCCGACGTTGGCAATGTGGCTCTCGTCGCCCTCGATGGGCAGCTCCTGCTCGACCTGCCGCGTCATGTTGCCGCTGAGGTCCATGTCACCCAAGGCGCCCGTCGACGTCGAGAGTGATAGAATTACGGTCGAGGTGAGCTTGTACTGCGTCGTGCGGCCGCGTTCGATGGCCTCGAAGACGTGGATCGAGTCCCAGACGCCCTCGGCGCTGCCTCCCGGTGTCGCGGCTGTTGGGCGATCCGTTAGCTAGAGTCCCCCTCTCTCCTTACCCACCGAATTCCCTCGCTCACGAAGGAGAAACCTACACTTCTTCAAGAGAACCACACCGGCAAAACCGTCATCCAGGTTCCAAAAGTACACACTGCTCACGCCGCCCTCGTAGTACAGGTCGCGGTAGACGTCAAACGCCTCGTTGGCGCGAACCTCCATCTTGCGGACGCGCTCGCTCGGGATGGCGCCCTCGCCGGCTCCCTCGCTGCCACCCGCTCCGACGCCGCCGGCACCCGCCTCGTCGAGGGGCGGGTCGAACTGGTTGCTCCAGGGGGAGCGATAGCTATCACCGTCGCGGTTGTAGTCGCAGAGGAGGTAGTCGCGGCCAGTCTGCTTGCAGCGCTTCACCGTCAGAGGCTGGTCGACGGACGAGAGGAGGTCCTCTGTCAAGTCAGGGGCCAGCGAGATGATGGCATTGAGGTGTTCGGTGGTGTGTTTCGGGTTCAGGCGACGGAGGAGATCACTTGAGGGAGACGAGCTTAGGTTAGAAAGAACCTCTTGCATGGCATCAGGGGCTGGCTGTTGAGGGCAATGCTTACAGGGCCGAGTCGAAGGGGTCGACGGAGGCCATATTGGCGGTGTCTGTACTTTCGGAAGTCCTGGGAAAGGTGTTTTGGGGGTACTTCGTTCGAGGCTGTTAGCGATGGGTTGTTGCGTTGTGGTCTAGGGGATGGTCATTTGAGGTCGGAGTGTTAGCGGCAGGTGCTGGCCGCTGGCGGGGTAGACTACTTCCCCGGCCCCCACATTCGAGGTGAGCTTCGGGCAGCACCCACCACACTCCACTTGGAGTCTGCCGGAGCTATCGAGTGGCACGTCACTAAGGGAAGGGAGGGAGTTCAGAAAAAAACATTACTCGAGGCACTTGGCATAAAGTCATTCCCAGCTGAGGTAAATATTGCGGCATTCGCTGATGCAAAAGGTTAAAGAGGATAAGGTAAATATTCGACCACAAACCATGTAAGCTCTAGGAAACTGCCCTGCTCATAAGACTCCGGTCTCCAGACGGCCGCTCCCCTGGCCATGTTCCTCTTTTTTGTCGTCCCCTTTTTGTCGGCGTTCTGTCTCCCTGCATCTATCGAGACCTCTTTCTTGTGCCAACTTCACCTAACCTCGAGAGAAATATTCGCCAACGCCTCGCGAAAGAATCACACCCCGGCCACACCCAAACTACCGGATTCCGATTCTGACAATGGCTCTCTTTCGGTCTTTCCTAGTATCTCACCTCCCCCTCCCCATCTCGACCATCTTTGCTCTCCCTCCCAAAACACATTGCCAGGGCTCAGTATACTGCTTTTCCATACTGAAATTCGTCGTAATCAAAATAACAGCGCGTCAACCCACTGCCCATGGGTGTGTCGAACGCGTTGCCTGCGGGAGTACATACAGCGCGAAGCCCGCCCACGCGTGCTTCTGGGTGACCCCTCATATCAAGGGGTCATGTAGTTTGACAGCCACGCAAAGGCTGGTTATTCAGCTGATCTCCACTTCGCAAACAACGCAGAGCAGTGGCTCAGTCCACACCTTGTCCCCTTCGGTGACGTTCTCCCGGAGGTCCTTGATCTCGATCTTGGTCGGATTCATGTCCATCAAGATCCTCGCCTCAAACAGGCCTTCCCACGGCTTCGCATTGCTTGCAGGGGCCTTCTTCTTGCCGGATCTGATCTTGCGAGATGCTCCCGACAGCTCCAGCGCAGATGGCGTAGCAGGAGTTGTTGGCGGTTGCGAGACACGCTCGTCAAGAGCTGCGGGGGTCCCCTCCGTCACGGATTGTCCATTTGTTTCCTCGGGCGCATCGCTAGGCTTCGCATCAATCGTTTGTTTAACATCGGCACCGCTTTCGGTGGGGCTGAGTGGTCCGTTGACACTGTCGTCCAGCTTCTTTTCGGACTTAATGTCGCTCTCTGCGACCGAGGTCGTTCCGTCTACCGGAGGCATCGCGGTAAAATGGGGTTTGTCTCTGCCGAGTCGCTCGTAGGTTCGCATTAAGGCGTCTTCTCGAAGGCAATGTTCATGGAGCCATTTCCCGCATTCCTTGTTCGAGCATCCGATCAAGGTCTTGTCCGGGTTGGCGGGCTGTCGGCATCTGCAGGTGCGTTCGACGGACTGCAGACGAGTTAGCTTCAATCGGCTGATCTAAGCTCCGAGGTTTTGTGCATACCGAAAGCTGTTGGGTCCGACAGTCAAAGGCCTGGCGCCAGTAGAGAGCCTCCTGGATCTCGTCGTCATTCTCCTCGATCCATTGTTTGACGTTGGCAGGCAGCGTTACACTGACAACGTTGATGATGTCCACTGCTGCTAGTCAGTACCCGGGCGGGAGTCTCAAGAGGGGGGCGTGACCTACTGTGGTTGGAGGCGATCAGCTCGTTGTGGCCGTGATATGGCTGGCGACCTCCAGTGTATCTTTTTCCTTCCATCGTGCCCTCGGGCAGCTCCTCCGGCCAATACATCCAGTAGATACGCGCGTAGACGTGATGCTCGTCGCTAGCGCGGATCTCCAGGATGCGGGCTACCCAGTCATCTTCGGACTTGGATCGCTTCAGCACTTTTTCCGGTTCGTTGGCATCTGTCGCGCCGTCCGCAGCGGCTTTCTGTCGTTGAACGGTCTGATCGTTTGCGACGTAGATAAACCCCTCGCTAAAGTACTTGGTTCCATTTACTACCGTCCGTCATCATTAGCGCATACGGCGGCAGGAGAAAAGCTGTATGACTTACGAACGAAACTATTGTAGCGTGTCATCTCCAGCCACTTCTTCTGTGGATGCACATTGTATTCCAAATCCAAGACATCGTTGGCGCTCTTGCCGTTGAAATCGCCGGAAGGTGAGAAGGGAGAGAGTTGCTTAGAGCTCTTCTTCCCGTCCTCCTCTTCCTGGTCCGGTTTCCTTCTCTTCTTTGACTTCTTCTGCGCCTTGGTATCGGGCTCGGCGTAGGTGACGCTGAAAGGACATTCGGCCTTGTTCTCTTCGACCTCGGCGCGAGGGCGCTTGCGCGAGGTGGACATGACGACGGTGCTGGAGGTCCGGAGTCGCAAACGCAGTCAAGGAGGGGTATACGCGGGTATGATCGGAAAAGATGCGGCGCGGCCTCGATTAAACGTGTCCGAGACGAATGACGTTGGGGGTGAGTCTCGCTGAGGATGTCGCGACCAAAAGGAAACAAGCACGAGGTGGCTGGAAGGCGTGCGGAAGGCGTGCGGACCGCCCAGGAGACCGGGGTAGACAAGACCGTTGGGGAAGCGCGCCGGCGCAGATAGGCGTCCCTGGCTCCTTTGACAAGAGTGCAAATACTCTGACAAGCCTGAGGATGGTCCAGGCCGGGTATCGACGACCAATGATGGCCACGATGCGCAAAATAGGAAAACACGCGTTGAGGGAACTGGCAATTCCGAGGCGAAGCGGAGCGAGTTGCACGAACAGGCCAGGCGAATAAAATTGAGTGATCAGACAACCTGACAGTGACCCCCCCTAGTTGACCTGTGAGTATCGTGCACTGTGCTAGTCCGTAGGGTGGGGTAGGGTCAGCGTGGGATTGGTTCGCGTACGGAATATGGTGTTTTTCCGGGCAGGACAGGATACCTATTCTTCCAGCCGACCCACTGACACGTTATGTCTGCACGGACCATACGCGTACGGTACTCACAGGTTAACTAGGGGGGGTTATTATCAGCTTATGTGCAGACTCACAGCGAGTGCCGATATCCGCAACGCAATGTCCGCAACGTACTGATTCCCTATCGAGATTCGGTTCGCGCCCTGCAACGGGGTTTGAACGTGAAGCTATCAACAACTCCAAGTAGTGAGCACGTTTTGAAACCCTATCGGCTAACTGCATGAGCCGCAATCGAATGTTTCAATGCTAATAATAATCTTCGTTGTTGCCTCTTCTTTCTCTTATCCTTGTCTTTAGTGTTGCGTGATGCAGGTTACAAGTGTGGAATAAATGACCATGGACGGCGGAGACAACAAATAACAAAGACGGCAAGAACTCAAGGGAAGAAAATACTGGAGACTATGGCGACTAGCCAGCAAGAGAAATGGCGGGAGTGCATTGCTTCTCTCGAGGCTCTCGAAAAGTCAATGCGCCGCGATTTTGAGCTGATAGCGCAATACAATGGTCCAACTGAAACCCACACGCCTGACGCCATTGCTATGCTATCATATACGTTTCGGGCCTGCTCAATAGCCTCTGGGCCGGCCATGAGCGTGCTCATCCTCATCGTCGTCATATGCACTAAGTATCGGACGGTCGTCGCTCTCCGTCTCACTACTGGATTCCCCATGCCGGCGTTTGAAACCCTCAATGACCTCAGCAAGCCTCTCCCCCTCGCGCTTGCCCCTCTCTACGTTGACACACCAGATGAGCGGTGCCGGAAGTCCTACTAGGGCTGCCAGAAACCAAAAGGCCGGCCGAATGTTGCCCGCCCCGTCAATGATGGCGCCAACAACCGCAGGTCCGAAGAAACTGCTGGATTTATCACTGATTGCGTAAAGGGCGTAGAAGGCGGCTTCACTGCCTGGTGGAATAAGCTGAGAGTAGAGACTGCGACAGTACGAGCTCAGCCCCCCTAGTACTAGCCCGTAAACCGCCGCAAGAGGATACATCTCCCAGGGCTGTTGCAGCCCAATGACGCCCCAGCTCTGCACGATTGGTAGGTATCCAAGCAGGCCGTAGATGGGGATGAGCTCGAAGAGGGCGATGCAAACAAGAATCGTCTGATGAGGCTTCAGGTTGAATGTGCGCGAGACGAAAGCCCAGCTGAACGCACCAACGACGCCAGCGATGGTGGAAATGACGTTGATCATCCCCAAGGCCCACGGCTTCATATGGAGCTGCGTCTTGGCAAAGAGGATCGCCGTGGAGGATGTCGTCGCTATCGCGTCTGACACCAGTAGCCACGCACACAGGAACAATATGACGTCCTTCAAGCGACGAGCCAGCCTGACAGTGTTGAAAAGCGACTTCCACGCGTTGGCTATGTAGCTCAACCACGCTCGGGGTCCCTTTCCTGACGTCAAAGGCATTGGTGGACCTGGCCTTGGGCGAAGCCACATGGCAGCAGGGATTGTGAAGAACGCCCACCAGGAGCCGACAATGAGCAACACGATCCTTTGTGCCCACGTGGTATTCTTCATCGCGATCAAAATGGCGATGGCGACGCATTGCACAAAGAGGCCGGCAAGGTAGCCGATCCCAATACCCTTGGCCGATATTTGGGTTGATAGCTGAAGCTCCACCGAGGTGAGCTCCTCATGTGTGGCTTTGCGAACCAAAGGGTAGCCACCGTGTCCGTTGCCCCCGAGTAAAGACGAGGTCTGGTCTTCCGTGTCACTGGCGATGGAATCCTCTTCCAGGTGAGAACCGTTGAGAGGTTGCGATTCTAGAGCGGAGTGTCCCAAGTCCGGTGTGTGGACAGTCTCAGACGCCAGCACCTCTGGATGGTGCCGAACCAGCAAGGGCAGAAAGGAGTTGAGAAGCACGAACGAGGCACCAAAGCACGTGTTGGATATAATGGCCAACAGCGCACCTAAGATGTAAGTACTCTTGCTGACAAAAATGTAGGCCATGACGGAAAAGCTCCCGATCCATGCGAACGTGAGCAGTAGCTTCTTCCTCGAATTCCCATGGTCAGCAGCACTGCTGATGCTCACCACCAAAAGTGCCTGGAGCAGGACGCTGATGGAGAAGGTGTACATGGCGAAGCTGGCCGTGTTGATTTCAATGCCCAAAACGTAGACGATACATTGTCCATCGGCCTTGTTCTTGGAGTCGCTCGTACCGCACGGGGTGGTTCGATCGGAAAGCAGGACACCATTTTCGCGCGCAAGTGTCTCGAGGAGGATCGGGATGAAAGAGCCTGGGTATCGTGTCTTGTCAGCGCAAAGGGGTCCAGGGCGGGGTGCATCGCGCCATCATCTCATGCTATCCAAGTAGGTAGCTAGCTCCACAACAACTTAATAGCCTGCTGCCTTGCTGGGACTTGTCACGGAAAGGCATCAGGAGTGGGTTTGATGGAATTAATGATAAGACATACCGATAGCTAGGTAAGAAGGTTCAGTCAGCTCGTTTTTACACGTCATCAGAAAGGCAGTTGGGACCAAAGACTCACCACAGATGACATAGGTCTCGGCAGCAAAGGCGTATGCATACCAGCCGGATAGCTCCTTCTGGCTCGTGGGGCGGGTATCCTCGCCCAGATAACGGCCTGGGCCATGAGGAAAGCCGTCGCTACTGCTGCCGCTCATCCTCTCGTAGTCCGAGTCGGTATCGGAACGTTCGTCGTCTGCTTCAAAGTCGGAGGTGAAGGAGCGAAAGGAACGTTTGGATAAAGTTGAGAGGCGCGACCACAGACGTGGTGCAGGCGGCGGCCGAGCGTGTTCCTCCTGCCTGGGAACCATGGCGGGCAGCTGGCACGGGCAGCTGCGGGGGGGGGGGGGGGGGGGGGGGGGCGGGGGGGGGGGGGGGGGGCCGCCTGACTTTACTGGACGGGTTGAAGACAAGACAGCTGACGGTGCCAGGCCTTGTCTGTCTCAACTGGTGCCTTATTTGGGCGGGCGGCTGCTCCGGTCGCAGCAGGCAGCACGCAACCACACTTCGGAGTGTCTCTGTTCCAAGTTAGACTGTAGACACAACCTGGAACGTGCCAACCTTCAGCACCTCAGACAGATGAGGTACCAGGCAGGCGATGCGCGAGCGAGACGGATATGCAGGATGCAGGTCGGGCAAGGTACCCAGCACTGAAGTATCGTCACAGTGCTAGGCACCTCGCCAAAGTCGGATTCTCGGGTTTGATGACGATGGGCTTTGGCCGTATCGACCCCGCTGCCGCTGCCGCTGAGTCGAGCCACTCGGTGAATTTTCAGCTATGCTATGCTGCACTGCACCGCACTGCGCTGTACCCTCGCTGACTGGAATCGCCCTCTTTTCTTTTGGTGCGGATGTTGCTTGCTACTTGATACAGAGAGAGCTCGATGGTGCTCCCCCCCAACGGTGTGTCTGGTCGCAATAGCTTGTTGAATGCGAACAGGGCGTGCAGTCGGCTGTCATAGGCCCAAGACGAGAGGCGGCTTTGGCGATGCTGCTGGCCGATGACGGCTATACGACAGCCCACGTTTGTGGATGGGGCGACGGGGACGGGGACGCGGACGGGGACGGCGTGTTGTTGGCGCGGACAGCAACATGGGGCCAAAGGTCGAAAGCCCGGATGGATGAGACAGACAGACAGACAGACAGACAGAAAGACGGCTGGAGAAACAGGATGGAAGCAGAGAACGAGAAGGGGCGGGACGGAGTGAGTGAGATCGGCCGGGGGTTAATGTGTCTCGTCGAGTTTGCAAGAACGGGCGGTGGTGGGCCGGCGTGGTTGGTTATATGGCGTCCCGAAAGTGATGGAAGGCCGGCGGAAGGCATGGATGGACAAGGTCATCCAAAGGTGACAGTGTCAACTTCCCGGCCTCCTGTTCCATGCCTTGTCCCGTCTTTGTCTTTCCTCGCCTCCTACTAACTCCGCGGCTCCCTCGCCCGAGCCCTTCTGAACTTGCCTTCAGCCAAGTCCACTATTGATGGCCACCGTCTATCAGATCTCGTTCCGTCGCCTTTCAACCTCCTCCTAACCCTCTCCACCCCAGTCGCCGCAGCAGAAGCAGCAACAGCAGCGGCAGCAGCAGCAGACTCCGTTGCCCAATCTCACAAGCGCTGCGACCACGGGCATGGGTGCATCCTACCGCATCATCGCTGATGGGACGGTCTTCTTTCTAGCGCCGCTGCTACGCTTCAAGCATGCCGCGCTATGAGGCAATGAACTCCATTCATCGTGAGAGGATGCGCGTTGGACGACATGCGCTGTGAGATGGACCAGGTTCCTCATTCGTCCCATGTTCCGTGGCCGGCATGCAGAGATGGACATGCGCCGCACCCGCCTTTGGGATTGGGCATTGCTCTTAGACACAGAATTGCCCATCCATCTCAACGCCCTCGCCCATTATCGCCAATGACAGCGCCTACACCGCAAGAGAGTGAATTCTCTTCGCATTGGCCAATTCTTCAACGGTCTCCCCGGTACCCCTAGCGTTTCTTGTCAATCCTCCCAAGCCCTCCCTTGCCACCCCAGGTTAGCCGACCAAACTCATCAGCGTCTTGGAGAATTCGGCGACCATGGACGGGGCGCCCCCGCCGCAAACCTTGTAATGCTGGAAATACCGACAACGGCTTTGTTCGGCGGGCTGACATGCCATCCCTCCTACTTTTGACTTTACTTGGCATGTTAGCCGATACCGTCTTGGGAAGGGTTGGCTTCGAATCGCAGTCGCAAGTCCCCAACTTGCACGCAACTTCCGTTATCCGGCAACGGCATCAATCCAATGCATTTCTCGGGAGGCAAGATTCGGCGACAGTGTTTTCGCATGCCCCATTCTTCCGTCCATTTCTGGTCGCAACACTGCGGCAAAGAGACCGGTAGGTCTCTGGGCGATCCGAACCGAGCATGGGCTTGCGGGGGTGGGCATTCTGCAAGTGCCCGAGCGATCTACAGTTCTCTGTGCACCAGCCTGCCCACCACAACTCAAGACCCGTTAGACCCTGAGCGACGATCGTCGATCGGCATGTGAATACCTACCAAGAGACCGTTTGACACGGACTGGCGCAAAAGGCGGGTAGACGGAAATGTTAAACAGCACCCTTCTCAATTGTAACAGTTGAACCAGTGAGTCGTTTGTAGGAGAGAGACATGGTCCCATCATACTCGTGCCAACGCCCCATCGCGCGTTGTCCTTGACATATTTCGAAATCGGTCTCAGAGATCGAAGCGGGGGGCTGTCTGTACAGTACAGAGTTCTGTAGAGCCTCACCGCCTTCGCTCAAGGTCCCACGTAAACGGGTCTTTCTGCACCAAACCCATGTAATTCGCAGCGCCTCTTCTGCTACCACGAGAGGCGAACCGACCCAGAGCCTTGCCTTTCTAGGATATCGTGTCACGTATGGGACAGACGGTAGAGCGCGCGAATGTATAATTATAGCCCAACTTGCAGAAATGCGGAAGATATCGTAAACTACCGTTCTGCGTCGCTCAAGTCGATGCACCTATAACACAATGGAGTCCGGTCCGGAGGGCGTGCGTTGCCGGCAGGCAGACCAGACTGCTCAACGTCGCCGGCCACTTTTGCCAGGGGCTCTGGCTACACCGCTTTCCAGACTTCAATGACAATAGCATTCAGGCGAAGTGCCTGAGTGGTTAGACAACGATGGGATGGCAAAAATAGCAAAGATGGAGAAGACGAAACTACGTTCTCTGCATTGCCTAGATACGGCAACGGGTCCGAGAGACTGTCTGCTTGGCAATATCTAATTTGAGGATGCTGCTGCTTGATTCTGCATTGCGCGAGTCTGGAAGCATCTAGGTAGCTAAGCTGGGTATCTGACCTTCCTACTACCAGATATTATTTATCACCCTTGGTTGCAATATTAGGAGTACGCAAATCTCCCATGCATAGCTGATGAATTGCTTATCTCCCAAAACACACAGTAGCTATGGATGGCTTGCTGGAACTGTATGCTTACAGATGCACGATCTAAACAAAGATGGCAAGTAGATGTTTATGCAGTCCCTAAGTTCCTGCATAATCCTGATTGTCGTTCCTCGCTAGGCGCTCTAGAGACATAGTGGACGACAACGGCAAAAAGAAGATTTCGACGTTGGCCTGATTCGAACAGACGCTCCCGAAGGAAGTAGATTTCGAGTCTACCGCGTTAACCACTCCGCCACAACGCCTTCTGATGGATGTGGTAGATAATATTGGGAGATATGTAGGGGTCCAGCCAATGCAGAGCATCTTGTTTTGGGCGGGGCTGTGTTATCAGACGGAATACGTCATGGTCCCGATACGGTGTGGAATCACAGTTTGAACAGTTCCTTGTACTAATCACTTCCCGACAACAGTATCCGTACGGCATAAGGTACCCCATGCAGAGCAAAAACTCTATTCTTGCGGCAACCAAAACAGGCACAGGAAGATACTGACGGAGGACAATGCGCTGGTTCTGATCTTTGGAATCAGGATCCAATGTGTGAAGTGTCCATTTTGGCGCAGTTGAAAAGTGCGACTTCAGCCCATCTTCCAAAGAGTGCGCAATAACTTTTCTGAAAGCATCGGGGGAAACCGGGGAACTCTCGGCGATTACCTACAGAGTCTAGGGAAATGCCCTGGTTTTCGTTGCCATGCTTTTCTGGCAACGGTTCGCAGCAATGACGGCCCATTCAACACCATGGCAGCGTCGGCGGTCTGGGTACGTACGGGCTGCACAGCTATTCTGTCATATGTTGAGGCTAGCGGTCTCGATCTCTTTATCCGATATCTCCCCGTGTACGCAGACTGGCAGGGTCTCATCATCAACAATGAATCCGCGATGCATCTCACTCGTTATACGCGCATGGGAGACACTAGAGACTTGTTTCGACCAAACTTTTGCGGGATCAACTGTTGAGCCAATGGCCCGATCTTATTCGAAACTTTAGGATAGAAGCCTCGAAGCAAGCAACGCAGCCGAAATATTTATACGAAATGGGGATATCATGAAGGGTATGTTAACAAACAAAACCACCGGACCGTCCAACACAACCGGAACCACGCACGGATCCCTCTCCTCTTGCGGCGAAATCCACCACTCGCTGTGGCTGCTCTACGGTTTACTTCTTGTGAAAGGGCGCGAGGACCTTGGCCTTAAGCTTGTCGGCGACACTGACGCCGGCCGAGCCTTCGGCGCGGGCCTGGGCGGCGGCCTTCTTCTCGTGGTCAATGTCCTTGTGCGTGGCTGGCTTTTCCGTCTCGACGGCGTTGCCTGCGCCGCCGCGGCCGACGTGGTAGTCCTGACCCTCGGTCGAAGGGCGGCAGGCCTCCTCGGGAACGAGGTCCTTGTCGGCACGCGGGGCGGGCTGACGGTCGGTGTCTGCAATGTTTCCGGCTCCTGGTACCGGTGGGGGGTCGCAGTTAGTTGAATGGTCCACCAAATATGTGTCGTGCCCGCGACAGCCCGGGTATCATAGAGATACTATAGGACCGGTGGAGGCGATGAAAAGCCCGGCTCTGCAAGCGAGTGCGTCGATGCCGCTCGGCGCGATGGGTGATAAGGCGCTTGCGCTCGGCGTCCTTATACTGGGAACAGGACTTGGGACTGACCTCCTCTACCGGAGCTGAATGCGCCCGTTCCGTGAGAGCCCTCGGGGCCGGCCCTCACGACCTCGCCGTCGACATACTTGGTATCGTCGACGGCCATGTTTCCTGCCCCGCCTCTCCCATGCGAGACTTCGGCTGTCATTTTGGTCACAGTGTTTGAGGGGTTGGGTGTGGGTGTCGTGGTGTTGTCGTTGTTCGTTATCGCTGATTGAGTAAGTTGCGGGTGGCAGTAGAAAAACGTACCCGGAGAAGAGGGGATGAGAGGCGACAACTTTGTTTAAGATCGGACGATGTAGACCAAGAAAAAAAAGGCAGAAAAGTCAACAAGATACGTCAGTGATGTTATATATAGATAAGGCACCTGTTCCTGGCAGCCATATGCCGCTCATCACATCATGTGGTAAGCTGGTAAGGTAAGGTAAGATAAGTGATGGTGCAAGGTACATGGACTTATCAGTTGGTTCTGTGTAAGCATAGCAAGTACTTCCGGGTGAGTCTTCCCCCTACCCTCCAAGCTAGGTAATGTTATCAGAACACCACACGCTTGCAGATGATTGCGGGATATCGTTAGCGTCTTGGGGCCCCTCCCTGGGCGTGGGAGGACTACTACTAGCCTTTGTGTCAGGTCGCAACCCGCCACGGCTCTGCTCTCTTCTTCCATAGGCACGGGGGGGGGGGGGAGTACATGCACATGCTGAAGAGCATCCGAGACACCTACCCAACGGCTCGTCGAGACTAGACGACGAATGATAACAGACCTTGTCCTGATAACCTCCGGTTTACGTACCTCGATTTCGTGAGAGCTCTGAAGACCATCCCGCATCGACATCTGCGCGGCGCCAGCCCGGTGGTACCAAGACACCTCCCCCTTCCCGTTCATTGCATGCGTCCTTCTTTGGATGGCTGCGCAACAAGCGTTAATCTAGGTAGTGGTCCTCGAAACTTTCGGGTGAACTCTGCACTTCGTTCAACGTTGCGTTGACACTTCCAGCTTCGCAGCCCTGGACAAGGAACTTCCATGTAGTACCAGATCATAATGGCATTGTACATAGTACCTAGGTAGGTGGTTGACGAGAGCTGAGCCGTTCTAGGTAGTACCGTATACCCCTGTCCCTGCCTTCTTCGGCGACCATGTCGTCATTGTCGCTCTTCTCCACACTGGTAGACTTCTTGTCGCCTTCATCGCCTTGTTCCCTTCCAGCCCCAAGACTGTGTGACAACAAATCGGTTAAATCTTGACCTCTCTGACTGCAGTGCGACGCTCCTAGGATACGATGCCGACCGCAGAAAACAAGATGATGACATACACTCCAGAGCCATTGACGGGCTACTTAGGTGAGTCAGATGGCGAGGCTGCGGATGCTCATTGAGCTCAACATCCTTTTATTATCTCTTACGACCCTCTCAAAATGTCAAGATGCTGCCGTAGTCGGGCGCGATGCCTTCACGATCACCAATTTCCCGCCCGACAATCTGTGATGACAAGCCTGGGAGGCAATCTGTTGTGGTTCCATATAGGGATAGCAGCAACGCACGTCAGCCGCGGGCAACTATCATTATTGGTCGCAGCACAGGCAGCCAGCAAGCGGGGGCGATGCAAGAGGATTCCAGACCTCCGCTAGGTAGAATTTTACCCGCATCTGTGCCATTCTGTCGCGTATGGCTGGATTGATATCAAACCCGAACTCAAAGAACCCCTGCGATCGTCTGGTATGGAGTTTATCGGGGCAGTGACGGGTGTAATCGATCTCTTCGTCGTCGTCCACCAGATCCAGGGGCTGTGCGACAAGTACAAGAACGCGCCCAAGACGGTACGGGACATCATCGAGGAGTGCGAATGGACCAAGGCCCTTTGCCTGAGCCTGAAAGAACAGCTGCTGCGGACGCCAAATGCATTGCAGCATGGTGGAAAGACGAGGCCTGGCCCAGGCGCTCAGCAGAAGATGCCCGAGCACACTCTGCTGTGGTGTTTCGAGAAGAGCATGCAGGGCATCCGTGATACGCTCGAGGAGCTAGAGAAGGAGGCCGCCAAGTTGCAGAGCAAGAAGAACTCACTCATGGGCAAGTGGGACAAGACCAAGTTCCTGTGGAAGGAAGACTTCTTCAAAGACGCAGTGCAGAGCGTCAAAGACCAGAGGGACATGGTTGCCATTGTCATGTCAGGAATACAACTGTGGGTCTGCCGGGACGACAACGAGGGACACGGAAAGGGATGCCATTATCGGAAGCTGACAGAGGCACAGACATAACACCAATACGATGAGCAAAGACCTGCAAAGATTGATCGCAATGCTTGAGGCCGGCCAGACGCCAGTCTCCAAGTCGACGCCTCCGATTGACCAGCTGCAGCCGCCGCCTCAGGTAATCAAGAAGAGCAAGTCGGACACGCAGATCAAGAAGTCTGGAACGCGGCTTACAGAGGACCTCTACGCGGCTGTTCGAAGCGGTCGCCTAGTCGACGTCGAGTCCATCCTGTCCCATGGCGTCTCGATCGACATGGCCCTAGGAGATGGCGGAGACCGAGCCGTACACATCGCCGCGCGCGAGGGATTCCTGCCCATCCTGGATCGTCTACTGGCCTACGGCGCCGACGTCAACATCCAGGGCGTATCACAAGAAACCCCACTGCACCAAGCGCTGCAGCGGGTGCAAACGCCGACATCGCTGACGTTGCTGTCTAATGGGGCGAGCTGGGCCATCACAAACGACAAAGGGGCGACGGCGTTACATTTGGCAGCGAAGAAGTCCGCGTACCTCGTCGTTCAGTACTTGCTGGATAGAGGCGCCGACCCAAACGTGCGGGACAAGCAAGGCCAGACACCCCTATTCATGGCGTGCCACCCCGTGAACAAGGACGGAAAGAAGTCCGCGGTGAACATCAAGATCATCCGTGCCCTGATGGAGCAAGGGGCCGACCCGACAATCATCGGAGCCAAGGAGTCAGGCAGCACTCCCATCCACGAGCTCGCCATGAGCGGAAATGCAGAGGAGCTCGACATCGTGGCCAAGGCGGCGAAGTCGGTCAACCTGCCGTTGGTGGGGGACTGCGAGGGCGCCACGCCCCTCCACCTCGCCGTCAGGAACAACCACCCGGAGGCCGTCGACGTCCTGCTCAGGCTCGGGGCCAACGTTGACGCCGTGCAGAAGTCCAAGGACGGCGCGGTACCGACGGCCTTGTGGCAGGCCGGGTGGAACAAGAATTTGGACATCGCCGCCAAGCTCCTCGAGGCCGGCGCCGACCCTAACTCGAGGGGCAAAGACAAGGCCACCGTCCTACACCTGGCGGTGGCGAAGCGCTGGCCCGAGATGGTGAGGCTTCTCGCCAGGCACAAGGCCGGCCTGAACGCCCAGACGGCGGACAAGAGGAGGCCGCTCCAAGGGGCGGTGCTGTTGAAGGACCTTTCCATGGTCCGCCTCTTGCTCGAGGTGGGCGCCCGGGTCGACAGCAAGGGCGCCAGCAGTGCGACGGCCCTCATGGACGCCGCCCAGTGCGGCTCGCTGCCGATGATCCGGCTCCTCATCGAGCACGGGGCCGACTGGTCGTACACGACGCCCCAGGGAACGGACGCCTTCATCTGGGCCTGCAGCGGCGGGCATGTGGGCTGTGCGAGCTTCCTCCTGGGCCGCGGGCAAGACCTGCACAAGAGGGCGTCGGGGGACTTCACCGCGCTGCACTACGCGGCGAGGACGGGCCGGATGGCCTGCGTCAAGTGGCTGCTGGAGCTGGGGATCGACAAGTCCGTCAGGTCGACGACGGCAAGGGCGCCGTTCAAGGTCACGGGGACGGCGGCCGAGGTTGCCCGGGCCCACGGGGCCGTTGACGTGGCTGACTTTATTGCAAAGTACGAGGCAGAAGCACCATACTAGGTAAGTAAAGGGCCCACCGTCAAAGTTCATTCAGTCGAGGTTGCCCTTGGAATATGCCTGCTCTCGTCTATGTAGACTAATAGTATTTGTCTGTCTATGCTTTCGTCCGCTGCCCCCATCCATTCTAGACCGAAATGCTAGTCCTGTGGGTGACCGGGGGCCGTGATGTTGGCCACAACCCCGTCCGTATCTCCTGATGTCTTCCGTCTATAATGGGGGGAGAAAACCTCTAGCACTTTCGACCGTGCCTTCTCTCATCTGTAGATATTATAAAAGTCATGGTTTTCCGACTGCTTTGATGTAGTGCCATAACAACTCGTACAACGCTCCACACAGGTAGTCGGTCGCTGTGATGACTACCCAAAGCCGCCCCCCACCGCCTGCCCATGCAAATATATCGAAGAGACGCAGTCGCATCGGAAACGAAGCCTCATGAACATGCTATCATGAGGGTGTCATCTGATCCGCCATCATCTTCCGAACCTCTTTCTCCAAATTTTCCTCCGCGTTCTTGTCCTCTATGTCTTCCACTGCACCGGTGACCTTTTCGGCAAGCTCAATTTTCTTCTGACACGCCTTGTAGATGAGCTCTTCAATGGTGTGTGACGTCAACAGGCGGATGACCTCGACGTCGCGGGTCTGGCCCAGACGATGAGCGCGATTCTCGGCCTGGATGTCGTCTTGCGGGTTGTCGGACTGGTCGAAAATAATGATCTTATTTGCCGACGTCAGGTTGATGCCGGTACCGCCGGCGCCGGTTGTGAGCAGGAATGCAGTGATATCCGTGTCCTTGTTGAAGTCGTCAATCAGGTCCTGGCGCTCCCCAACGCTGGTTTGGCCGTACAGAACACAGTGTTTGATGCCGTCGGTATGGAGGACCTCTCGAAGGATCTCAATGACCTTTGCAAATTTACTGAAAACCAAAACGCGATCGCCGTTGTCGCGATATTGATGAATGAGCTGCAGCAATTTGGTGACCTTGCCGCTATTCATCCAAGAACCTTCGGGTACATCGAGGTGCCTGATGCAGGCATAGTCGCGACACCAGAGGTGCAGTTCAAAGTCGGAAGAATTCTTCAGCTCCCCAATCAAGTGGTCGATCCGCGGCTGTTGCAGCTCCGATTGAGGCACATCTCTCATCAGTATCTTGGCCATCTGTTCCACCTTCTTGTTGTCAAAGTATCGCCGGAAGAGTTGGGGGTGGATGGCGGCCTTTCGAAGCTGCATCCAGCTGTTGTTCTGGTCGCTCTGACGTCCGGTACTCGTCTTCTTGACCGGACCGGCCTTGAAGAGACGCTCGTACTCCTCGTACAGCTCTTTCTGCACCGGTGCCAGATCGCAATATGCCACGTTGCAGGTCTTGGATGGCATGTCGGACAGCACCTGCTGCTTACGGCGTTGCAAGATGAAAGGCTCGAGAATGGTCCTGGCTCGGCTGACACGTTCTCCGTATAGGAAAGCACCATTGTTGACGTCGCGAATAGTCACCTTCTGACTGAACATGTACTGAAGCTGATCCATCCGGCCGCTGAACTGCTTTGGGTCAATAAAATTCAAAAGAGAGAGCATCTCCATCAAGTTGTTCTGAACAGGAGTGCCAGTGAGCAGCATCCTCCAACGGGCTTTGATTCTGATAAGATCTTTGTAAATCTTCGTCTTGGGGTTCTTCATTTTGTGTCCTTCGTCAAAGATTGCAGCAGCGGGCTGAAGCTCCCGGAGAGCCTCCAGATCATCCTCGGAACCAACTTGCGTGTATGTCGTCAAGACAACGTGGTAGTCGCCAGGGTTCTCGAGCATCTCGTATGCGATGTCCCTGCGCTCGGCTTGGGGACCTTGGTACGCGAGAATCGAAAGACCAGGGGCAAAGCGCTGGAACTCAACCATCCAGTTGGAGAAGGTGGATGGCGGCACAACGACAAGGTTGGGCCAGGGTCGGTCGCCCCGTCCCGTCTCTTCGTAATTTTCCACGAGATGACAGATCAAAGAGATGACTTGACACGTTTTGCCCAGACCCATTTCATCGGCTAGGATGCATCCGTAACCACTGTTGTACAGAAGTGACATCCAGTTCAAACCGAACAACTGAAAGGGACGCATGGTGCAGTGGCCCTCCATGAACTTCGGTTGGCAGGGAATTGGGGGCTCTGATAACTTCTGGCCATGGAAGCTTGTCGGTGTCAGGGGTATATCATTCGTGGCCTGGGAGCTCTTGGAGCTCCGTTTCTGCCCCTTGACGTCGAGATCCCAAAGACTAATCTCCTGCTTGACCTTGTTCGCCTTCTTCTCGCATTCGGCTACAACCTCATCGATGGCGTTGACGCTGCGGGTAAACTCCATGATCGCGTCAACCAGGGTCTCTCCGATCGCGACCCTGGGCTTCCGGCCGCGAGCGCCTGATTTCTTGAGGACAGTCACGGCCTGAACCTCGTCGATGGTGTCAAAGGGCCTCTTAGTCTCAATGACTCTGAGCTCGTCCAGTTTGATGTTTGTCATGGCGGACAGGTCCTCGATGGAGCTGTTGTTGATGGCCTGAAGAGCCTTGTCATACAAGCTCTCCTTGACCGCCTCGTTGACTTCGTCCTCGTTGTCAAAGTCCTCGTCCTCATTGTCATCGGGTATGACGATTGGCTCGTCCAACTTCTCGTCCGCAAGTTCGTCCATCGTCGGTTCAATTTCCTGGATGTGTTGCGATGCGATAGGAGACCGGTCGGGGCGACGACCTTGCATCAAGCGCCGGCGCTTTGGTTTGGGGGGCGAGGGCGTGGTACTTCGGGAAGGGGTAGGCAGGCTTGGGGTATGACGGCCAAGCAGTTTCGGCTTACTGGGCTCGCCATATCGACTCGTTTTTCGCTCCAGACTCTTTGGTCTTTCGTCCCCCACGGTGATAGCTGGCTTCGTAGAGCTCAACAGGGTGTTGGCCTTGGGCTTCAGATGACGAGCCTCCAATAAGTAGTTGATCGCATCCTCAACATTATTGTGACATGCAGTCAATGCCTCCTTGCAGAATTGGACTGGCATCGTGCTGCCGAGAGCCTGGGAGACTTCCTCAATCTTCTTCTGCAGCTTGTCCACAGGGAGATATTCGAAGTTGGAGACATGTCTTTTGAACGAGGTCCGGGCGATGTTCTCGCGAGAGCTGTGATTTTTCTCTTCGTCTGAAGAGTCTACAATAACGGGTTCTTCTGAGGGCCTCTTTAACGACCTCGGCGTCGGCTGCGACTTTGGGGGCGGCTGGAAGCGCGAGCCCTGGGGCACGAGGCGCGAGAAGTAGCTCGAGGTACTAGGCTTCTTGTTCGGCTGAAAAGGCGACGATGCGGGGACCTCGATAACCGAGCGCGAAGAAGGGGAGGAGGACAGATCGATATGCGGTTTTGATGGGGAAGTAAGTGAGGCCCGGTTGACTATCTGCGTGGCTTGTGTCTGGTACGGCGAGCAAGGAATCGTCTCGTCGGCGAGCTCGTCGGTATCATCACCGCGACGGGTACCTCTGATAGGCGACGTGACCATCGCCGAGCTACCCACCGGCGGCGAGGAGCTCAGGCTCAAATTGATAACCATGGCTCGTGGGGGGGTTTGTGGTGGTTGAAAGAGAGCGATCGTCAAGTGACGTGAAGAGGCGAACAATGGTCGAGTGACAATAGCGGGGGAGACGTTGTTCGGTAGAGAAGTGAATCTCGAGGCTTCGAGTGTGTAGTAAAGGTCTATCGTTCGTCTGGATTCATCAAGGCTAAGTTAGGAGATATGGCAGGGAAAGAGCAGACAGATAGATGTTGGGCAAGTACGGCCTTCCAACTGCGGGAGACCTTAGGGGCAGGAGCGGTCGAGATTTTGAACGGGCGGCAGCGTGGAGTGGGATTTTTCTGGGGCAGATCGTCTTTCACAAACCCCCCAGTCCGTTGACACGGGGAAACGAAGAGACGCGCTTGGACAAAAGCCCGTAGCGCGTTCGCACGTGATTGGCGTCATCAATTAAGAGCACCGTGCGAGACTTCGCCGGCTCGAACTGTAAACGCTGTCTTTCGACTTCGCGTCTCACTTTTGAATGGTTCGTCGGCCATGCTCACTGAGCGGGACCGCCAAATCACAACCTCAACGTTCATCGATAACGAGTCTCTCGTAGCCTCATCTTACCAACGAACCTGATCTAACGGTGATCTAAAACCCTGTACAGTTTTCCCCTCATCCTCTAGCTTTGCAGGACTTGTACTGACTCATCGCATGTAGTTGTCCAGCCCAGTTGACACACCCGGCAGTCTTCACATACCTCCCATAGCAGGTTCCAGTGAAAGTACGTACAATGGCAACCCGACGTATTGTTGCTTCGGAGAAGACAATCCTCGAGAAGGACGATGTGGTCGGCTCCAGCCCTGCCGCTGGCGACAAGTCCAACATCACCCCTGCCGTGCCGATGGAGGTCATCATGAAACTTCTCGGATTTACCTTCGCCATGATCGTCTTGCCTATCGGCACCTACTTTGCTACAGTTGACTTCGTCTTCAGAGGTGTGTTGCGTGGATGCGCCAGGGTTTCCTTCCTCTGGCCCAAGTAGCCTAGTCAGGACTAACGAGAGTACCAGGCAACTCGACTTTTGCTGGAGCCCTGGCCGCGGTCATGGCCAATGTGGTCCTTATCGGATATATTATCGTTGCCATGAATGAGGACCAGAGCGATCAATTGGAAGCTAAGAAGGAAGCAAAGAAAGACCGCTAAAACCTGGGCATCACACGTACGACGGCATGTCTTTGGTTGCTTGAGGGAACGGCGCAGAATGCAACGAGTGTCATCGGATATGTGACATGTCACTAGTAGTCATGTGTGCCATGCGCTTGCGCTTGAATACGAGTAACATGTATTGTTCCTCAAGTGTCGATGTGCTCTTGCCAGACTTCGTTTTGAAAACCATTGTAGAGCCGCGAAAAGGGCCTAATTAAGATTGCCGTATGTCTAAACCTCCGCAGTCGTAGTCATCATAAATGAACCCTGAGCTCGTTCATAACCCGACCGACCCATCCAACCATGGTGTCCAGTGCCCTTGTCATACGAATCATGTGCATGTACTTTGATCCAACACCATTACACCGCCGTCTTCAAATCAAGCAAGAAATAACCATGCTGGAGAACCATCTCAATCACCTAGCCGTTCCTCAAGGAGGACCTTCTCAATGAATAGAGGAGAAAACCCGTGTCTCCAGACCGACACATAGAATCCACCTGTATGCTAATCCCTGCCCAAAGCAACCATATCGCGTCCAAAATGTAAGAAATTGGGGTATCGGCAAAGTAAAGACGAGAACCGGTTCATGTTTCATGCATCTCGATCCTCAAGATGCCTTGCTGAACCGGCGAGAAAACCAGCTTTTCCTCTTGACCGGTGGTTCAGGTCGTTGCTGCTGCGGCTGCTGTTGTTGCTGAGGCGGAGCTGCGACCGGTCTCCGTAACACGTTGGCGCCCTTGTCGGAAATCTGGGGACCTTGTTTCACAGACGAATAAGCGTGGCCTTTGCCGTTTTGTGGGCTGTTCGGTGTACCATTCTCTAGATTGAAGGCAGGTGGTTGGTATGATTGCCTCTGGGCGAAGCCAATACCGTAGTCGTTGACAGGTTCAGGCTTAGGGGCTGGAGCCCTCTCGATAGAACTGTTGTCGCTACTAGTCGGGTCGGTATGATAGCCGGCATGCTCTGCCGAACTTCCGCTTCCGGCCGCTGACGTGACAGTTTCGTACGAGCGATCCTTGTTGGGGAGAGGGTAGATGTTCTGGTCCCCACGGCCATAGCCGCTCATGTGTGGGTCGGCCTGTGTCCTGGGTACTCTCTGACGGTAGGGAATGTTGCCATTGTGGTGCCCTCCTCCGCCGCCGCCGTTGTGGTACGGGTCGTAATAGCTCTGGCGGTTGGATGCCACCTCGAATTGACCGCTCTCGGGCCTGAAGGAACCCGGGCGGCCGCCGTAGTAGCTGTCATGTGGGTGTCGAGGCCCGCTGGCTGCATCTCCAGGTTAGCCGGATTGCCTACACTGTTAATCTGAATCTTGAACATACTAGCATAATAACTGCTCCGTCGGTTCCATGTCGCAACAGACTCGGCGTCCGAGCGGTATGATTGGCGGCGGTCACGGTCACGGTAGCCTCCATCAATGGCAGCCTCGAAGCTGCGGATGGTATCCAAAGGACGCTCCCATCGACTACGAGTCGGGTTGGACCGGTCGGGCTCGGCTGGTGTCAACCGTTAGACATGCCACTTTGAATATCCAGACTAGACTTACTGATTGGGTTGCCAGTGGTATCCTTGTGCTGGATGGCGCGCAACGGAGCCAAGGAGGTTTTCGTCATTGCCTGGACGGCGGCTGTACAAGTTGTCAGTTGGGAGTTTCGTAGGCCAGTAGCTTCCGTGGACGGCAGAAACGTACAAGGTTCGGCCTCGCTCATGGCAACGGTAGGATCAGCCTTGCTGTGTAATCTCTTTGCTTCCTTCTCTTGGTGACTCTCGTGTAAGTCGATTTTATTGTGACTCCCTGAGCTCTTGTGGGACTTGTGGGACTGGAAACTGAATGTTCTGGGCCGTCTATGGGGTGACTGCGGTGGCTTCTGGGCCGGGGCTTGGGTCTGAGGTTGAGCGTGAGTCGGTGTTTGTACGGGCCGCGGCTGGTCGTACTGGTGTTGGTATGATGCGAATTGTGTTGGCTCGTCGTATGAGTCTACGGCTTGGTCGTGGTAAAGCTGTTGATTTGGCTGCTGATGCTGGGGAGGCAGCGCGGGAAGTGGGTGATGCTCTGCCATGGTGGGCGACTGGGGAGGGTGCTACTTTTAATTGATCTATCTTGCAAGGCGGTGGACGCAGTGGGCGCAATGGGCGCGGGCGTAGTCTCGGCGTGCAAGGTCGATGGAGTTACACTATTGCGTGCCTTATCGCGGGTCAGCAAGGGGAAGAAGTGGGCGGGCGGCTCCAAGTCAGTGGCTAGGGAAGCAGCCAAGGTTGCGTTTTCCAGGGGGCAGTGTGCGATGATGGAGTGTAGAGTGGACCGTTAGAAGGGGCAGATTCAGAATGGCGGAAGGGTATGTGTCTGATCGAGGCGTGGGTATGTTTCCACCGACTGCTGGGATTGAAAGTGGATGCGGAACCTAGCAAAAGATAGTGTAAGCCGTATGCCCGGGCCGTTTCCAATGGACCACTTGTTTGGTTATGGTTGCGGTTGCGGTTGTGTGTGAAGTACTGGAGGGGAGCAGATTGACTAGAAGATGAAAGAGTTTGGAGCGTGTTTTTTTTTTTTTCTCCCTTTCTTTTTCTTCTTCTTCTAGGATGTCGCAAGGAGGCGGAGAAGCAGGGAAGTGAATGTCTCGAATGTGAATGTGGCTGGGGGGATGTGATTTGGCAAGAGGCGCGAATGAAGCTGTATGTATGGCTGGTGAGCCATTTGCTGTGTCGAGCAGGAAGGAACGACCGGGCAACGGCAGCTTCGACTAGCAACCCCGAAAAAATCACAACGGTAACGACGACAATTCCAATAGAGGGGACAGGTGCAGGTGCGGGTGCGGGTGCGGGTGCAGGTGGTGCTCACAGACGGCCCGGTACGTACCTGTGTTTTCTCCCCTTTCCTTGCCTTTCTGGCTGATGTTTGACCCAGGGATTTGCTGCAAGCTGCAACAGAAGGAGACGGAGGCAGGAGGGAGTCTGTGAGCTTGTGGATTCTGATGCCGGATGGGGGGGGCAACTTCGGGCGAGCGACGCCGGGATGTTTGCTGGAAGGTGCGCTGAGACGGGTTTACTTTGGGGCGTTGCAGGGGAGAGTAGCGGCCATAAAGAGTTAAGCGCCTCGTCTTTCTTTCAATGGGGGTCGGACACTGGGGTCGGGTCCGGTGCGCAGATACCTACCTAGGGTAGGGGGAGAACAGTGGTGACTAGGGGGCTGGGAGTGGCCGTGACGCCTTGGGGACGGCAGGGGAGGGGGGTGTGTGATAGCGCAACAAATGGAAGAGTGCGCTTTTGGTGATGTGATTTGACGGCTTCTTTTCCGTCCGGTGTTGCGTAGCTGGCTGGCTGTCCGTCTTGTCTTCTTGATACTCCTTTTCAGTCCACTTCAGCTCAGCACTGACTATGTCGACGTCGGTGCAGCAGTTGTCAAAGTGCAGTGTAGTTAGCGCCTTGTTTCTTTTCTCCTTTCCGCTTATCGCCGGCAGTTGCAACGCTGGCAGGGTCCCCGAAATGTAGTGTGTTTTGGTGACCGGAATGCGTATTCGCTGTGATGCCTGTTAGCTATGCGCACACTTTTCTTGACGATCCACCGATACGGGGTGGCAGCTTTTGACCGGACCTTTCGTAACGGTGTGCGAGTAAACTGGGTATTCTGTTTGACGTTGGCGTTGATCAGTGGTCGAATGCATGCGACGTCGCGTTTGCAGGCGGATGGGTGAATTTGGGGGGGGGGGGGGGGGGGGGGGGTGTACGGAAACACTAGGTAATGTGGTTGGTGGGGCCCAGCAGAACCAGAGTCAGTCGATCCTCTCGCTTGAGGGGCCAAGTGCCAATGCCAATGCGAATGGCGGTGCAGCGCAATGCCAAATGCTATGATATCCGAATGGCCAAATCCAATGGGCAAACCGGGTCGAAAGAAACGCCGCCGTCCCTGGTTGGTATTTGATCGGTGGGGGCTTCGATTTGCTGACGTCAAGGAGCGGTAATCGTCCCGTGTTTCAGAGCGCCTTCGCGTGGTAGTTTGGAAGCCGGCGGGCTCGTAGTTCGAGGTACGGGGTTTCGATCCTCCCTTTGCTTGCTAGGCGGCTAGTAGGTAATTTGGTAGTAATAGTGAATGTGTGGTAAGATTTCTTGTCGGTCCTTCCCTCTCGGCCCTTGGCCTGATGCGTCTGAGCTCTGTCTGGGTGGAATGGAACAATCTGGATCAGATGATGGATGGCTAGATGCGCCTGACAGTGTTCTGGTTTTCTTGGTGTCAGTCATCTTACATTCACCTCTCTGCGATAAGCCCGTGTCTCTGTCCTTTTCATCCCACGTCGGTCCCAAAGCCATGCGCTGTGGCACGTCCTGGTGGTGCCGCGGACCGCAGCCTGCAGGTAGTGGATGGGGCTGAAAGAGATTCCTACCTCTGTGCACACCTGCGCTTTGCCTCTACTCCAATCTAATATCCCTTGCTACTTTTGTTATCCTGGCCGTCCGTCAATAATCGGCTTGCCGGGTGTTGCGGCCAAGTGCAGTGGGCCAAGCTGGCCTAAGGTGTTGGTTCGGCAAAGCCCCCAGAATAAAATAAAAAGTAAAATAGCGAGAGAAAAAACCGAATTGCAATTTCGAAGGACAGGGGTCTGTTGACGACAGAAGGCGATTCCAACCCGAAATAAAAGACAAGACGAAAGTGTGTGATATTGCGCGACGGGGGATGGCTGGCTTGAGATATGGACGACTCGGAGGGTGAGGGAGTCAAATGTCGCTGCGCAACACGGGCGGGTCAATTTTGCGGTCGTAGTCGACCGAGCGAGACTTTCATGAAAGCATAGACTGTTGCGCGAGTGCCAAAAATGAGTTGCCGCCAAAACGTGGCGGGATGCCCTCAGTATCTATACGAGCCTCCAATCCGGTTAAACCGGACCAACGAGCAAAGGTGTGTGTGTGTGACACTGACGGGAGCAGCTGAACGAGCATAATGGTGGGTAGTGACAGGTCGATGATGAACGATCTTGGAGGGCTTAGAGTACAACGTAGGGAAGGTGTGGCCTGTTCCGCCGTGGCATGGCACAGCATGGCATGGCGACAACATTCTGAAGCTCACAATGAACGTCACTACGGTAGCCAGGGGAAGGCAGACGTCTACAGAGGTATGTCTGAGTTGGCACTTTTCCCCTTGCGAAAACACTGTAGAGTGCCTTCCTCTCTTGTGTTTACCACCGCCTTGGTACCTCTGCCTACCTACCTGTACAGATACGTAGCCCTACCTCATCTCACTCTCCAACCGAGACCAGCTAACTACCTAGTGTTAGGTAGGGAACGATCAAGGGATGCGGCCTGGCGACAACATACAGGTACGACGCTCAGAACCAATGGCCCTGAGACGAGGTAGACAAATAAACTGGGCTGTGTATGGTTTCAATTGTCGCATCTTCCATCCATTGAACGACGGGCGACCGAAGGCGACGGAACCAGGACCTGACCAGGGGTCGGGGTCAAAGGGAACCCATTGAACCAGGACGCAGCCGGTGGCCGTCAGAAGCTCCAACGTTCCCAAGGCCCACGGCGTGTCGGCTTCTCTGGAAACACGGCAGCACGACCGGCACGACTGGCCGGAAAGCCACTCAACCTGGACGCAGAGGAAATGAGAGGCCGGGTTTTGCATTCCCCATTTCGCCCCAGTGACCATTACCCGCCTCGCACAAGCATCAGAAAACGTTCCTGGCCTAATATTCTTCTGCCGGAACTCCAGACTGTCCATGTCCAGGCTGGGTGCTCGTAAAGCATGCGAGGTGAGCACCAGTCGGTCAATCATTGGCAAGAGAGGGGGAAGGGGTGGGTGGGGGTGGGGGATTCCTTACATAGTATGTGTACATATTGTACTACTGCGTACATAAGCCCAAGTACACCTACCTACCTACCTACCTACCTACCTACCTTGGGTAGTGCAAGCCAAGCCCGCCATTACGCGTTTCGCCCCTCATCGACCATCATTCCACTTGTTCCACCCCGTCCCCCGAAGTTCCATCCAGAAACCTTAGCGCCGGTCCTGCCCGATCAACTACTGCTGGCTGCCTCGACCACTGCGAGGGCAACAAGACACGGCACATCTGGCGGACGGGATTGCCATAGTACGATAGAGACAGACACCGGACCAGGCGATGCAGAATGAGACACCGCAGGATAACCCCCAATGCTCACGGTATCCGGCCGCCTTGGTTGGTTTCTCTGGCTTGACTTGGGTGATACTCCAAGCCCTGTCTTGGCCGCGTACATGCTTCTCTGCTTCATTGGGCAACGATGATGGCGCGCGCATGAGAGATGTGCGTCCGTCGGGGCAACTTGTACGACAGCTCGGTCCTGAAACTTGTTTGCCTTTGCATCAATCGAGCAGGCAGCTAACGGCATTCCCCCTTGGCATGCATTCGTGGGTTCAGTCAGTCAGCCAGTCAGTCAAACAGTCAGTCAGTTAGTCAGCGGAACCTACCTTTGCGCGTGAGGCTCGGTCGCGACGCGACTCATGCCCATCATTTTTCTGGCACAACGCCTCAAACGCCTCCATGTTGTGTTTCTGTTCTCATTTGTTTTGATTCGCGGTTGGATACCTCATCGTCAGGCGCCATGGGAACCGAACCGGCAGCACGACGAAGGACCCTGAAGACTGAATAGGTACCTACATGCACACATCTGGATCGAACGCCATGGTGCGGCGAGGATAATGCCCGTCCCACCGCCTCTCCCTTTTCGGTTTGGCACCTTCACTACCACAAGTACTGTGTAATTGGTGCAATCGTACTTGAATGTCCTATCCCAGGCCTGGGTGGAAGATGTCGGCCACACCTGCGAGGAGGTGGGCTTCGTGTTCAACGGTGTCATACCAAGGCTGGGCCGCAACAGCGCAGTGAGGCCCGCTTGCACCCGAGACTCCGAGCTCTCGACTTGGCTGCTGCTAGACGGCTGCATAAAGAGATAGATGGTCTTCAGCTCCAGTTGCCAACATTCGCGGGTTCCATGTTGCATGGCTGAGCTGCGCCTCCATTAGAGCTGCTGCCATGGCGCGGATCGAAATCCTATCGTATTCGCACAACAAACACGTGGACACATCTGTACATAGTGCGTCCGCTTGCCACCATACCTACCATAGTACTAGGTAGTGCGTGTACGGTTCTACGGCCCATGCCCGTTGCCACGACGCTGCAGTCCAGTGGTTCCCGCCCAGTTGTCAAGGATTCCCATTCAAAGTTTTCAAGCCCAATAGCAGAGTTCTTTTTTTCTTCTTTTTTTTTTTCTTTCTTTCTTTCTTTCTCTCTTTCTTTCTTTCTTTCTCCACTGCTGTCTTCTACGCCCATTCTCCCGGCTCTCTATCCGACCTTTCATCACATGGTATCTGTACCCTCCATCATCATCTGCGTTATGCGTGAGGAAGGGTTTATGAAGGCCCGAGCTTCTTGACAATCCTCTCCATGCTATCCGTACTGATCAGCCATCAGCCAACATCCTCCCACCAACAGCTTGCAGAATATCCACTTTTCCCCGGTCAAACCTGTTATCGAAAATAGAACACGTCCGCTGACTGGCTATTGATGTTCAGAACATTCTCCAGCACCTGACTGGCTCGGACACCGACATCATCGAGGTTGCCGATGGCCCCACAAACAACATTTTGACAAGGATGACTTCTCGAATTGGACGAGGTGATTTGCCTTGCCATTCTTGTCCTACCAATCTACAGGTACCTCTGGTAAGTAGTCAGATAGGTAGTAGTAGGTAGGTAGTGTGCACGTTGGTCTTGCACGACGTTGGCACGGTCGGACCTTCCGGCGACTAGTACGGTGAGAGTTTGGCACCCTCCACAAGCTTCCAAGATTCATGGAGCTCGCCCTGACGCGGATATAGGTAGAGCAGCAATATAAGCTAGCGGCCATCCTTTTGCCGCAACTTACCAGAGAACGGACTTGAGTGATGGCTCCATCCCCGTTCCGCGAGACCAATCATCTATCAGCTCAGCGCGCAGCCCCAACCGGCTCCCGTCGACCCTGGGTCTTTCTTGGGAGCACCACACACAAATTCGGGACTTTTTGCCCCGGCACGCCAAGTACCCATACATGTTACGGGCGGCTTTGCTTCCGGTACTCGCCACATCCCTGGCCATGCACCTTAAACCACCTAGTAAGTCTGTTTCGCGCACCACGCCTATCGTGGGCTTGGTCGGAGACTCGCTCTGCAATCGGGATTGTCCTTCCTCGTTTACAATTCGACTCATGTACGCACTGTCCAGGACGTTTCGCTCGGTCTCCATCACAGAACCCCCCTCCCCATTCCCTTGCCTAGTGGTTGGCACCACCTTCTATCGATTTCTCTCCGCGATCGCGGTATGCATGGCAACCAATCAGGCACCACTTCAGCTGCCAATTGCCTTCAGGCAACCCAAATCAACTTCGGCCTGATGAATCACAGCGGGAGGGAGCACGGCGGGTAGGGGAACCGATCTCGATCACGCCTTCACGGCGCAAGTGGCGGACGGTACTTGAGCGCCCAGACAGATGCCTTCTAGTGGCGGCATCTGCCAGCCTTGGCGGAAGTAACCGGGAATGGGACAGAAACCAAAAACTTGGCATCCGACCTTTCCCTACCTCAACCCAACAGGCCCTTTCTATCTTATATTTTCCTCCTTCTCGAGTCCTTCCTGAAACCCTGCACTCTTCCAAGGCAGTGTGTCGCAACGCCTGGCATCCGGAAAATGGGCCTCTTACCCCGGCTAGCCGTTATCCCTCAGACCTCTAGACCAGGACCCCGAGGCTCTCCGTCACCTCATGGGAGTTTTGCTTGCCCTCTGACACCGAACCCTTTTCTCCTTCTTTGACTCCCGGTGTTTGGGACAACTTCGGACGAAGCGGCGTATCCAGGTTCTACCATGCGTTTCCATGACAGGCTGCCGGGGATGTTTAACTAAGTCGCTCGCCTTACTCTGGGCGCCGTTCTCTAGAAGCCCAACTTGACTGCATTGGGGTTGATCTGGTCGGTTGCGACTAAGGACACGCTACACTGACTAGATCACTTCACTTATGTCAAGACTAGGCTGTCCTTCTCAGACGAAACATACTGAAGATTAGTGGAGGAGCAGATAAATTAACTGCTACGTCCGGTAGTGGGACCCGAGAGCTTTATTAACACGCTTCTCGAGGGTCACCGGCGAAGCTTAAGCTACGCAACCAAGGGATCCGGTTTGCCCGAAACTTTGCTACGCCTGATTCGGATATGGCAGTAAGCATGTGCAGTGTGCTCTGCTCGGCTCGTGAATTATCCAGTAATCAGTCAAGGTGAATACATCCCGCATTCCCTCCCGTCACGCGGCGTAAGTCACTGTTACTGCCCCGATACCGTGTGAGTTCCACATGCGGTTTGTAGGTGTTGGTACACAACTCGAGTTGGTCGGCTTGAGGATGGCTGATAGTGCAAGGGCTTGACTTGCCAAATCTGCGTTTCCGCCCTTTAGTTGAGGTGACGATAAATCTCCCGTAGAGTTGCTGGCCTTCCTATAAAATAAACGGCAAGGAAACCGTGATTTCCTCGAAGCATATGTGAATGTTAAATCCACGTAGGGCTGGGTTTCTAGCTACCATACCACCTCCGAGACCACGACTAACACCCTATCCGTCCAATTACTGGATGCATTGAGCACCACGTCTGGTAGACGTCCTTTTTCTTATATTTGCTACCACTGTGAAATCCTTCTGCCCTATTCATGCTGAGTTATCTCATTACCTCATCCTTCTGCCGGGGTGATGGGAGAAGGGATGCGCCCGAGCAAGGGAGAGGGAGAGATGGCACTGCAATTGTGTCCTCTACACGGTTATCATGACTGTGAGAGAACCCTTTCTCAACTCTCTAAGTGGGCTGGGTAGCTTGCTACCCCAGGGAATGGAATAATGATATTAGAGGAGGTTTGTACATAAACTCTTGGGTCATGGCTTGCTGAAGAACATCAGCTTAGACGGCATCTCATCGCCCCCAACCCTGATATGTATGTGTGTGTAGTCTTGTTCCGATATCGAGCAAATAAAAAGGTGACTTGGTTTAGCAAAGTTGGGACAGCATTTGTACCTTTCAGGCATCTTCCACGTCAGGTTGGAGGAACAATATAGTGGCCCACGCAACAATCTCGACAAACGCCTTTGGCCTTCAACAGCATAATCCAACGCACTGGCGAATACTCTAGATCTGGGCCTGACTCCAGGCATATACTCGCATGGGACTTTATCCGGACTTGGTTATTTACTTAGACCGTTGGCTACTGAAGCCTGGTATGACGGTCTCGAGATAATCAACAGGCTCTTCGGGAAAAGGGCATCCATGATCAGGGAGCTCGCACTAATGCAGGAAGCCATGCCAGGCGAGAAGAGCAGAGCTCTCTGGTTTTCTCACTTCGAACGGCCGGGCACATTTGTACAGAGCAACTTTGTAAGAGCACGAGCTTCGGTGTCTGGATAGGGTGCTCGACGTCGATGGAGGTTGTTGTCTGGGCGTCTTCGGCTCTCTGGAGTAGCAAGTGTCAGCTCACTGTACCTGGCTGAACGATCTCCTGCGACCAGGCATGCCCGTTATTCACGCCCCGACATCAGCGTTACACTGCTTAGTCGAACATTATGTGCTTCATGAGAGACCCCCCCCTTCAAGACATTGCTGGCGGCTGTCGTATGGTCCTACACCCTACTGTACCAGCCACTCGAATGGTTGCCCTATTCGGCAGGAACCCCCCGAGCCATATGTGCAGCGATGCACTTGTAGAGGAACGCAATCATCTTGTAGCCTGAATGTTGTTGGAAAGTGGACGGCGACCACAACATCTATATTCCTCGTTTGAGACTCGAATCAAGTGTACGTTAGGTCCAGCCGGGTGAATCATGTCTGAGGTTCTGAAGTAGATACGCGATCAATAATGCATCAAGGCCCATTGAGCACCGGCACTGTTGTTGGGCACTGATCGTCTAGGACTACATTAAGAAATAGGGCTGAGAGACCAATGGAGAAGGCAGGGGCTTCGTGGCGGCAGTATTCGATGTCTCGGCCATGTCGACAGTAGGAGGTGGACTCGAGATGGTGCAATCTCACACATAAGTCTTGTGATTTACTTCGACCTTGTGAGTCGGTTTCCTTGCAAGGAACCAACGCACCTTCGCCAATGTCGTCAAATATATGCCGGGTGAGACACTACGTCCTAGTATGGCATGCTTTATATAACTAGGGAGGACAGAAGACTCTCAAAAGAGTAAAAGACAACCGCTGTCTGGTCGCTGGTCTCCTCGAGAACCAGGTCGTCTCCTGGAAAGCCCGTATGTAGGACAAGAGACACACGATGAACATACTTATAGCAAATAGAACGCCTGTCATCTTGCTCCATCCTCGACCATACAAAAGTAAAACTGCTCCACGGCTACACTTTATTGGTGGTCAGATTCTATATAACGTGGAGGTCGGCGTGACTGGCGTCTTCATTCACAGTTGTCCTAGGTGCCCGAATGAGGCCAACCCTTTCTGCCGGCGGTTCTGTCCAAGAGAGTGGATTGATATCTCCAGCTACACCAGGAACGATGTTTCCAGACAATGGGAATGTTTGGCATAGATTCGGGCGTCGGCCTTAGAAAACTACACTGTCCCCTTATCGTGATATGGTGGTTCTGTTGTCGACTTGACGGGTATTTTACTTGGGATAAGGGTTTGTGGGACTCCCCATGCCTCCATCCATGAGTGCGCGCAATGAGATGCCCGAAGAGTCGTCGGTAGCCGAGCTCCGGCAGATCTGGCGGCGCATAAAGAGGGAGTTCGACCCCTCCGAGGCTCCGCTTCATCACGTTTGCCTCACAGAGACGCTGACGTCACCTGCCTAACGTTCGTCTCACAGAAACGTGGTTCAGAAATTCAATATCGAAGGGGTCATACTGGCTTGGTCACGCTTGCGATGCTATAACCTTAAGTGTAAGTCAGACGCTGTGTAGTCAAACCGGATGCTTGATATGACCAGGGCAAGGGCAGACTTTCCCCAGATTCCCCAGATCGCACAGTCCACATGTGAAAAAAACCCTATAACCCATATCAGCATCATATGAGGCAGTGGGCGGCATGTCACTGAGCCTGCCTGAACTGATGAATATGGACCGCATAGACAATGGCAAGAGTGGCAGGACATGACTGGGAGGCCTGGTGACCGCTTTCGCAGCATGACGTTTGGACTGGGACTGGCACGAGCCGTAGGACTGTTGATCAAGGGGGCCGAAATGGAAATTGTGCAAAAACCATTGAATACCGTCGCTGAGCCATGTCTTTTAAACACCTGACATTAATGCCGCCCGATCTACCGTTCGTCGTTATCGCGTTTGTGTAGCCGGCCAGCAAAAATCAAGTATGTTGATTTTTTTTCATTTCCCGTCCTCGAGCCCCCAAGCATACAAGGCTACTCTTCAACCCGTACACAGAGAAAGAACTCTCCTTCTTTGCCGAATCACGCAGAATTCATATTCCCATGTCTCAGTTGAAAAAAAGGGGAGAGGGTATTTCCCGGCGGGGTGTGCGTTTCGCCTCATGTGTGGTTGTTTGACGAGTTTGATTTGATGCCTTTTTTAGCAAGCAAGGCACTGTGCTCTTGCCCTTGCCTTGACCGATGCAACCAATTCAGAATCCATCCTCAATACCAACTCCGTCCGATGATGAGGGCCGTTTTAAATCGACGAGGGGTAGAGCATCACGCGAACGGATGCGCCGAAAGAGCGGGTGGGGAGGGGGTTGGAGAACTTGGCGCGGACGACGCCAGAGTTGCCTGTTCAATCGTATTAGCTGGGGAGAGCTCGAGATATCGTGGGCGGTTCGATCGGAAGGGGGGACTGTATTTACCGTGAGGGCGGGTGACCTTGCCCCAGATGACGCGGATCTTGGAACCGCGGATCTCCTTCTGAGCCTTGTAGACGTAGGCGATCTTCTTGCCGAGGTAGAAGCTACTCGCAGGTTAGCGAAAGATCTGAGCCAAGTAACTTAGGGTGACGTACTTGGCGGCGTTGGTGTCATCAACTCCCTCGATCTTGATCAGACTCGTCTTGGAGTGGGTGACGTGACGGCTACGCTGGTAGCTGAGGTGACGTCCCCTGCAAGTAATTGTTAGTCTCGGTTCATTCGGTATGCGGAAAACTCGCTGCGCATTGTCGCATCGTCGGATAGCGTGTCTCGAGGGGATAGGACGTTCGTGGGATCGATACACGAATGCGTGGTCGGTCGTGGGGGAAAAAGGGGGATTCCGGCGCTGTGACTTACTTGACGTATACTGCAGGAAATCAGAGTCAGCTCGAATTCAAGAAAACAGAGATTGCAAGGCAAGATGCAGAGCACGCGACCAGCCCGCCGATATCTGATATCGTCCAGGGCGATTACGCGGCTTCAATCTACATCGCCAAACTTGTGTTGGAGGTTATTGGGGCAAACAACTCACATCTGTGACCGGCTTCCGAAGGCATTTTGGCGGTGGTTAGTATTCCTCGCTCCAACCAGAAGGGACTCGAGAAAGGAAAGTCAGAGGATGTCTTCACGAAAAAAGACTGATACTCTGGTCGACGTCGGTTGGGTGCTTCGTGAATATTGCAGGCGGCTCTCGATAGGCTCAACACTGATGCGGAAAGGAATGTAGGGTAGTTTACCCTACCTTCCACATTCATTTTTTACCGAAATCTGACTAATCAAAGCGCATATTGAAGCAGCCCTTAGGTGGGGCTTAGGTAGGCAGGGACCGTGCTCAAGACAGCCAATGACATCAGCCACGCTGTGGCACAGTCAAGGCTCGGTTGTGTGGCTTGACATGAATGAGTTCGCTGTCCTCGCAAAGACAACGCGCTCCGCGTCGCGTCCAGTCCGTAAGTGCACGCAGATGTGGGCTTTGTGTTTCTCTCGGCCAATTCGGCTTTGACACAAGTGCCGACCGGGGGTCCGTCTGGCTTAGACACATCTTTGTTTGCCGCCATTCAATTCACCCCGACAGCCCTTGCACCTTTAGTCGCCCGAAGTCTTGCACACTCGGCGGATGAAGCATGAACGCCCGCCCATCCCCAAATCATCATCTGTCTTGTCATTTACCATTGGTCAAGTCCTCAGACCTGACCAATTATGCAACCAGTTGCTCAGAAACAAACGTACCTATCTCCTCTCAAAGAAGTTGAGCAACACTGATTACCTACACACCTTCCAATGAAGATATGCGGATCCGAAGATAGATGTGCGACTGGACCGGAGTTCTAGGATCGGCTAGGGTATCTGTGGAAGCTTGGGCGCCGAACCTGCGGAGTTGCGAGACAGCTGCTGGTCAAGAAGTGAAAACGTCAACCTCGCGGGGGTTCCTGAACAGGTTCGGTGTCTTTATGGAGCGCCAAACAACAAGACGATGAGAAATAAGAATGGAAGGAAGAGGGGAACCACTGGATCTCAAAGCACGCAGAAAATGTCCCAACCTACTTCCCGCTGGAAACCACAGAAGTATCGGCCGACCTGCCTGCAATCTGTAAATCTTGGACATCTGGGTCCAAACCGATGAAGACCGCTCCCCCGCGAGGGGGGGGGGGGGGGGGCTTGGAGTGGGAGCGACTCCGGAGATGTTCTCAACTGCTTGGGCGGCGGCCGTGGTAATAAATGCCTGGCGTTGCATAAGCCACGAGCTTCAACGATTGGAACGCATCGACGGGGTGGGCATGCGGCAATTTCTGGCCGTCAAATACTGTCGGTTCCCAGGACACTGCAGCAAAATTTCGTGCCACAGTTGCATTGGCCAGACTGGCGTGTAGTATGGAGCTTGCCATGGAGAACTGTCAGACCCCCGCGGTGACAACATCGGGGTTGATGGGATGTTTGGGGGGGGGGGGGGGGCAAGATGCGAAGGAAATGTTCCCTAGCATATCCGCCTCCAGCCGTTATGCAGGCTAGGTAGACAGACAGATATGACTCTCCAATGCAACTGGACCCAACGATACAGGTCAGAGTGACAGATTTTGTTGCTACAGAGCACCGTTTCACACAGGCTGACCGACCCACGCTCGCTCCCACCAGTTGTCGCGAATTCGGCCCGCCCTCTTCACAGGAGGACAATCTCATAAGCAGCAAAGTCCGATCGGGAAGCTCGGCGGTGTCCGGCGTTTGGGGAAAGAGGGACTGGGACTACCGTCGTAATAACTGGAACAGGCGATGGAGCCTGAACCAAAGATCAGGAACGCTCAATGCTGAGCGGTTCAAGGCGTTGGACCCTTTTAGGGTCCTTGCTATCCTACCCGCCCGTCTGAGGTCATAAGTGTGGATGTTGTTGACTGAGTGACTGGTCGCTCGAGTTGCTAGGCTCTGTCCAAAGGCCGCGAATCCCGCACGTCTGCGTGTGCATTGGAGCGTGTGCCTGTGCCGTGGGCTGAAAGCTGCGCCGAGAACCGACAGAGCCCACGGTCTTTTATTCTCCTGTACTCACCCCGTCTTTTCCTCTGATGTTTTTGTTGTTGTTGTTGTTGTTGTTGTTGTTGATGTTGGTATTCCTGGAGCTCCGGTGTGCTCTGACAGGCGTCGGTTCAATCAGTTCTGCTGCAGCTTGCATACCACGGTATACCTTGGCTCCTCATCATCCAAGGTACCCGATTTGCTCGAGAAGGTTGCTTCGGACAGGGGTCGTCGCCTCGAGGCCTCGCGGTTGCGGATAGCAAACCGAGGAATGGCCAGGCCGGCCCCGGATGATGGGATAGCGACGCTTGCGTACTCTACAAGGACCTACACCAAGCAACATGGCTGTAGGTTTGCTTTGCAACTCAGATCCGGCGAAGAGCCAGACCCTCACCAGTCTGCTTACAAGTTAGTGACGGATGGATTACCTTTGTGCGTCAAACCCAGTTGCCCACGACCTAGTCCTATGCCGTCAGCGCTGGGACGAATCAGGGCCACGGTGGACATGACTGACTCTGTGCACGCTGGAGCTATGTCAGGAAGCTATGACTTCTAACCAGTTTCGAGGGATCTGCTCCCGCTCATTGGCATCGGTGGACGCAGTGAGCTTAAGACCGACGCAGACACGTGTGAATCTCCAATGACCGCCCAACATTTCATCGACGAGACTGAGGAGTGCCCCCCTCACCCCCTCTCCATTGACATCAACCCTGTTCAAGTTCCGAATTCAAGCAAGTCAGATGGAATCAATTATCCCGGGGCCTGTCCTCCGAGGGCAAAGAGCATACGAGAATCCTCTGGGAAAATTCATTGACGCCCATCTGTTCACTCATCCTTCCGTCCGTCTCCGTGCGCCCAGATTCTGACTATCCACAGCTCCGTCAACAAGAGTCCGGCGAGAGCGGGCGCTGTTTGAAGAAGCAAGACTCACCTGTGCCAACCCACTTGCGGGAGGCTTACCCACTGACCGATTCGCTTCTAAGCGCAAAAAGGCGAGCCGCGGTGCGGTTGCAGGAAATCGAAATTTCGACAAGTATCCAAAGTACAGTACAAGAAAGGGCCTGCGACTATGAGTAAGCTCCGTCTGGGTGCGCTAGCAGCAGTACACCGACCTGATCTGGGCATGCTAAGTACCTTTTTATTTTGTTTTAGCTGCTAGCCCCTAGCCGCGACTTTTGTGAGGTACCCATACCGAGGCCCCCCTTCCCCTTTGCGCTTGTGTCTCGCTGTGGTATTGCCAGGTGCGCACCCATAGCCGACCCCCATCCACACAGGCTGTACCCATACCTCTCCGCTGCGCACCCCTACCTCGTGGATGAGGTACATCTGTGCTTCGTCATTACTAAATACCCCAATCCATCCGTCCCGGATCCCGCCCAGTATCTCTTTCCAAAACCTCCTCATCTCGCTCTTCTGCCTTTTTGCTTGCCGACTTGGTTTCCTGCTGTAGAGGCATATCCACCCCCTTCTTCTCTACACCTCTCGTACCAAAAGAATATTCATAGTCGAGCCACGAATCACCACCTACTTCCTTCACAATGGCCGACCTCACCTCCGCCGCAGCGTATGTCACCCCGCCTTCCTTACCCCACCAAGCTGCCCTTTTGCTATTTACTACCACTCCGGAGCCTCGTCAAGCATCACCGGCTGCTTGGAAATCGACAGTGGCTCGCGAGCCGCAATCGAACCCGGCGGCATCTTTTCCTCGAGCGCAAATTTGGCTGACACGGGCGCGCCTTCCACAGTTCCATGGAGCTCAAGGAGAACACCGTCATCGTCGTTCTCGGTGCCTCTGGTGACTTGGCGAAAAAGAAGACTGTGAGCAAGGAGAACCCTTCCATGACCTGACGACCTGCTGACGTTCTCTACAGTACCCTGCGTTGTTCGGTCTGGTACGATCTTCTGGCCCGCATTGAGATGCCGTACTCGTTGACCTGGCGAGCTAACCGGCGCAAATAGTACCGAAACCAGTTCCTCCCCAAGGACATCAAGATTGTCGGATATGCACGCACAAAGATGGACCATGACGAATACATCCGTCGCATCAGATCCTACATGAAGACACCCACAAAGGAAATTGAGCAGCAGTTGGACGACTTTTGCAGCCTCTGCACCTACGTTTCCGGCCAGTACGACAAGGACGAATCATTCTTCGGTCTGACCAAGCACCTCGAGGAGCTTGAGCAGGGCAAACCCGAGACTCACCGTCTCTTCTACATGGCGCTTCCCCCCAGTGTCTTCACCATAGTCTCCCAGCACCTGAAGAAGTGCTGCTACCCCACCAAGGGTATTGCGCGCGTTGTTGTATGTGCAACATGCACCCTCATTTGCTTACGTATTGGCTGACCTCATGATGACTGCAGATCGAGAAGCCCTTTGGAAAGGACCTTGCCAGTTCCCGTGAGCTGCAGAAGTCTCTTGAGCCGGACTGGAAGGAGGAGGAGCTCTACCGTATTGACCACTACCTGGGCAAGGAGATGGTCAAGAACATCCTGATTCTCCGCTTTGGTAACTCTTTCTTCGGTTCCACCTGGAACAGACAGAACATCGACAACGTCCAGATTACCTTCAAGGAGCCCTTTGGCACCGAAGGCCGTGGCGGCTACTTTGACGAGTTCGGCATCATCCGCGATGTCATGCAGAACCACTTGCTCCAAGTTCTCACCCTGCTCGCCATGGAGCGCCCCATCTCCTTCGCCTCCGAGGACATCCGTGACGAGAAGGTGCGCGTCCTCCGCGCCATGCCCGCAATCGAGCCCAAGAACGTTATCATCGGCCAGTACGGCAAGTCTCTGGACGGCAGCAAACCCTCGTACAAGGAGGACGACACTGTCCCCAAGGACTCGAGATGCCCCACCTTCTGCGCCCTCGTTGCCTACATCAAGAACGAGCGCTGGGACGGAGTTCCTTTCATCATGAAGGCCGGCAAGGCCCTCAACGAACAGAAGACAGAGATCCGTATCCAGTTCAAGGATGTCACATCGGGTATTTTTAAGGATATTCCCCGCAATGAGCTTGTGATGCGCATCCAGCCCAACGAGAGTGTCTATGTCAAGATGAACTCCAAGTTGCCTGGTCTCAGCATGCAGACTGTCGTCACTGAGCTTGACCTGACCTACCGCCGCCGCTTCTCCGACCTCAAGATCCCAGAGGCCTACGAGTCGCTGATTCTGGACTGCCTCAAGGGCGACCATTCTAACTTTGTCCGTGACGACGAGTTGGACGCCAGCTGGAGAATGTTCACCCCTCTGCTGCACTACCTTGATGACAACAAGGAGATCATTCCTATGGAGTACCCCTACGGTGAGTTCCCGTCTACTCTCTGTACTTAACTTAGTGGCTAACCTGTCCACAGGATCCCGTGGCCCTGCTGTCCTTGACGACTTCACCTCTTCCTATGGCTACAAGTTCAGTGATGCGGCTGGTTACCAGTGGCCTACGACCTCTGCTCAAAGCGCCCCCAACAAGTTGTAAGTCATGTTGTGCGCGCATTTAGCGTAGCTATGGTACATAGAAGAATTGACTCTAAATTGTTGTGAACAGCTGAGCACCCTCAATCACACCACTAAAAAAAAACATACCACACTTCAGCCGTCGTACCCGCGATATCCCCTGCGCAGCTGCCTCTACTGCGTGCGCAACGTATTATATCCATCAAAGGGAGGGCATAGATTTCAAAGAGGACGATGTAATCAAGGGAAGCCAGGAGGAACACCTACGGGTGGATACTGGTAGGACGATGGAAATTTCTGCGCTTTGCTTGGCCGGGTCAGGGAGGATAGAAAATCAATGAGATTCACGTTTCCAATGACTGTAATTATTTTGTCTTGACCTGTTCCTCTGGGTTATTGATGATGTTGATTGCATGCTGAACGTAAGCTGGATTTCTCGGTATGAGTGACTTGAAAGCTTAAGTCACAGGTAGTCAGTCTAGCGAGTCATTCAAAGACAAACGTCATAATATTCGGGGCTCTCTAACTCATTCGCCCAGTTTTATGCATTTGGCTCTGCTCCCTCCAATTTCCTGTCATTGACGATCCGTTCACTATCAAAAGAAACAGTCTGAAAGGTTTAGCCTCAAAGAAGTATGGCAGTCTATTGACCGTGCCCCTCATCAAATTAGCTACTGAGTGACATAAGACAGTGCAATGAGATCACCATCCGATCAGATGGTGATAAGATAAAGTTAATTGGTTAGGTACCTAAGTAGGTACGTTCATCAGGGGACACGGTCACATGACCGTCCAGCCGGATGGAAGGCACTGTGACTGCTAGAGCCTGCCGAAAAAAGCAGCCTTGCTTGTTGGCTGTACGTCGCCATCGCATCAACAACTTCCCAATTGCCTGTCAGTCGACGATTTGATCCGCAACCACTGCTATCCTGACGCCGAATTCTCTCAGACAACATTCCGATATTGATACCGCGTCCCCCCCCATCAACGATCGACGTTAGGTCCTTTCCACGGATTGCGATCCAATCGCGTTCCCACGCTTGCGCCTGTCAACTACATACTTCGACGATCAAACGACACAGTTCCGCATCGCGCCTCGCCTGATAACTTCGGTTGCTCAGTTGATGCGATTGCGCTGCACTGCCGGCTTGCGCATCCGGCGCCGATGACTGCATCCCGTCTCGCTGCCACCTAGCAACGGGATCAGTGCTTGGCCGTCCTCCGTCGCTTATCTGTCACGACCTCTTGGACGATCCGGAGTCCTATCATCTCTCGGAAAAGAATTAAGCCAGTCCATATTTTGGGGGGCCGGTCGTGAGGCAGGCAACGAGGCAGGAAGGGCCCTCCCCCGATGCCTGGAATCGTCAACATGGAGAATGGAGGTTTGAACGGCACACACCCGAATCATGACAGAAACATGAAGGCCAACGGCATCAATGGTGGAAAAATGGAGGGCCAACCATCGCCAAACAAGGGCAAGGCACCGGCCGAAACACCAGCGTCAGACAACATTGCGAACGGCGCTCCGGACTCACAAGGCAAGCAACACACCCAGATGTCTACTGGCCTTACATTGCAGCAAAAGCCGAGGATGAACGACCTACCCGAGGAAATAGTGCACATTACACAGGGATACATCCCGTTGTCAATGATCGTCTCGCGACTTGCGCAGCGCACCCACGAAGATTTACAGAAAACCATATTGGAAATGGCGGCCATCAAGTGGGCGCCGCCTGCTGTGAACGGAAACACGCCCCACGGTACCGACGCACCGGACGATATGTCGGAAGGGAACAAGAGAAGGAAGATGCTCATGCTCAAGTTTGCTCAAGATGCGCATTCCAAATGGGTCAAGGCTCTCGTTATCACGGACTGGAGCAGGAATGCAGAGGCTGTCAGCAAGCTCATTGACATCAAAGCGCATATCGATTCCAAGCGAATGCTCTTTGATTTTTGCCAGGATCTTTTGATCGACTTGAAACGATCCCTTATTTCTGCGCGGCTCCCTAACCCTGACCTGAAGACTGCTTTGCAGGTTTTGACGACCGGTGAAGCGTCATGGATTCCCGAGGTCAATTTACCCCATGCGTACTGGAGAGGCCTCTCTGCTGACACTCTTTCACAGCCGGGTTACATTCCGCCGCCACCCCTGACCCCAGAAGAACAGCTGAAGTGGATCGACGATCTGAACACCATGCTCTCTCTGCGCCTGAACCTGGACGACTACGACAAGATACCGCATCAGTTCAAGAATTACACCATACAGTCGGGCCGAGTTACTTTCAAGGTGCAGGGCGAGTTTGAGGTGGATTTGACTATCGCCGATGAGGATTTTACGAAGCAGTTTTGGTTCATTGACTTCCGCTTTGTCTTTTCTCCTTCCTCGAGCAAGCTTTCCGATGCGCTGGTGTCATACCTCGAAGTAAGGGTCAACGAGATTCTCGGTCAAGACGGCTTAGAGGGATGCTATCGATTCCTCCACGAGTTCGTCCTCACTCACAAGATCAACGAACTTAGACGACAGGCCATCGAGTTAAGTCGCAGCACATGGACCGGAACGTTAATGGTAGAACCCCTGAATCGGGCTTTGGCCCTTCAATACTGGACCACTCGGTACGGGCCCAACGGGCCCAAGAGCTGGGTCATGGTCGCTGTCAATAGTGCCAAAAAGACGAATGGGCAGACTGATCCAAAACACTCCAGTCGCCTGGTGGCGCGGTGGTACCGGGACAACAAGGAGGTCCGAGATGTCTTCCTGCCATTCGATGTCGACAACTTGTGCGCCGAGGATTTGCTCAAGACTGCCGTCGCCCGACACGTGGAGCACATTCTCTCCTCTATTCACACCAAGCTTTTGTCATATCCCCGGTTTGTGAAGAGGGAGTCTTCCATGACTCTCAAGATCTCACGAACAGAGCCGATGGAATCGTCTCTGAGCATGCAACTAGGCTCGCGAGACAATGTTACCCTTATTATACAACCGGTGACTGGGTTTGCGGCTATCAAACCTCATACAAAATACTCACTCAACGGCGAGAACCGACTCAATTACGGTGGTAAGGATCTTGCCGAGGACGGCGTTACCTGCCTGGAAAACATCAGGTGGGGTTACGTCATCGAAGAATTCAACCGCAGGGGACGGAGCGTGGGCTGGAAGGGTTGCAAAAGTCCGATTGGAAGTGAAGATATCAAGCAAATCATTCGGACTCGCGAGGCCTTCCAAACCATCTTCCTGCAGCGTCAAAGTCTAGGCCAGGAATGGTATGTCATGGTGTCATTGAGCCTGAGCGGGGACGAATGGTGGTTGCTTGAAGTGTGAGTTTGCCCTCTCTGAACACTGCTCATAGCATACAACTGACAGACATAGCGACCGCAACACCCCGGCACGTCCAATCAAGTTCCAAACCAAGCTAGAACTTACTCGAGGACAGCCTGACCTGGACGATGCTTTCTGGTCGAATTTGACTCTGTTCGTTACTGGCATTATCAGTCAAGCCACTGACCTGGAAGATCTGCACCAAAAGGAGGTTCAGTACCTGAGGAGGGAGTCAACGAACTACGCATTGCCGCAACAAGTTCGGCTCCCGTCCCTGCTTCTCAGACTATCGCAGATACTACGATCGTCGGACACCTATCCACATAATACATCAAAAGAGGCACCAAACGAGCCGGATAACTGCAATTCATCTTGGGCCCAGGATCAGATCGAGGTTAGGTTCAAGGGGCTTCAGCCTCAACCCTCAGCCACACAGGGCCCAGATGGTAATACTCACTCGGGCGCGGAGGCGCTTGAAAACTTTCGACTCAATACTGCAGTGGACGCTATCGTTAGAGTCAAGGACAAGGCGAAATTTGCGTTGTTGAAGGGTCGCATCGACCGGGACATATGTTTCAATCCTAGGAAGGGCGAGTTCATATTTCGGATTCGCCAATTGGTCGGCCAACCTATCCTTGGAACTTTGACGACCCACGTCAAGTCCATTGATCGCCTCGTAGGCTTTCTTGAAGCCATGGGCAAAGCACGCGGCGACGTCAAATGTGAGAGAGTTAGTCTTCGGCAAGTCATTTTCACGTACAGCGACATGAAAATGCCTGGCGAAAGCGACACCACACAAAAGCCCAAGCGTTGGCGGGTCTCCCTCGACTTGGCTAAGAGCGACATCCGGATGTCCTTGGAGAAGGGAAACCCGCACGTGAGGGTGCTCGATCTGCTCACGGCTCTTGTCAACACTCAGAATGGTCTCAAAGCAATACTTGTCTATATGCCGTTATTGCTGCCCATCCTCAAGACTCTTGACAACATTGAGTCGAAGTGGGAACCATTGACAACGACGAACCAAGGCCGTCTGGAGATCTTTGCCAGGACCATCGATTGGATTGCCCTCCGTTACACTCTGCCTGGACCCAACGGACAAGAACGAATTCTCGGCCTGGAAATCAGGACCAAAGTGCGACGCAGCGATGTTTGGTGGCATTTCTCCCGTGCGACACCGGGCCCCGGCGGGCTACCACCCCCTGAAGAGGAGTTCAACAGGGTTTTGAAGGGGATATGGGAATCTCACGGCGACGGATGGAGGGGTCTCATGACGGGCGCAGCTGCCCTACCTGGACCTAGTACCATGCAGCTGCTTACGAAGCTCGACGACGCTGTACGAGCATATGCTGTGACCGGTGATATCAGCGAGACACCCTCCTCACAGGGGGCACAGATATTTCCGGCTAACCAGTCATTTGGCGCGCAGCCCACAAGCGTGGGCCAGGGAAGCAACAGGAGCAGCGGAGGAAGCAAGCAGGCGCCGTTGGTGCTTGACTAGATACTGATCCCGGTATTCTGTATCAACATGGGAGCAATACGAAAAGAAGACAGCAAAGGGAGAGCCCGATATGAGGCAACTCACAGTACGCAGGCGCACACACCTGAGCAGCGAGTGCAGGGTGGAATGCCACTTGTAATTTTTCTTCTGCTTATTCTTTTCATCATTAGTAGTGGCGTCATGATACCAAGGGAATGGTATACAGGACAGCGAGGGACACAGATGGCGCGGATAACGCGCAAACTAGTGCCTATCAAGAGAAGGCCAACCGCCCGCGATCAGTAGATGGTCGCAAAGATACCTCATAAACATGTAAACTCGTCAACGATGGTGCGCTCCAGTGTCGCATGATGACTAATTCAATAAATGCCTCTAGGAGAGTACGCTATGTGAAATGGTCTATCCGGTTCTTTCTCTTCGTCCAAGAGTTCTCCCTTTATCTAAGCCAATTAATCGTCGTAACGTACAAGTGGGGTGTATAGTACAGTGATGTCTTGGGGAGATATGGCTCCTCACGCCCCTCATCGGAGGTAGTTCTTCCACCCGATCGTCTCCTCGATATCGCGCCCGATGGACTTCAAGTACGTCCGCGGTACTTGGAACAGGTCCGTCTTCCGGTTGCGGAACTGCGCGAGACCGGTGTCGCCGACGTGCGCCTGCGCCGACTGGGCGACGTGCGTGGCCACGTCATAGCCGGCGCGGATGCCGCCCGTGACGCCGATGCTCGTGTACGACCCGCCCGCAACGGCGAGCTTCCCGCCGTAGGCGGCGTACAGCTCGTCTGCGGCGCGGCCCATGCGGTCCCCGTGGCCGACGTGGTGCTGCGGGATGCAATCCTTGGCGAGCCTCGCCATGGCAAAGGCGGGCTGGGTCTTGGGGATGCCGAGGTGGCGCTCGAGGACGGACTTGGCCATCTCGACGCCCTCCTCCTCTGTCGGGTGGGAGCCGTGATGGTCCCAGTAGTGGCCGCCCATGAGGACGAAGAACTTTGTACCTTCGGGTTCCGAGGGCGCGCGGGGCACAACGTCAGAGTCGAAGAAGACGCCGAGCAGGCCCTCCGGGTTCGAGTCGACGGCTCGCGGCACGAGGTAGCCGACGCCCGGGTGGGAGGCGTTCAGTCCGGGCTGCGGGTACCAGAGGTTGACAGCCATGATAGAGACGTTGGGGGACTTGGCGAGGGAGGGGAGGGCGCTGTTGGTCGCGGCGGCCAGGGCGTTGCTGGTCGTTGTGGAGATGACCTTGTCGAATCTGGTCGGGGATTTGGATGTCTTTGTCGAGAGCTAGGAGGTAGGTGTCAGGCGACCGAGTGCTGGACTCCAAAAGGGAGAAGAACGGGTTTACTCACGAATATTTGAGCGGCTTCGCGGTCGAAGCTGAGGTCCGTCACGGGCTCGCCCAGCTTGAACGCGACATTCTTCCTCTTCCTCAACCCTCTCTCGATGGCGTTCGGCAAGTCGCTCAACCCCTTTTTGAAGAACACCAGCTGGTCCTTCTGCGCGGCCCGCGCGTAGCCCTGTAGCTCCCGGTCCTTGGCCAACGTCTCAAGCACGCCAGCCTCGCTGCGTGGGATGGTGATCCAGTCGTCGCGCTCCCCTCTTTGAAAGAAGCGCCACCACGGGCCGGGCATGAAGCTGCGCATGCTCAGCCGGTCGGCGTCGCCACCCCAGATGCCGTGAATCATGGCCGAGGCCAGATTGTCCGTCAACTCGGGACGACCCGTGGCGAAGCGGATGAAGTCGGCGACCGACATGTCGGTGGGGACGGGCTTCTTGCGGGCCTTTGCGCGGCGCCAGAGGAGGGACAGGACGCCCGGGATGGCGCCCTTGAAGGCGGCCTCGCGGAAGACGTTCTTCGGGTGCATGTGAACCAGATGGTCCGGGTAGTAGATGTAGCGAGGCGGGGATTTGATGCCGAGGTACTCGCTCTGCATGTCGAGGTCTCTCATCTACTTGGAGGAGCTTGTGGTTAGCAACGATGGTCCTTCAGCCTTGGACGTGGTGTGCGGAAACAAACGTGGACTAACCAGGTCAAAGAGGACAAAATCGTCGAACCTCCAGGTGTCCTTGCCCATCCCGCGCAGCGTCCGCGGCCCCCGCTCGAAGCGCACAATGTTCTTCTGCCCATTCACGTCGACCTCGACCTCCTGCGTATGCATCCACCCGCCCAGCCGGTTCGCCGCCTCGTACACGGTGATGTTGGATGTCTCTGGGAGCAGTTTCGCTAGGTAGTGCGCCGTCGTCAGGCCCGTGATGCCGCCGCCGATGACGGCGACCTCCTTCGGTATCTCTGCGTTCTTCGTCGAGCTCGGCGCCGCGTCGGGGTTCCAGTCCGGCGCTTCCTGACGTCGCGCAGGAGAGCTCGTCGAGAATCGCGCCGGAGCCAGGATGCCGCCGGCAGCTCCGGCACTGCATCTGGTGCTCCGGATGGCTGCGCGGCAGAAGCGCTGCGAGTGATATGACCTTAACACAGCCATGAATGCATTGTCGGCTCTGTGTAAGACCATTGAGTGGAGAGAGAAGAGAGAGTGCTTTGGAAGTAAGAGAAATTGAGAGCGTCGACCGTAAAGTTTGTTGGTGGTACATAGTGGCGTCATGGCATGGACTGGGGTCTCGTGGCGAACAATTACGGGGGTGGACCAGAGAGCTTCTAGCCCCACCATCAACCAACATCACCTTCTTCTCACTCCATTGTGGCATTTGACTTGTCTTGGCACGGTCTAATCCTAAACACTTTTCATTGCTTCTATACCAGGAAACGAGCAGCTCGCACAATGTGACAAAAAAGAGCTCCAGTCAAGTAGTTTGGGTATATGCGACACTCATAGGCGGAATAGTACTGACGTTACGATGGCTTAGTGATGACGCGCGGTATCTTGGACACGATACGCAATAGATGGAAACGTTAGGTGAGGCCAGAGAAACAACTGCATTCTATGCCCCAAACGCTCTCAGGGATTGCAGTGTTGAGATCCTCTGAGTCGTGTCGTGCCAGCTTGCCCGAAGCCACATCTATACATGATCAGAATCATTGCGCCCGCAAACGCCAAAAGTGCCATACCGCTTCGGCAATACATCGTCGTCCAAACTATCATACAAGAAGTCGCCACTCCCATGTCGCCAAATGTCTCTCTTTTTTTGTCGAGAGCCTCATGGCGGCCCCGAAATCGAGTGAATACGCAACCGTCCTCCAAGGGTATACCACAGTTCCGCTGCGAGACGCCATTCCATTCTTGGCCGAGTCTTCACCCCATCCACTCATTCTCAATCGAGTCCTTCCACGGAGGCAACGCTTCTTGCATTGTGAAGCCTCGTCCCTAGAGCTGCCAAGCCATGCCGTTTGGAGAGCGGGGTTTGCCAAGTCCTAGTAGACAATGCTCGCCTAGCTGATGACTTCCTGAGCACTGCTCTGCTCCTGGTTGGCGGCACTCTCCGACTCGGGGAGAATCACCTCCGCCTGAGCGTTCGAGTCTATGAATTGGCGCTCACTGACGTGGTCGTTGCCCCCCTCGGCAGTCCAAACCTTGTCCTTAAAGACGCCTTGTTGGCCTTCCTCATGGGTATACATGCAGTGTGGGTTCTTGCAAGGGTTGAATCTGCATTTGACCTTGACGTGTGTAAACTTGCAGCCCGCAGTCGTGCACCCGGCGCCATTGCGGCATAATGGCATTTCCGGGTGCTTGAACGGGCACCTCGGGTTCGTGCAGTTGGGAAAGAACTTGCAGTCTTGCTCGTTCTGATGGGCAAGTCTCGCCGCCGGGGAGGGGTGGCGACCGACACACTTGCGGTTTTTGCATGCGGCACCAAAAGTGCACACATCGCTAATGTCCACTGTGGTGCCTGGCGGTGCCGCAGGAGACTGATGCGCAAACTTGCACTCCCGATTGGTGCAGTGCAGGTTGTATTTGCAGACGGTTTCGTCCGGGTTGGGAGCCTCGCGCTTCGATTGCGCCATATCGACATCGTCCCCTTCACCGCCTTCTCCCATTGTCGAATCTTGTTTGTCTCTGGGCTGGTGCTGACGGTTTCCAAACCCACCACGAGAGTTCTGAGTCCGGTCGAAAAGTGACTTGCCTCCGCGGCGTCCGCCTCGCCCACCGGGCTGGTTCATGAGCTGTTGTTGGAGTTGAGACATCATTTGCGCCTGCTGCTCCATCATCGCCATGAGGTCCATCTGCGAAGGTTGCCCTTGCGGCGGCATCCCCCACACGGCAGCCATGGGGTTCATCCCAGGTGGGCCTCCATGCTGACCGTTCATGCCTGCCATCGCATTCAGACCAGCTTGAATGTTTACACCCCGGTTGTTCATCGATCGTCCGCCGCGTCCCATGCCGCCCCTGGGGCCTGTGGGGGGTCCGCGGGCGTGCGAGTTGATTCTGTCGTTGCCACGGACGCGGTGGAGGACTGAGTCGCCCGTCCTGTCCATAGCCTTGGACATGTGGCCGAGCATGCGCTTCTCACGGGCGCTTCCCCTCGGGTTAGGGCCGTTCCGCATGGAACGCGGGCCCGTCGGTCTGCGACGAGTTAGTGGGTGATGTACTGCGGGGGTTAGGGGAGAGACGAACGCGTTCAACTCATTTCCCTCGTTCGCGCCCATATCGGTGTCCAAGTCGCCATTTCCTTGAGACATGCCAGACATTGTATCACTGCCTGCAGGCTGGGAGCCGTTCAGTTGCGCATTCATCTGTTCTGCTTGTTGAAACAACCATGCCGCGAATTCCATAGCGGCAGGGTCTTCCGGGCCGAGGCCAAGGAGGTCGGCTGAGAGCTCGGTGGCGATCTGCTCCTGCGTCCGACCGTTGACGAGCATGAGAATGATGTATTCGACGAGCGCAGCATCGTCGTCAGATCCTGATGCCCAGCCGGCCTCGACTAGTTTTGGCTGAATGGCGGCGCTTAAGGCATCCGCCAGCGGGGTATTGAGAATGACCTGAACCGTCATTTTGATTCGCGCCGGTGCGGCGAGTATCGCGTCAAGCTTCGGGTGAGAACGCGGGTCTTGGTTCGGCGGGGATGGAGGAGGGCCGGAAGGCGAGACGCGTTGCTAGTCGGTAGTAAAATTCGACAAGGGCAGCGCCGGGGACTGCTGTTGACGTTTCGGTTCGAAAAGCGCGCCGTGGAGTTGTGTCGCTTACGTTGGGGTATATAATAGGCAAGGAGTTGTATGGGAGAGAGATGACGTTGTAAGTCGACACAAGCAACAAAAAGATGTTGTTTTGGAAGTGAAGGTAAGTGGTAAGTGAACCAGAGGAGAACTCAGAGAGCCAGTCTCCACAGTGGTGTTTCTGATTGGATAAATCGGATGAATAATTCGCCGGTCGTCAAAGGCGGCTGTCTGTCCAGATCACAATCATTAACAAGCCACAATTCTCAGAGATTCATTGAGAAGAACTACTACTACTGTATGCTAATTCTGATCTCTGCTCCTATTCCGATGTACTTTTTGACCTTTCTTTTCTTTGCTGAGGATTGCTATTGCAAGCTGGGTGTAACTTGCAGGGTGCCTTCTGAAAACCGGCGGGTTTTTTCTCGAGGGTACGTGATTATTCAGCACAACGGCGCTGTTCTTCCAGCATTTTCTCGTCCTGGAGCCGCTCGCTTTGTGAGCATGATTGCATGGCCTTGACGAACCATCGCCAAACGTGGCTCTTTCGACTTCCGCCTCGTGGTACAAGTAAACCCCTTCAGCTTTGTGCCCTATACGACACGTTCGAAAATTGTTGGCGAAGACAAGAGAAGAAACTGCTTCTGCAAAGCATGCATTATTCATAGAGCTATGGTCGCTCTTGGGTCTTGGGGGCGAAGACACTGGCTACCGGCACCCATCCTGACCTTCGACGGAGCATTATAGTACAGTCACGAAACCCGCCACAGGACCTGGTTGGAACAACCGCGAGGATCTGACATTTTTCACAGAGACCAGGTATCCTGTGCGAGGTGTTGGAGTTGACGGGTGTTGAAGGTTACTAACATTACTAATCTGCATGTCTGTCGTTTGCCGGTCTCACACTTTGAGCTATTATCATCCAGGTGCTTGGCTCTTGGCTCCGGAGCCTGGGATTGACTGGAAGGGTTACTCTGCAGCAATGGTACCCTTCCTACCTTACTGAAGAGGCATGTTGCTCTTGCGTCTTCAATGACAAACGCACGGATGTAAATGGTGGTATCTGGAAGAGTCCGTTCTTGAGTGGTGAGGCGTGGTGTCTGACACAGTTGACCAGTGCGGGCGTGATTTACATACACTGAGAGTTGTCCGGACCTATCTGCTGTTTCCTAGAAAGAAGTTGGCTTAGTATTTATCACAGATGTGCTAGGTACGAAGTAAATACCCAGCCACCAGCCACCAGCCACCGACCTGGTTGGTGTATGCATGCCCTTCCCGTAGGCAAGCCAGACAGATACGTGGTAGGCGCATATACGGGATGTTCGTCGGTGCCGCTGCCCGTTCCCGGCCGCCACGACGGTTGGCTGGGCTGATTCACCTTGGTTTCTTGGCCACCCATAACTTCTGCCGCGACTCCTCACTCTTCCCCTCCTCGCCTGTCGATCTCCTTTCCTTGCTTCTTATCATGGACCTCCGGCGACCATGATGATCCTAATTGATGGCCACTCAAAACATTTAGAACAGTGCACTGACCTGGGCCCCCTCTACAGGCCGAAGCCAGTGCCATTATTCATTTGCTATTTACCTACGATAAACCCCTATTATCCATCGGCGTGCTTCGTTTTCCACTTTTGTGGTTTAAGCTCGGCCGCTTTCAAACCTTAATATATCATTGTCCTTGTTTCCACCTGCACTGCCGGCTGTTTCGAAACATTCGTCCACCGCCATCTGCCATCTCAACAACGCATACGAGTCGTCGTCTTTGAGTCCGTCGTCTCCGCCACCATCCGGCTTGATAAGCACCCGGGTCTGCATCGGCATCGATAAAGCACATCCGGGCTTGATACTACCATCATTGCCCTGCGCCTCGAGTCATCCTGAAGGCATATCCCTTGGACCCTTGCCATTTGCTCATCAACGACAAATCATAGCCAGGCCTGCCATTCTGGATGATCAAGAACCGGGGGACTGGGGATGAAAATTTTACATTACTTTGTCGTACCATTCATTGTCCAGTCCAGCACTGTGGGTTGCGGTTGCCGTACTTAAGACCTGTTCGCCGGTCTACCAAGCTCCAAGTTCCCAATCTTGCTGTTTCTTTTTTTACACCACTCTCCATAAGACCGGATCATCCCGAGGATCTCCCCCCGCGATCAGCCAGCCCCCCCTCCGTCGATTAGCAAGTGGTGCCGGTTAGCAAGTGGACTCGGCCGACCTCCCAGCTTGAAGTAACGTTGCTGTGGACGGCAGCCACACAGAATCGCATCACACTGCCAATTGGTTGGTCTGCTTCCCAACCACCAACCGTCATCTAGACTGGCTGCACGGTATCCTTGAAGAGAGGCAAAGAACGTCCGCATACAACCGCTGCTGCGTTCTCGTATGTCTTTCTTTTGCTGCAGCTCAAATTGGCACGCGGCACCATTTAGCTCGTTCGTGGTCTAAGCAGCCCTCCCTGCCTCCCCTCCAAGGAGATACAGCCCGCAATCAAACCATAGCTGCGCTGCGCAAACACGGCCACGCTTGCCTCCGATAATTGTTTAAGCAGCCGCCTCGGCCCCTAATCTCATTTCTTTGACCGGGATCTCTCTTTTTTCTTTCTTCTACCATACCTCCCACTTCGCCAACATGTTATCCTCTTTTCTGCTCATCTCCCTCTCTCTCGCCCTGGACTCAGTCCACGCTGGTATCTGGCCGGCGCCAAAAAAGCTCTCTACTGGCAAAGGCGTTCTGTTCATAAGCCAAACACTGGATATTACATACAATGGAGGATCTGTACGCTGGCTCTCTTCTTCCAATCCCTCCCCCGTCGATGAGACACAAGTTACTGAGAATTTCTTCCACGCGCAGCTGCCCTACACTTACGGCTACAACCCTGCCCCAGGTTCGACCTTTGATAGCAAAGACATCGTGCAAGGCGGCGTATCACGCGCCATGGGCGCCATTTTCCAGCAGAACTTTGTCCCGTGGAAGTTTCATGAAAAGAACAGCGACTTTGAGCCAGACGTCTATGCAACAGATAAGAAATGCGTCAAGTCATTGCAGATTACCCAAACCGACGAGGACGCACCCTGCACGTTTAAGCCAGCTGCCGGCGAGGTGGACGAGTCCTACGCGCTGAACATTACCGAGGACGGCTCGGCCACACTCGTGGCCAATTCTTCCACCGGTGTCCTGAGAGGGCTCGAGACGTTTGTGCAACTCTTCTACCAGCACACATCAGGAACTTCCTGGTACACCCCGCTGGCCCCCGTCGCCATCGAAGACGCGCCAGAATATGCCCATCGTGGAATTCTCTTGGATGTGGCGCGGAACTTCTTTCCAGTCCAGGACGTCATGAGGGTCATTGACGCCATGTCTTGGAATAAGCTCAACCGGATCCACATCCACGCCACGGACTCGCAGTCATGGCCGCTCGACATTCCTGCGATGCCAGACCTGTCTGCCAAGGGCGCCTACCGAAAGGGACTCTCGTACACACCGGAGGACCTGACCAAGATCCAAGAATATGCAGTCCACCGTGGAATCGAGCCCATCATTGAGATTGACATGCCAGGTCATATTGGCTCCGTCTCCTTTGCATACCCGGAACTCATCGTGGCCTACAACGAGAAGCCATACTACTGGTGGTGCGTGGAGCCGCCTTGCGGCGCCTTCAAGATGAACGACACCAGGGTAGATGATTTCCTAGACAAGCTCTTTGATGATCTTCTGCCAAGAGTCAAATCCTACTCGGCATACTTCCACACTGGTGGCGATGAGCTGAACAAGAACGACTCGATGCTGGACGAGGGAATCAGATCCAACTCGAGCGACGTCTTGCAGCCCCTCTTGCAGAAGTTTATGGACAAGAACCACGCCCGGATCCGCAAGCATGGGCTTGCACCGTTTGTCTGGGAGGAGATGCCGCTCGAGTGGAACATCACGCTCGGAGACGACGTCGTCATCCAGTCATGGCTGGGGGGCGACTCTATCAAGACTTTGACAAGCAGGGGCCATAAAGTAATCGACAGCAACTACAACTACTGGGTAAGTCTGCAAACCGTGGCTCAACGGGGGGTGATTGGCTAACAAGACAGTACGCCGACTGCGGCCGAGGACACTGGATGAACTTTGACAACGGATTGGCCTTTGAAAACTTCTTCCCATTCAACGACTGGTGCTCGCCGGCGAAGGGATGGCGCCTCATGTACGCGCACGACCCGAGAGCGAACCTCACTGACGAGGAGGCCAAGCTCGTGCTCGGAGGGGAGGTGGCCGCATGGAGCGAATCGATCGACCCCGTCAGCATCGACGGGATACTGTGGCCGAGGGCCAGCGCGGCTGGCGAGGTGTTGTGGTCGGGTCGGCAGGACGCGTCGGGGCAGAACAGAAGCCAGTACGATGCGGCACCGAGACTGGCCGAGTTCAGGGAGAGAATGGTTGCGCGGGGCGTGAGATCGGAGCCGGTGCAGATGACCTTCTGCACTCAAGGCAACGCGACCGAGTGCGCGTATCCCATGTGAGAGTCAAGGAGACGTTGAGGTTGGGTCGGACGGGCAGACTCGGGCCTAGGCTCCGTTCCTTCACGTTGGGCTTCGGTCGAAGGGTCACGCGGGGCTCCTCGCACACTTGATATACTTTTCTGTACATTTCTTACATCGCCAGGCCTTGTGCCCGACGCCCAATCATATTACATGAATGATGAAAGGTCTATTCCGGTGGCCGCGTCTGAAGCCGGGGGTTGTTGTTCGCGAGCGACTCTACGTACCTTGGGCCCGTTGGACCAAAGGTTCGTCCGGATGTCCTGCAGGAGCTTGCGACAAAAGAGACGAGAAAGCTAAGGCCGTGGCCATCGACCCGGGGTGAGTGAGCATCCACACCAAGTAACGCGTGTAGGGACTCGGCATGAACGCCCTGTTACGAGACGTGATCGACCATTCCGAGCGGGGAGTGGCCGGTCTGGGTGCGGGGTTCGAGTTGCATATGGTCCAACTTCCCAGGGAGCAGCTGCGCTGTGTATCCGCAGACCGTTCTTCGACATACGGCCTCGCAGCACAATCCGGACCTCCAGACGGTTGACATAAAAAAGCCGACGTCACTCGCCTCGGCACTGAATAGCTGCGACGTGCTGCTGGATGTACAGGGCGCTAGCGCGGGGGAGGGGGAGGGGGAGGGGGGTAGAGAGGAGGGGGTTCCAGAGGGAGTCAGTCCCATTCGACGATGTAAGGAGGGTGGGGCAACGCCCATTTGCGGGGGGAAGCTTGGAGTGGAGGTGTGTGGGAACCGCGGTTGCAGCAGCATGAGATGATTATTCCCCTTCTGGGTATTCAGATCGCGGTGGAGACCCGCACTGTGTACTTGGTAGTTTACGTAGGGAGCGGCGGATTACGTACATATATAGGTATCCCTACGAGAGCTCCCCAACTGATATCGATTTGTCATTTCTGCAGGGTATGTAGTACAGAGGGTGTTGGGAAAAGCAGAGCCTCCCAGGATGGATACGTTTTCGGAGGATGTATGTACAGGGAGGTTGAAAGATATATGGTGATTCTCTGTCTACCGAGTGTCTTTGTTAGGGTCATGGAAGCCGTTTCACAAGGGAGAGAGCTCATTATATATAGGGTTCTTCCATGTCGAGCAAACGACAGCTTCCATCCGTTTCGAGACAGGTCACATGCCCGATACGATGTAAGTCAAATGTCCGTAAACGTAGTACATATAAAGGAATTGGCATAGGTAGGTAGGTGCACCTTTGCCGAGCCCACCAGATGCAACCGGCGCACTGTGCGCAGCCGAAGTCTCAGACCATGTGGGTGGGTATACGTATCTCCCTGGAGCTTTGTTTCTTGGTCCACCTAACCCAAGGTACTCCGTACCTCCCGATGGGTTTTCTCCGCGCCATGACAAGATGCGAATTCTCTGATGGAAAGATACGGCGCAACGCATGCCAGCTTGGGCCTAGAATACCTATGCTTACCTGGCAGGTAGGTAGGTAGGTATCCACGCCTGTCCACCTACCTAGGTGCCTACTTACCTGATTTACATAGCTGTTGCGGCAACCAGATGCCTGTCTGGGCCGTCATCGATGTTCCAAACCAACCTGCCACACCTACACGCAGCTGGATGGCAAGTAATGCCCACCACCGTCTCAGGGATAACCCAAGGAAGCCACAGCCCGGGTGTTTGTGTCTTTCTCAATTCCCCGCGTGTACAGCGCCGGATTGCCCACCAAGGCGAGAGTCATTCGGTTGAGCAGCGGCTGGTTGGTTACACCACAGCGGGCCAACTCTTTCTTCTTCTTTTGCTCGGGGGCAGCAGGGTTATGCAGGAAAACATGTGGGTGAGCTATGGCGCAGATCAGCCAAGACGTGCCGATGTGCTTCGCTTATATTGCGGAGTCAAGCCTGGCCATGCGACCAAGGACGAGTGTGGAATGTACAAGTAGGCACGGATGCTCGAGGCATGTGCAGATGGGTCGTCGGTATGCATCTGGGGTCTTCATGCCATGTGGCTTCGACGCGGCCGCTAGCACACAGAAGGGCAAGTGTTTCGGCGGACAGCCGCGAGGGTTTTTGTACTGGAGGCGCCACCGGATACGATTGGTGGTGTGGATTGCTTTGCCTTGCTTTGCTCTGCTTTGCTTTGCTTTGCTTTACAGTCTCATGGATGTCTGCTTTGGGCCGTCTTGGCACACGCTCATCGACTTCTGACGGTGGGTTTCCCTTTTGTCCCTCCCTTCCCACCTCGCTTGTTGTTCGTACTCCTAGTGCCAGGCCTACCTATCTCCCCGAAGTATGCATGACTGACCAGATCTAGATCAAGCCAGCCCGGTCCTGATGGCTCCCTACGGGCTGCTCCCGAGAACTCCTCCCCGTAACCGAAGCATAACCTTCTGGATGGTCTTGGGGTCGAGTTCTGTGAGATCCAGCATGCAGACACCAAGTGGAGACAAGGAGCCGGGACTCTCGACCTGTACAGTGTATTGTATTGTTTTAGCTCCCTCGGTTGCATACCTACTTAATAGCCTCAGTCTCACCTTCCTGCCCTCCCACCTGTACTTCAGATGATCATGCCCATTTCTCTGGTGCGGATTCTTCTATCATTCCGTCCCTCCGTGGCGTCTGGTCTTGTCTATTTCCTCCACCGCTGCACCATTCTTCCCTCGTGAGACTCGGTGCTTTCTCCCCCCCTACCATTGTGCACGTCGACAACACACGACATTTGCTCCTGTGCCTTTCTCTGCCTCGGTTGCGACTCTTACATGTCCTTGTTCTGCCAACACTCGATCTGCACCTTTTGCAACCTTTTCACCTCCCGTCTTCGCGCCCTTCTCGTTCGAGCCGCAACGAGTCTTACACTATCCATCCCTCGCCATGGGCTTGGTAGAGAACATTCTCGTGTATGTCAACCTGAAGGTGGTGGTCATATTCGGCGTTGCAGCATGGTGGTTATGGATCGCCGTTCGACGTTTCGATGAAAATATTCGACTGCGCCGTCTGGCGCCTGGTGTCCGTGGACAATCGCTTAATTCTCACCTCCCTGGCGGTAAGTGTCATCTAACTGACTTGGCCTGCTCACCGGTTGTGCGATGGTCAAGTATACCGTTCTGGGGCATTGTTCACTTACAAACTCCACAGGCATCGACTTCATCTACAAGTCTATTCGCGCCACTATGCATCACAAAAATGTCGACTTCTGGTCAGACATGCTCTCCGCGGTGAAGGGATGGACCGGTGAGAAGAGGCTCCTCGGCCTGCGCATCGTTTTCACCACCGACCCCGAGAACATCAAAGCCATCTTGGCCACCCAGTTCTCCGACTATGGCAAAGGCGAGCCTTTCCACCGGGAGTGGAAAGAATTCCTCGGCGATAGCATCTTCACCACCGACGGCGACCAGTGGCACGCCAGCCGCCAGCTCATCCGGCCCCAGTTCGTCAAGGATCGCGTCAGCGACCTGCACACCTTCGAGGCGCACATCCAGACCCTGCTCAAGGCCATCGCCAACGGCGGCGCCCTCAACGGCGAGGACCAGCCCGTCAACATGGATGCCGTGGACGGCAAAGTCCTGGATATCTCGGAGCTCTTCTTCCGTTACACCCTCGACGTCGCTACAGACTTTCTTCTGGGACAAGACGTCAAGTCGCTTTCGTAAGTGCTCTCTGCTCATATGCAACTACCGCATCCGAACTATGGACTAACGCGGCCCTCTGTCTCTCAGAACCCCCAGACAGGAGTTCGCCGAAGCTTTCAATGAAGTCCAACGAGTCCAAAACATCATCGCGCGCGCAGCGACGATGAGGTCCTTTGTACCCCGCTTCTCGTTTCGCTCAGGCCTAAAGGTTATTAACCGTTTCGTCAACAAGTTCATCGATAGCGCCCTACGCCTCAGTCCCGAGGAGCTCGCCTCCAAGACCAAGTCCGACCAGGGCTACACCTTCCTCCACGAGCTCGCCAGCTTCACCCGCGACCGCACAGTCCTCCGCGACCAGATCGTCGCTGTCCTTCTCGCCGGTCGTGATACTACCGCCGCATCGCTCTCCTGGACCCTCTATGAGCTGGGCCGTCACCCGGAGGCTGTCAGAAAGCTGCGCGCCGAGATCATTGAGCAGGTCGGCCTCGACCGTGCCCCCACGTACGCCGACCTCAAGAGTATGAAGTACCTCCAGAACGTCATGAACGAGGCTCTGCGCCTGTACCCGGTGGTTCCCTTCAATGTTCGTCTGGCCCTCAAGGACACAACCCTCCCTGTCGGCGGCGGTCCGGACGGCACGCTTCCGTTGGCCGTCTGTAAAAACACACCGATCGGGTACTCGACATTTATGATGCAGCGGCGTGAGGACCTGTACCCGCCCGTGTCCGATGTCTTCGCGCACCCGAGCGAGTTCTCTCCTGAACGGTGGTTCAACTGGCAGCCCAAGCCGTGGACATACATCCCCTTCAACGGCGGCCCGCGCATCTGCATCGGTCAGCAGTTCGCCCTGACGGAGATGAGCTACACACTCTGCCGTTTGTTCCAGAAGTTTGAGAGGGTCGAGAGCTACATGGACGCCGTTGATGGCGGGGATCCCACGCTCAAGGCCGAGATTGTGCTGCAGCCTGGCGATGGTGTCAAGGTGGCTTTCTGGCGAGCGGACAAGGCATAAGCTAAAGTGGGGAGCCTTCGTGGAAGAGACACTCTTTTAGCCTGATGACGACTCGTAGAGAGGTGTCGGGAACAATCACCTTAACTGCGAGATCTATAATGGCAAAATGGTACCGACTAACATCGGCTCCAGACTGCCAGGCTGACAAATGTGACTGTGCCGACTGTAGTGCACAAGCGATCGCAACAAGCAGCGAGGTTGAAATAAGCCTCCTCGTCCCAACAAGTGGCACAGGACGACTCAGCCGCACGCTGCACTCGTCTTACAGCTCACGTGGTCTAGAAGTGCTCGCAGACCGAGACAACCAGTGTAAGACATAGTGGTCATAAGCAGATGGCCGGGACGTCTCAGTTGCTTGCCGCGTGCTGAGATGAGCAGCCCTATCAGCGTAGGATGGCTAAATGAAAAGGTGGTCGGGCTACAAGGACAAGGACCGGTCGTGCGATATAAATGCATTCGCTCCAGCTTCCATTTTGTTACTGTTACTGAGTGGACAGCCCTACGGCAGAGCTGGAATATTCGTCCCCATATATCAGTGAATAATGAACATTCAAAAGTTGATATTCATCATGCTGTTCATAAACTGGAGAGATATTTGTCTACTTCTTATTCCCATGCTTTCCGTAACCGATGGACCAGATGATGCGGCATGCGACGCAACCCCGGCGTCTTTTCAACCTCCAACACCCTGCCCTTGAATGAACAAACTATGAGAAGCAGTGCCAATCTACCCAAACCGAACGAAACGATGCTCCACCAAGTGGCCGTTCGAAAGAGACAAGACGGACAAAAGGAAATAAACCTGGAACCCAAGGAAAAGGACAAGGGACGGGCCGGGGATCAGGAAAGACGGAAGCTCTCCCTGATGGCGGCGCCCAAGCGCTGGATGGCCTTGTCCATATCCTCCTCGCTGGCCGAAGCAAAGGTGGCGCGGAAGAAGAGATCCTTAAGCGGCGTGTCCTGCTCGGTGCGGAACCATGACCCGCGGGCGCAGAGGACGCCCTTGTCGATGCAGGAGTTGAAGATCTCCTCCTCGACTTCGAGCAGCGGGCGTGAAGGGCCGTCGGGGTGGGCGGAGTGGTCAATCTTGAGCCACAACTAGCACGGGGAGTCAGCAATTGGGCGAGGTTTGATGGCGGTGGGGCACAGCAAGAAGAGGCTAGCCGACGCATGGCTGGTCAAAGATAGAGTATCATGTGGCGGAGGAGGCAAAGAGGGGGGGAGAGGGATAACTAACAAACATGCCGGCGGCAGGCGGCGTCCAGCTCACGATGTCACGGGGGAGATGTCTCTCGCAGGCCGCCAGGAGCCAGTCGCGGCGCTTCGTGTACTCCATGCGCAGGTTGATGAGCCACTGCAGGTACCCCTCGTGGCCCCACGTCTCGTCGAGCAGCTTCCACACGGCGACCTGGGAGAAGCCCGAAGGCCCCTGGTTGGCGACCTCGGCGTGGCGGATAAACCTCTCGACAACCTGCGCCGAGGCCGTCACCCACCCCAGCCGCGACCCCGGCACGAGGACCTTGGAGAAGGAGTCCATCCGCAACACGCGGCCGTCCGTGTCCATGCTGAGAAGCGAGGGGATCAGCGTGCCTAGGAACTCGGACACGGAGGCCGGGGGCGGCGACGAGGGCGCGTCCGGGCCGGTGTAGGGCTGCATCTGGAGGAAGTAGTAGGGCTCGTCCTCGATGATGTACAGGTCGTGCTTCTGGGCCACGGCGTAGATGGCCCGCCTGCGGGCGGCGGACTGCGTCGCGCCCGTGGGGTTCTGGCCCGAGGGGACGGTGTAGAGCAGATGGGGTTTCCGGCGGCCGCCGCGGGCCTCCGGGTCCCACCGGGCGAGAATCTCGTCCATGGCCTCCGGGAGCAGGCCCTCGGCGTCGATGGGGACGCCAACGGCCTTGACGCCGAGCGGGGCGATGGTCTCGAGCGCCGTGGAGAAGCTATACTCCTCGGTGAGGACGGTGTCGCCGCGGTCCTTGTCGCAGAACATGCGGAGCGTCTGCTCGAGGGCGGCGGTGCTGCCTACGGTCTGGCAGCACTGCCAGTCGGCGTAGGGCGGGTTGTAGACGAGCTCGGTGTGCTCGGTGACGAAGCGCATCATCTGCGCGGAGCCGGTGGACTGGGTGTAGTTGAGGGCGATGGAGAGGTCGTACTCCGCGTCGGGCTGCCCCGGGTCGCGGGTGTCATACTTGCCGACGGTGAGGGTTTGGCCCGAGGCGATGGTCTCGGCCTCGGAGAAGTGCGGGGCCGTGGGGACCCTGACGGAGAGCTCGGCGAAGGGGAAGTAGGCGCTCGAGGGGAGCCCGCCGCCGAGGGAGATGAGACCGGGTTTTTTGAGGTGGCGGGCGGCCTGTTTCAAGGAGCAAGGGTGCCGGGAGAGGGATTCCGGCGAGAGATGGTCTGGAGGCTGTG
>JASUDE010000015.1:0-85020 GCA_034509685.1 Colletotrichum cereale | reverse complement strand
GGGGCGGTGGTGAGCTTACGGTCCCAGCGCTTTGCCGCAGACTTGCCAACGGCCTGTGAGTGAGAGTCAGCATATTGGAAGTGAGCGTTGTGAATTGGGGGGTGGGTGTTGGACATACGGGAGCCTTGAACATGTCACTATCTGATGCCGCGGCAACGCCCGCTATCAGTTTGCCGGCTTTAGCCCTGCGTTCCCGGACGCCATCGAATGGCGAGGGCTTCTGCCTCTTCTCGAAGGTGGCCTCCCTCTCGACAGGGACGGCGTCTGCCACGGATCTATCGCCAGTCTTTGAGTGGAATGGCCGTTGGGCGAGGGGTACGGGAGTCACGGAGCCAGACCCCAGGCTCGGGGGCCGGAGGTCTGTAAGCCGAGCCGTCCTGGCGTTGGACAGGGAACCAGTAACCCGCGGGAGGGAGCCATTGAGGCCATGGCGAGCGGCTCTCGAGTACATGATATCAAAAATAATGGTTTACTGGGAGACGTGCCGATGCGAGAGGTGCGGGAGTATATCGTAAGGTTTATGAAGGTTGTCTGGAGTCATATCAAGGTAGTGTGTCGTTCCACGGGAATTCGAGATAAAGGGCGTAGGGCGTATCTGACACTCGAGGAGTGGTGGGGCAGCCCGCAGCTACCCGCAGCTACCCATGCCTCCCCCGCATGGTGCTACTTACCTACCTACCACTCGCCCGTAAGTTTTAGGTAATTAGGGGTCCCCGACCGCTGCGGGCGCTATGGATGTCCTCGTCCTGTGGGAGGGAAACAGTCGACACATATGCCGTGTGGGATCCCTGGGAGCAGGAGTGGAGGGGGAGAACACTGGCTTGTCCGGGAAGGATCGCGGGATGCCGGTCGCGTGGGGAGTGGGCGAGGGAGGGGCAGCTCGGAGCCGGGTAGGTCCGATTGGGTTTAGCTACCTACTACTATGAGGACCGGTCCTTCCGTAGTGCTTCGACTGTTGGCCGGAATCAGAACGTACGGCGTTGAAATCCGGATATTGAGAGGACGATGGCTTGGAAGCCCGAGACGGCATGGTCCAAAGACACCGGGCAATATACGGGGCATTGAGCCTGCAGTCAAGGACAATGATGCCATCGGGCCTTGAAGCGCACAGAACTCTTTCGAGTCCACCGCCACCACACCAAGACCACCAAGACCAAAGACAACCCAAAGCAACGGCCGATGAGGTGTCACTGTTGGCTGCGTGCGCCTCCGTCCGAGACCAGACGCGCTGGCATCCACGTACTCTACTGTAGCAGCCCGTAGAAAACCCTGCCCCCCTGTCGCCCGACATAGTAGTATCTGTACCTGTATCCGTATCCGTACACCGTAATGTAATGTCAGAGATTAGATGGCGGTCCTTCACCTTGTATTTTCATAGAGAGGGTCCAGCGCCAAGGCTTGCGTCGGCTCCCAGCCACCCGCACCGGCACCCGCACCCGCCCATCCAACACCAGCCACGCTTCCAACCCTGCACTCTCGGCCAATCACAAGCCCTGGATCCGTCCCAACCTCCCCTCATCTCAACTTTCCTCGCCGGGGAGCCAATCTCAGTTGGACGGACAACGAACAAGGGGGGGGGGGACAACAACATGATGATTACTTGCTCTTCGTGTGCTGGACCGCCAAACATCTCGGTTTCCGGTCCCCTTCAATTTCGGTCTCCCGGCTGCCAAACCCCCCACACCCTCCTAGTTTACCAGTCTAGGCGGCCCGCCGCATGGGTTTGGGCTTCCAAGGTCTTGGGGACTACGTAGTAAAAGAAAAGAAAAAGAGCCCAAGAGCCCTGCACGGCCCGATGACGCTGCTGCAACTGCCAGTGGCTGGACTTGACAAGGAATCCATATAACTGCATCTGCCGCTGCCACCCATCACGGCCCGCCTGTGTGGTGTGCTTCGTTTTTCTCCTGCTCCTCTCTACCTACTCACGCCTCGGTCTCTTTGTGTGTTACCTACTCGGGTGCCACGTACCACGGACTTACACGGATCCTTGCTTGCTTCTTCTTCCCGCCTGTGACGTCGCCAGATCCTTGGGCCGTGACCAAACCCCCCCCCCCCCCCCCCCCGGTGGCCTGACTTGGGAAATAATTCTCTTCAAGTGAGCGAGTTTTCTCACCCCACCTCGCCATTGCACTTGACTTCCGAGTCTTGCAATACTACATACATCCTACTCGAACCGATTTCCGCGGTGCGATATCCATACACCCGCCAATCACACAATGCTCTTCTCAAGGAGGCTACTTGCCGCCGCGGCGCTGGCAACGACGGCGTCGGCGCAGACATACTCGTTGTGCAACCCCCTCCACCAAAGTAAGCAACTTCACCGGTCGTCACAACACGATCCCTCAACCCTGTTGAACCCCCTCGCCCGTGCATGTACTAACATGCCACCTCGCTCCAGCAACATGTCCCGCAAACACGGCCCTCGGCATGGCCATCCACGTCGATTTCACACAGGGCGCCGTCAACTCCTTCGCGGCCTCCGGAAACCCCACCTACGGCAAGGACGGCGTCACCTTCTCCGTCGGTGCCTCGGGCCAGGCGCCCCAGCTCATGTCTCTCTTCTACATCATGTTCGGCCGCGTCGAGATCACCCTCAAGGCCGCCACCGGCGCCGGCATCGTCAGCTCCCTGGTCCTGCAGTCCGACACCCTCGACGAGATCGACATGGAGTGGCTCGGCGCCGACCCGACCGAGGTGCAGTCCAACTACTTCGGCAAGGGCGACGTGACGACGTACAACCGCGGGCAGTTCCACCAGACGGCCAACAACCAGGAAAAGTTTATGAAGTACACCATCGACTGGACCTCGGAGCGCATCGTCTTCTCCGTCGACGGCACCGTCGTCCGCACCCTCACTCAGGCCGACGCCGACGAGAACCAGTACCCGCAGTCGCCGATGCAGGTCAAGTTCGGCTCCTGGTCGGGCGGCGACCCGGCCAACGCCCCGGGCACCATCGACTGGGCCCGCGGCCCGACCGACTTCAGCAAGGGGCCCTTCCATATGGTCGTCAAGGACGTCTCCATCACCGACTACTCGACCGGCAAGGAGTACAAGTACACCGATACCTCGGGGAACTGGGGCTCCATCCAGGCCGTCGGCGGCCAGGTCAACGGAAACCTCGGCAAGGCGCGCCAGGTCACGTACACAGCCAGCGCTACCGCTCAGACGGGCTCGCCCGCGCCGACGGTGCCGAGGGGCGGTATCGGTGCTGACGAGTCGGCCACCGTGACGCAGACGGGCTGGCCGTGGGTCGCCAGCGCGAGGCCGACTGGCGGTTCCGTCCCGGATGGCTGGCGCATGAACTCCGAGGGCAAAATCATCCCGGACGGCGCCGGGGCCTCACTGCGCCCTCAGTGCTTGGCCGTATTGGCGTCTCTTATTCTCGGTGTTGTCGCCGTGCTTGGGCGGTAGCGATTCACGATACCCATTGGAAGACCATTCCCGATAGATGAGAGAGATACGGATACTTGGTCAATGGTTTACGAGTTTTTTAATTTAGGGGGAGGCGCGGGGATACGTGCATTGGATTCCACCGGAGAACATAGAAAAACAGCGGCTCGAGGCACTTTTGGATAGCGTTTTGCATAACACGGCGTTTGTGGGTTTGTTTTCTCTGTTTCTGTTCACTGGGAGCATTATGTATCGAATGGGACTGCCGGGGGAACCCGGTGCAAATAGACAGGATAGACGCAGTGTATTGTTATACGTGGCCACCTCGACCAAGAGCAGAAGGGCCCATGAAATAATTCTATAATTGGTTTGACACAGAAACTCACTCTCTCCCCGAGATCCCTGATGTTCGTGAAGGAGGGGTATCCGGAGTGTGTGGAGCCAATAAACAACAGCGGTACATATCGCTGACTTACTCGTCAGTAGTCGTCAAGAGGCGTTGTGGCAGAGTGGTCTAATGCGCAAGACTAGAAATCTTGTTCCTTCGGGAGCGTCTGTTCGAATCAGGCCAACATCGATTCTTTTTTCCTTTTCCCTCTTCAAGCATCTCCTCTTCCAATGGCCAGTCTCTTACGGAGGAGATATAACCATGGTGCACCTAACATTGTGCTTGTTTCCACTTGCACCTTGCCGCCCCAACATCCTTCGCTGCCAAGACATCTTGACAAATGTTCTCTGTCTCGCCAAGGACGTTCACTGCCGGGCGCCACGGCCTTTTGCTGGTTTCCCCCTCGGACTCTTCACACTGCCCTTCTTCCTCTTGAAAGGTTTGCCAGGGGGTTACGGGTACCTACGATACAGCTCATTCCTGCCAACAAACACTTTGTTGCTGTCGCTGCAAGCAATACGCCCCGGTTGACGATAATTTGCTTGTATAGTACAAGTTAGGTAGGCACCGTCAGAGACTTGTTGCATCAGTATTGCCCTCAGTATCCTGGGGCCCCCTCCGCCTCTCTCATTTGCCTGGAAAGAACTCACTGGGGGGGGCGGCTATGACACAGTGGTGACAGCGAGAAGACGTGAAGGAGAATACAGAATGGCCATCTCCCCATTACATGCAGAAGCTGGCCTTGCTGCATGGAATGCTGCACCTTAAATAGTCCGACAATAAGACTCGTCACACATCATCAGAATACAGACAAGTCACGCATAGCGCAAGCTTAGCCCATTGAAGCCAAGAGTCAAGCAAGGAACAGCACGCATAACATGCCCCCATGCCTGAAAGATCAGATTTACTGCATTCGCTGTTATTGAATTAACTAAGCTAGTCTAGTCTGCCATGGACTGTATGCGGCTCTATAGCAAGCAAAAAAAGAGCGGCCGGCAGCAAAGAGAATCTCTATGCTTGCCAATTTTCTTTTACGAAGGCTCTGTTTATCCCTGTGGCATTTTCCTCCTCTCTCGCTGTATACATGCACATCTCGACTGTGCCACCACTGTCGCCTGTTTTATGCTTTCCTTCCGCCGTCGTAAGGGCCCAACGCCAGATAGCAAACCGAAGCTTGCTCGCAGTCCGGTCTCGGACTGTGCGTACTACTGGTGGCGCTCGGAGTCGAAATGCTCAAATATCGGAATGCTTTTGGTACAAACAAATACAGTAATAAATATTGCCGAGTGACGAAAGGCTGGTGCAGCAAAGCACCCACGAACCTCAAACACCGGGTTCAAAATTCCCATTCCTCATCTTCAACGGACTTGATAGCCCAGCTGAACTTGTCACGAAGGGTCTTGGAGAAGAACTTTTCAATAGGAACGTCAAACTTCTTCGCGAAGACGACAGTGAGGCGAGGGTCGATGTAGTTCTGACTTCTGTTAGCTCATGTCCTGTCTTCAAAGCATTATCCACAAAAACTTACAATCTTAGAGGTGCTCAAGGCGACCTCCTTGTTGCCATCACGATCAGCGGCCTGCAGCTCCAAGGTCTTGACTCTATCGTCAAACTTCTTAACCTGTTCGTCAAGTTTCTCGACTGAGGGACTTCGGCCTTCCGGCTCGACCTTCTTCGACTTGTTCTCCTTCTTGAACTTGGCCGCAAGCTCATCCGCCGCCTTGAGACGCTCCTTAAGCTCCTTGTCGGGGAACGACTTCTGTCCTTCGGCGAGACGTTTCTCATTATCCTTTTCAAACTTCTTCGTGATCTTGCTGCGTTGCTCTTCCACCAGGAACTTCTGGTGTTCGATAATCCATTCATCGGTCAAGTCCTCTGGACGAGCGAAGAAATCAGCGCCCTTCTTCTTCTTGACCTTATTATCCACCTGAAGCATCATCATTTTCGTCCGCCATTGTTGGTATCGGAGACCCTTGATACGATCACCAAGCTTCTCCATCTGAGCCTCATGGGCGGCACCAACAGTGCGCTTGTGGTTGCAAAGGATGGCCACCTCACGGTTGCAGTCGTTGTAGAGCTTGACCTTCTCCGCGATCGTCAAATTTTTGTGGTCAACCAGCTTTTGAAGTAGGCTGGACATGGTAAAGGATGCGTTGTAGGTACGGAAGACCTTCGCTGTGAGACCCGGCATGTAGTTCTTCAGATGGTTGTTGAGTTGCGTCGTAGTCAAGCGGTCGAAGATGTCGTCACCGTCGGTCTTTGGCGGCTTCTTGAAGAGCTTGAGGTTCTTGAAGACCTGCTTTTCGACCGTGACCTCGTCGTAGAACCGAATACTGTCCTTTCCAAGGAAGTCGAAGATGACGGTGTTGGGTTCTCGCAAGGTGATGTGCTCGTACTTGAGGGAGCAGCAACCGACGGTTTCGGCTTCGTTCTCGGCATCCTTTTCGTTTCCCGCTCTGAGAGCGAACTTGTCGATCAGGTACACGGCCGTGGCTCTCTGTCGGTCAGCCATAACCTCGCTCTTGAGATCCTTCGTGTAATCCCTGCGGATCTTGTCGATGTGCTTCTTCAGCTCGCGGGCTTTCTCGAACTTCTTCATGTCACTCTGACCCTTGATGGCGCTGGCGGCACCGAGCATCACGTACTTGTAAGCGCCATTGATGTTCTCCTGCCACATAGCCAGCCAGGTGGCCTTGTTGTCGTGGACGACCGCCTTCCACTTGTGGCCCTTGGGAGGTTCCGGAACCTTGGCATCCTTGCCAATGTTGATGGTGATTTGCTCGGGATACACTCTCTTCTTGAGCTTTCCGGTCTTTGGGTGTTCGCCACGGCCGCGAAAGAGACTCGGAGGTTCGACACGGAAGTTGCCAACCTTTTCCTTACGTCCGTCCCACTTGCAGTACGTAAACGGGGCCTCCAACTCGTCCTTCTCAGCCTTTATCGCCTTCTTCTCCGCCGCGGATCTGTTCTTTCTGATGGCGCTCTGCTGCTCGTAGTATTGGAAGATTTGCTCAAAGTTCATCTTGGAGAACTCTTTGATGTCGACCTTGTTACCCTGTTTGTCAGTCGCATGACCCGACTCCTTCAGAACAGACTTGAAATCATCAAAGAAGTTCTTCTGGAATACAGGGTTGTCGACATTATGCTTTGAGTTCAGCATGGCCCCGAAGAAGCCGGCAACCTCCTCGGCCTCGATTGGAAGGTTGACTGGCTTCCCATCGTAGAGCAGCCTGACATTCTTCGGAAGGGGCTGGTACTCGGGCGGGAACATGACTCCGTTGTGCTCCAAGGTGGTCCACTTGACGCTGTCATCCTCCCTCTTGGGATCCTTCCACCACTCGTACTCCTCTTCTTCATCTTCCTCGGGGGCCTCGCTCTCTTGCTTGGCCTTTGCGGCAGGCTTCTTGGCCGGCGCCTTTGCGGAAGCGGCAGCTTTGCCCTTTGCCACTGCAGCCTTGGCCGGGGTGGCCCTCTTCACTGCCTTTTTCGCAATGGGCTCGTCAGAATCCGATTCGGCCTTCACGCCGTTCGACTTCTTCTTAGCAGATCCAGCGCCGTTCGATTGGCGCTTCTTGATCGCTGACTTGGCCAAAGGCTCATCGTCCGATGACTCGTCCTTGACAGCCTTTTTCGGTGTAGCCTTCTTTGCCTTGGCCTCGTTGGCACGGATGCTGCGAGCTTCCTTGGCGGCCTCCTTCTCGATGTCGGCCTTCTTCTTCGCGAGTCTGGCACCCAAGGGCTGGTCATCATCGGAGGAATCGTCGGGGAGAGCCGTCTCCTTGTACGAAGGAGGTAGGTTCTTACCCCTCCTTGCGGTGAGCGGCTCGTCATCCGAATCTGCCTCTGGTGCCTTGGGCTTCGTCTTTTGTCGCTTGGCCTAGGAGCACACCGTCAGCCTCGGACTCCGCCATCATCTGCCTACCACGTGCGACCTACCAGAGGGGCGTCATCGTCGCTCTCAGTTTCGTCCTTATAATTGACCTTGGGCAGTGATGAACGAGACTTCCGCTTGCCGTTCGTGGATGGGCCGTCGACATCCATAGCATCGTCGTCTACGGGGCCATGCCGAATGGACAGGCCAGGCGGGGCCGCTCTTGCTTTGGATGCGGTTCTGTCCATATCGAGGTCGTCGGCTTTCGAGATTCTCGATGCAGAAACTGCGATGAGGGAGTTAGAAAGGGTTAAGTTTTTCTCGGTGGTTTCGCAGGCAATGTCGGGATTGATGGCAGAGCACGCGACGAGTCAGGTGGGTTTATGATTCGTCGCGGAGAGAGAGGGAAAAGTGACACGTCCGGCGTAAAGTGGCAGACGCGAAAGGTAAAGCGTCCGAAAGCGCAGAAAGCTTAAGGTGGGTTGTTAGCGCACTTACTGTGTCCGTTAGACCTCGCAAGAGGTGCGTCGTCGTCGGAAGAGCTCATTGTGAGGGCAAAAGGTCTCGGTTCGCGACGTTTATGGGCGGTTAAGTAGGAACTGAATCGCAAAGTCCAAAACCGGGGCCTTGTGGAGCAGAAAAAGTTGTTGTAGGAGCCGATCCGCGCAAAAGAATCGCGTAGATGTAGAGGCAAGAGCCGGATGGTTGGAAAGACCGCCACTTGCTTGGGTTGAAGACGCGGGGGAAAGCACCCACGTCAAGTTCGACTCGAAGAAGGAGGGTTTGGGAGTCAACGTAGCTAGGGAAAGAATTCATCGAAGACCAACTTACTACTAATGGGCTGCCCCCTTCTGGGTAATCCAAGGAGCAAGAGCCAACCCGTCTACTTCCTAGCCAAAGCTGAGATCACGTGGTCTGTCGACCACCGGCTATCGGCTCCCGGTCAAACTCGTTCCGTGAAAATGGGATGGAATAGTGCCGGAAAACACTACCAACACTACCAACCCTACCAACTTATCATCCGACAGCGCAATTGATCTCGAAAGCGGTCGTGATCAATTGGTCCTCACACACGGCAGAGGCTCGATCTTCTTAATACCTACCAGCTTTCACAATGCTTTCCCGGGCGGCGAGACCAGCTCTGCGAGCTGCGGCTGCGGCTCCCTCGCGGTAAGTCGGAATCCACACCTTCCTGAGCTCCGAAAATCGTAGGAAAGGGACTACACGTCAGAAGAGGCCAACGCCGACCGTCGGCCATCAACGATCGAGGAGGGCGGAATGGGACATTGAGAAGGGATCGGGGACGATATTGAAGGACTGATTGATATGAGAGAGAGCTGTGATGCTGATTGCGGCGTTTTTACAGAGCCACGGCCAGCGCGCCCACCAACGCTGCCACCTTCGCGACCCTCCGTGAGATCGAAGGCCGCCTCAAGTCCATCCGCAACATTGAGAAGATCACCAAGACGATGAAGATCGTTGCTTCGACTAAGCTCAACCGTGCCCAGAAGGCCATGACCGACTCTCGCGTTTACGGTGCCACCTCGAACCAGGTCTTCGACTCGGCCGAGACCAAGCCCCTCGAGGCCGAGGGCAAGAAGGAGCTCATCATCGTCTGCTCTTCCGACAAGGGTCTCTGCGGTGGTATTCACTCCGGTCTCTCTCGCAACATCCGCCGCCAGTTCCTCGAGAAGGACGCCACCGCCGACCTCGTCATCCTCGGCGAGAAGTGCAAGTCCCAGCTCCAGCGCACCAACGCGAAGGACATCCGCCTCAGCTTCGCCGGCGTCGGCAAGGACGTCCCCACCTTCGCTGATGCCCAGGCCATTGCCGACCAGATCGTCCAACTCTCCGGCGACTACTCTTCCATCAAGATCCTCTACAACAAGTTCATCAACGCCACCAGCTACGAGCCCACCATCATTGAGGCATTTTCCGAGGAGGCCATTGCCGCGTCCCGTAAGCCTCTCCCGCGGAACACGAACAAGACATTCATTGCATGAGTACATCTAACTCTTGATAGCCAACTTCTCCGCCTTCGAGGTCGACGAGGAGCTCCTCCCTAACCTCCGCGAGTACGCCCTGGCCAACTCCATCTACTGGGCTCTGGCCGAGGGTCACGCCTGCGAGATCTCTGCCCGTAGAAACGCCATGGACGTACGTAATCCTTCTCCACGGTTAAGTTCCAATTACCGTCGAGCCCGTGCTGATTTGAGATTTATAGAACGCCTCCAAGAACGCTGGTGACATGATCAATAAGTACCAGATTCTCTTCAACCGCACCCGTCAAGCCGTCATTACCGGAGAGCTGGTCGAGATTATCACTGGTGCCACTGCCTCCGAGGACATGTAAAGCGGGGTTCGAAAAGCGCGCATCAGTTAGAGATGATTGCCACCTCTCTTCCCTTTGTATCAAGCTACCAAGGGCGGCTAGTTGCCCTCAGTGTACCAAATCCTCGCGAATACATCCTGATCTAGAACATGGATAATTCTGTTTCACTTTTCATCGTCCCTCTCATGAATGAAACCATTGCTTGTGCTGGCCTCGTTTATGCTACTGCTATCATGATGTACTGCCTATCGAAGAACTCTCTATGTACAGGGCCCGTTGCTGGGCAAAGGGAACAGGCCGCGTGACGCGCATATCAAAGGTGAAAAGAGGATGGCTATAGGATGTGGGTATGCAGTGTTCCCCTCAACGCCAATAAAACAAAACCGTGGCCCCAGTATGCATCCTGACGCCCTACGCACCGGTCTGAAGACCAGTCACCCAAACAACCCCTTCGTGGGGTAACCATCTGCAAAGCCAAAGAAGAAATCGAAACTCGAAAACGAAACCCCCCGAAAAAATCATACTTTTAATTAGCGCCTTTCAAACACAACGGAAGCCCCCCCCCTGAAAAACATCATCAAAACCCAACGTCGCTGCCGTCGCTTTCGGCGTAGCTGACATGTTTCGTCCTGCGATGCTTCTGTGCGCTGCTCTCCCGTTGCGACCCGCTGCTCTCCCCGTTCTGAGGGTTATACGGGTACTCCCGCTGAAAGGCAGCCAGGATCTCGACGTAGTCCTTGTCCCACTGTGCCGACTTTTCGTTGTACGCCGTGACAGCCTCGGCGTAGGCGGCCTTTTGCTCCGCCGCCTGGTCCTCGAACGGCTTTCTCTCCTCGGGCGTAGCGGCCTTCCACATCTTGGACGTCATGACGCGCACCTCGTTCGGCGCGGGTTTCTTCCGCCCCGCGCGCTCATCCTCGCACTTTTTGCGGGCCACCTCGAAGAAGGCCCTGCTATAGAGGAGGTAGGCGTTCACAACCAACTTGGCGGGCAGCGAGGGCCTCTCGCCAATCTTGGACTTGACGTGTTCCCAGGCGGCCAGCTCGTAGGCCTCCAGAAGAGCTTGTTCCGGGTCCTTGGGTCCTTCAATGTCCTTGCGTTTGTTCGAGACACTTTCTTTGGGCAGAACCAAGGGTGTTGGGATGTCTATCGGGCCGAGCATCGAATCGATAACCTCTGATGCTGCGCGAAGTCCAGATAGGTAGGCTCCGTGAACGGTGGCAGGGTGAGTGCCGATAGTGTGCTCTCCAGCGAAGAAGAGGTTGCCGATTGGGCGCGACATGGCGTCATAGTCGTCCGGCTGCATGTCTGGGCCAGCCGAAGAGTAGCTTCCTCTGGCAAACTTGTCCGAGGCCCAGCGGGTGACAACCGACTCAACAGGGTACGGCACCGCAGGCCCAAAGACGCTGCGCAAGACCTCGGTCGCTTCGGCAATCAGGTTATCGTTACTGTTGTGCTCCGTGTCAAAACCAGCATCGCCAGCCATTAGCGCCACAAGACATGGTAAACCTGTTGTCTGAGTGACGTTGAACCATTGAAAGAGGCGCCCTCTCGAGGATTTATAGTCACTCTGGTTCAGACTATGCCGGTTAGGGGCATCTCGCAGCACACCAAAGATGTGCCTCTCCGTATCCCAGAAAGGGTGATCGTAAACCAGAACCAGTTTGTTGAGTACTCCATAGCCTATCCGAGCGATTACGTCTGTCTTCCACTCCGGCAAAGGCGGGTCAAACTCGACGTTGCCTTGCTTCAACACACCAAGCGGTATTGTCGAAACGACATAGTCTGCCTCGACTGTTGTCCCGTCTTCGCAGTAAATGGATGCTCGCGTGTTCTCCTGCGTATCGTACTTGATCTTTGTGACGGCAGTCTTTGGCCTAACGTCGAGAGGCGCCGGGCAGTGCATAAGACCTCTTGGGACGCTTTGGTATCCGCCGACGATCATGGTGTGCTTGCCTTCCCACTCGTTACCGGCGTCAATATCCCAGCCACCTAAGCTGAGATTATGGAGATTCGTGGCATTGCTGTATTCTAGGTTTGCCACGTGCCAGTTGATGAGGCGGTGGTCTTGGGCGGTCAAGTCCACGATGTTGCGATACTGGACGACGGCCTCGTCCATGACTGAGCCAAGGGTCGCCGCTGGCAAGCCCACGGCTTCGTTCAAATCGATGTTAGCGTCGTTCGTCGCACCATTTTTCAGTGCCCACCCCATCATCTTGGCCTTCTCAGATGCTTTGAGGATACCCGGTGTACCAGGTTGAGTGTGGACACGTCCGGTAAGCTTGTCCGAGGACACTGGCACCAAGTTGACTCGTTCAGGCACGTTCTGTTGGGAGACGGACGGCGCGTGCGGCAGAGCGGCAGTCGCTTCTTCGGCCTGTCCTATCGTCCTGTGTCCGTCACTCACGGCATCTCGCGCTTCGTTGATCAAGTCTCGGTTGCCCTCGATCAGTTTGGAGGGCTGTGACTTGAACTTGTATTCGCTGACTCGATCCAAGCAGTCGTTGTACAAATTCTCCACAAGCTGATCCCTCGCATAGTCCACAGGTTTGCCGTTTGAATCGTATATTGTCGTTTCTGACCGCAGAGCACGGTATGGGAGACACAGCTGTGCACGTACAAGGACGTTCATCGGGTTGCCGCGCTCGAATCCCGTAATGATCATTCCGCCCATCTCGGCGGTAAACCGTTCCCCGTCAAAGTCCGGCAGCGGTACTGTCGGTTTTGATTTGAACTCTCTCGAGTAAACTCTTCCGCCCACTCGACCGCGCCCTTCTAGTACGACAATTTCCGGTAGTGGCTTTCCAAGCGCACGATATCGATCTGAATACTGCCGCAGTAATCCATCGAGCTGTCTCGCGCAACCCAGCCCGGACATACCGGCACCGATCACCACGATTCTTTTCCTCCCGGACACGTTATCTGCACCTGCGGCTTTTTTGGCCCGGTCGCTCGTCGCCGGGAATTCTACACAGCCAAAGTTGATGTAGCCACGCCGCACAAGCCAGTCGTAACACACACTTGCGACGTCAAACCACCGGACATTGGCGCAGCCAACCGCCTCGTTCCTTGTCACTGCAACACGCGGGTTATTGTACCAGAGTCGAAGGATACCGTTTCTGATGTTGAGATAAGTGGTGACCTGGACATGACTGATGTGATGTCGGAACATCAGGTATTCCTCTTGATGCAGTGCGTATGGGTTTAGCCTCGAGGACTCGGCGGCTTCTATGCATTGCCTTGCGTATTCATAATTTGAGAGATTTGATGGGATTGACGACTTTGGCTTCACATCGAAGGATCGACGCACTGCCTCGCGTACAATGGGGGTCTCCGTCGATGGCATGGAGAAGTCCTTATGGCCCTCTAGGTCTACGGGCGTCGTTGCCTTACTAGAAAGCGATGAGGGCACCGACGATAGCTCAGACTGCTCGTGGTCCGATAGATTAGTCATCGGTGATTCGAACGACTTGTGAGGGGTATCGTATGACTGGATATGGAGGGTGTCCGGTTCGGCATCTTCTGCCATGGGTGAACTGCACGGGCGTCAGCCAAAATCTACACTTCGCTTTGTGTATAGACACGAAGACAAGGTCAAGGCATCACGATGGAGAAGAACAAGCAGTCACGTACCCAGGGTTGGATGCAGGGGCAGAGGAGGGCTCCGCCTCATCCTGGCTTGTGTCATCTAAGTCCATGTCTTCCGTCCATACGACGATTTCCGGTGCAATTTCTGAAACCGCCTCTGATGAAATTCGACTTGATGGTGATCCTGTCGTCGACTCTGCAAAGTTTGACGTCGGTATCCGACTGAGCGTCGCATTAGCCCTTGAAGGCATGAAGTCAGATATGTGTGAGTTCCGGCCCGGGAAATCCATCAATGAGCCCTTTCCGAATCCCGTTTCCTGCTTAACACGAGATCTTGGACTGGCTCTCATATTTCAGTCGTCGGCTCGGGTTGGGTTCGAGGATGATGTATGTATATATACGTTGGTGGTCGGCGATGAAAGTTGCTTGGCCTGAGCCCCGTCCGGGGGGTGTAACGCGTTGGCCTAGTCCAAAGTCGACAACATGTTACGATAGCTTAGCTCAGTGGAACCCGGATAGCTTCGCTGTGTAAGATCCGTCAGCTGCTTTGCAAGTACTGGGAGGTAGAGTTCACGTCGAGCGGATTCGGCGGTACTAGTCGGCATCTTTGGCTCCCGCAGGGTCCATCTAGATCCAGATACATGAGCGGTCACGTGAATTATGGATCACAATGCGGCTTAGGTAAGCAGGAACCGTGGGCCGAAGCCTGGGCCGGATTGTCTTCTTTGAGAGAGGCTTATTATCTAAATGTTCAACTTTTGACTAAGTCGCTCTACTCTAACCCATTGCTCCTGGTATCGATGGTTGTCCCCGCTGCAAAGCTCCTGTGCATCTCACGGTGTTGGGCTTGCAGGCTTAACATTGTCTTTTGCGAACGATTCCTTCTCGATCGCTGCATCCATCATCCGGTCTCCGTTTATGATCGATGTCGTACATATGACAATGTTCCTTCGAGCTGTAGATAAAATTGGTTAGTGCCGTGCTGCCTCGCAGAATCCCTCTGGGTTCACTTACATTCTTCCTGCTTCGCGATAAACCGGAGAGCAGCGATCTCGGTGAACGTTATGCCTCCGACGAACACAACGAATACCGTTTGCTTCTCTGTCCCTCCTGACAATAGCGCCCGAGCTTTGACGGCTTTCTCCTCACCCTTCTGCAGTTCGTAAAATGTCTGCCCACGAACGTGTTTGACAGCTTCGTCAAAACCATGCCATCCCTGCGCTGCGGACCCTCCAGGCGCACCACTGACGCCGTTCCCTCTCGTAACTTTTAGCAAGTATTGCTTCTGCAAAACGCACTGGACAAGTCGGACCGACAGAGGCGCATATCCGCTGTACACGTACGCGATATCGTTGGGATCATCTTCCTGAACCTCGTCGACGATGAGACGGAGAAGTTTACGAAGGTAAGTGTAGTTCGTCTTCGTCCCAGTGTTGTTACCGCCGGCGCCAGCCATGGGAATCATTTCCGCCAATGGGGAAGATCGCGACAGAAAGAGCTGAAGCTTCTCAAGGTTGTTCAGAGTTAGAATGTGCTGGTAGCCGTAGCCCTCCAGGATAAGCCGCCGGAACTGGTCAAATTCTTTGGGTTTGATGCCGCCTGATATGCAAGAGTAGATGCAAAGCAGCCTCAGGACTTCCGGCAAGGGAGTGTCGCGAGCTATCAGCTCCTCAATGGCATCGAACTGAGAGGACGGGTCCGCGCCAGCAGCTAGGTTTTGCTGCGCTTCCAAGAGACCCTTGAACTGGTCTGTCCGCGTATACTTTATAATCTCCTCTGCCAGGCCCGTATGAATTCTCAGGCTCTGCTGTTCGGCCTGGTATCCCGGCAGCTTGCTGACAAAGTCTTTCAATTCGGCGATTGACTTATGGCTGTTCCGTCCCTCGTAGTCCTTTTGCAGGTTCTGCAGACGGCGAGCAACCTTGTTGAGCAAACTGCCCACAATGGCAAAGTTGGTATCCCGAAGTTGCTCATATAGCTTATCGGAGGAGTCCAATTGGATTTTTCGTTTCCTGGCCTGCGCACTGGTGGCCGAAGACTGAGATGGAGCACCGACGACCGTGGTATCGACTTCGGCTTGGTTGTTTTGGATACCAAACACCTCATCGATGAGTCCCTCGTATGTCAACTGAGTTAACAGAGGAGTGACGAAATCCACTTCGCGATCGATTATTATAGCACTTTCGGTGAGTGTACTTGGTGACAAGCCGCCTCGGTTCATCTCGGCAGCATCCTCGCCAGCAAGAATCTCTTGTCGCATTCGTGCTAGGAGCTCGGCTACTCGTTTTGCGTTGTCGCCTTTGCCGATAATCCGGGGAAACAACCCATGATTCTGTTGGATTTCCATCAGAGCCTTGGCGAGTAAGAATGAGGGCGTGACGTCTTTGGAGAGATAGAGGTCTCGAAAGGATTCGTCTAGCTCGAGTGAAAGAAGGTCTTTCTCTAGAGGAAAGAAGTATAGTGGCAGCTCGGAGATGTTGACATCACCCAAGACGCCGGCCTCCTCGAGCAATTTGTCGGAAACGAGGGTCCGCCGAGGCACCCAGAAGATATGAAAGTCATGGCCGGTTTGGCTCTCGCGCTGCAAGCGTCGAATCTGCTCTACAAGGCTGTTAGCGCTGGGCACTGAGCACAACCCGTCTCGTCTCACGATACATGGGCTATGGTGAGGCGTCAACCAAGAATACAAATGAGACCGAGCGGGAGAGTGTGAATCTCTCAGCTATTACATGAAAAAGGACTCGTGGATCTGCATGGTATGAAGCGCTGACCTGCTATCGTTTGTGCATGACGCGCGCACTCTCCGCGAGCTATAAAGATGACATTTCGCTGGCTGGTGTCGGCGTTCTTGTTTTCGAGAAAGAAGAACTTGTCCACGCCGTATTCCTGGAGAGTTGCAACCTTGACGATGGTTCCAATTGGGCCGGCCAAGCTGCGCTCAAGGATGAGGTTCTTCTTTCCGCGAACCTGATGGCGCCGATGGTTGGTTAGCTCTTGAGGGCGGACTGCCAGCTCGGAATGCCTTACTTACAGCCTCGAGCAGGTAAAGGAGATCCTTGCGCGCTTTGTCCTTTATCTGGTCCGTATTGAAGCCAGCTCGAGGAGCCATTTTCAGCTCTCCATGCGGTTGGAGGATATTGTGTCGTCGTCGTGGGGCGGCTTGGACTGACCGCTGCTCAGTGAATGAGGTGGAGGGTAAGGAAGGATAAAGCTGAGCACTAACTAACGCCGAGGTGCTCAGCTATCGGGAGGGAGATTAGATAGAGCATACACAGAGCACGGGACACCACACTCCTTCACACTCGGAGAGCTGCGTCAGCGGAGCCTCGGTGGGTAGACCGTAGACGTCACTGGGGATTTTCCAGCTTGCGTTGCGGCGAGCCTTGCACTGTCAGGCCCAACGAAGTTTTGTTTCTTGGGGTAACCAGTCTGCCAGTTCACTGGGAATTTCCACTTTGGATGAATCAATGAGCCTAGCAACTGCCTCTACCCTGCCCTCAACGCAGCCAACAAACGTCGACCTCGACTACTTTTTTTCTTTCTTTCAAAAGGTTGGTGATCATTCTACCACGCAAGCTAGGCAAACTACTTTTCGCAACGTGGGTGGGATATGCTCGCAGACCATTGAATGTCATGATCTCTTGACATATCGCATAGTCTACTGTCTGTAAAGATGCACGCTATGTGACAGGATAGAAGGTCGCCCAGCCTGGCAGGCGTTTGTCTCTCATCCTGTTAGCCATCAATCAACATGGGGCTAAACATCGTTTGCGGGAACCCGATTCCGCTTGCGAAATATTTTTTCAGATGCTCTTTCCGCAGTACTGTTGCATAAATGCTGCAGAGGCACCATCATCGTCATGCCGGTATACTCCTGCCTCTTGCAAGAACCAACTCCGTAGCCATCTGTCTGTCCTTAGTTCCCGATCTGTATGCTAAATTCAAATCCAACGCCGAAAACAACGCTGCCGCGCAAGATATCGTCCTCTTGATCAGACAGTGTTATCGTGATAGTAGAAGTCGATATCTCTTGGACGCAGTCTGTTGCTTCGAACGAACTCGTCGTCTCCCGCCGGCCGCTCGTTCTTCTCGTTGCCAGTCAACATGCTCTGTATGCTCATGCATACGCTCTCGACGTTCTGCACCGGACTCCAGCCCTGGCTGCCAAGCAAGTCGAGGCAAATGATGCCGTTGGAATAGATGTGGGGGTGCATTGGAATCGGTCGCTCGGCCGTCTTGACGAATGTGACCTCGGGGGGTTCTAGAAAAACTGGTCAGCTTGGACAGCGGCGACGAGTAATGGCAAGCGTGAAGAACATACCTATGGGGTAGTGTTGGGAAAACTTGAACTTGAGCCTGTAGACCTGATCCTTATACAGTGGGTTGTCGTCCAGAACCTTGATGTCCATGAACCATTCTTCGAAGTTATCCGCCGAAATGAGATCGATACCAGGAGGTAGGCCGGTGTTTAGCTACAAATGAAGAGTCAGAGGTTGTTGCGACACAGCGGGCGCGCGCAACACAACGGTCGGCAAAAATTTGGCTGTGAGGCAACACAGTACATGCATGGGCTGGATGCGACTGACCTTGGAAAGCTCTTTTGCCAGCCGCTTGGAAGCGAAGCTGGACGCCATTTCGAAGCGCGGCAAGACGCAAGAATGATGCGGATCAAGCGACGCGAGTTAAATGACGAGAGAGGGGGTAGAGCAAGGAGACGCCGCAGGAGATGACCGCCGGCGGCTCGCAAAAAAGCAAGGCAAGACAAGTCGACGGAGGGAGGAGGGGCTTGTCGTTCGTTGGAGGGGCTGCCCAGAGACGGACCCCACGATTCGGTGGTTCCTGCCGAGAACAACACAATGGCGAAGGCGATCGATGAGCGGACGCGCGACGGAAAAGTAAATGCAAGAGCTGTGGAGTGAGGAACCGAAAGATGTGGAACGCAGTCGATCCGGGGCGGAAGTTTTTCGTCTCTCTACTGAGAACGAGCCGGATATTCAAAGATGCAGCAGAAATTACGATGCAGAAAGATTGCGCCGTCAGAGAATATGCAAAGAGGAAGAGATGACGACAGTCTCTCAGTCGATTAACAAATCCCGTCAGGTGAGTGCATGAAGACACTGTAACAACAGACAGTGCTCGGTTTACAGGCGCCAAGGTCGGGACGCAGCGAGCAGCTAGCTGAGTACTCAGCACTTTAATAGCGCCGCCCGCGCGCAAACATTGGCGGCTGCTTCTGATACCGGGTCCAGGTAGGTAGGTAACTGTACATGTTAGGATGCGGGTGTTGGTGGGGGGACGTACTTTCTTTCCTTTCAGAGATCTACCTTGGATGGTCCTTGGTGTACTGTAAGAGTCTGTCGCTTGCTCCAACATGCACCCATTTACTGAGTATGTGGCCGTTTTTGGGAGCCCCGTTTCCGGTGACCAATCCTTCTTTGTGGCAACGACTTGCAGGCTGCTGTAATCAACGGTCGGGTCTTGAGATAAGTAGAGATTGAAGCTGACGTGCCTACAACCTTTATATGAAGCCTGGGAACATCAGATAATCGAACCTTACACCCATTACGCAGCCATCTTCACCAGTAGGTGGTTTCTTTAGAGCATGCCCTGGTTTCCTATAAGCCTTGTGAGAAGTCCAGCTTGCCGATGTGTAATTGTCGCCGCGGGCTGTGGGTGCACTCAGATCCATATTTGTTGTGCGTTTGCCAGGTGTTTGTGCCTTAGACCGAGGAATCCTGGTTACTACGTCACCGTTCGATGCGCGACAATGACAACAAAGGGAGAAAGGCGGGATAGCCTACCAAGGCAAATAAGTGCATTAGACTAGGTAGAGATGGCAGTTGCCGGTGGTTCTGCGCAGAGGCAACCAGCCTCAAGGCCCAAGACAGCAAGGCAACTCGATTGCCAACATCACTTTTCGAACACTGCAATAACGCCTTATCCACCACTATCTGGGCCTCACGATGTCATCACCAGGAAACAGTGTTTGCCTGGACGGGCCTGGCCTGGGTCTCTAGCCTCACGGCCTAGCAATCAGTATTTGTGGCAGACTACGTGTGGTGGTGTTGAGGAGAGAATGTGTGGAGAAGTGGCCTCCAGTCGTTTGATCGTACAGGATACGGCGATCCACACCAAAGACCCTTGCCCGCCATCCTTAGTGCTCTTCAGGTGCAGTTGTCATCACGACCATGTCCGTGCTTCTCTCCTCTGCCCCTCATCTGTCTGCGGCTGAGCATCCTGTTTAATTCCTAGTAGCCCACAAGGCTTACTTCGGCTGGCCATGACCCCTGAAAACGCCGTTTCCTGTGATGATGGATGGATGAATGGATGAGCTGCCTCTTTCGCTTGCTCGCTGCGTGCCCCTATTGCCTGGAGGCTGCCTCTGCCTATGCTCCCTCTGGGCTCTTGCGACCCGGAAGAAACTTAAAAGGGGGCATCTTGTGGTCTCGACTGGTTAGCAGAAAAGCCGCCGCTCATACCCACCTACCATACCTACAGAGCCAACATAGGTAGGTAGCCTGACTTTGACTGGACCCCTCGGAGTCTCTTTCTCGCTTGTGAAGCTCACCTCCCCCCCCTCCCCTTCCCATCGCACCTCCCGTCTTTTGTTACCCCACTTCACCCCTCAGCCCAAGCACCAGCAGCTCCAGCCTCCAGCACGGTCAGCACCCCGACCCGGACCGGACCCCCTCTCGCCAGTCGACCTTGCAAGTCTCCATCAGCAACGCTGCTTCTCTGTCCAGCCCAGCGTTCGAGCCTTCTCTTACTGCTTGAAGTTTCCCTTCCCCTACGCCAGCCTCGAGCATCTCTTCCTCATACACGTCCGTCTGCGCTCCCGTTTCTCGCGCTCGACTCTCCCCGACTGCTCCATCGTCTCTGCGCCTGTTGTGTCCGTCCAGCCATTCGACTACCCTTTTCCCTCGCTGCGACCGCTTACTATTCCCACAAAATGAGTTGTAAGTGCCACGGTCGCAATGGTTCTTGTCTTAATGATGGCCTGCAAACAGCCAGCATCTCTCTGCTCTGGTTTCTTAATGTCTACTCGCTCCGCGCCACGCCTTGCCCAATCTCTCTGCGCCTGCGTTACAGCTGATGCTGACTTCAAGTTCCACAATAGTCTCCAACATGCTGAGCAGGCTTCAAGGCCAACCCGAGAGCTACGATAAGAAGTCCGAGCCTCTCCTTGATACCCCTTCTGAAGATATTGCCCTAACGTGTTGGTTACAGGGCCAAATACCGCTTCGGACGCACGCTTGGAGCTGGAACTTATGGTATTGTCCGTGAGGCTGACGGTCCGTCCGGCAAGTGCGCCGTCAAGATTATCCTGAAGAAGAATGTGAAGGGCAATGAGAGGATGGTTTACGACGAGCTGGACATGCTCCAGCGTCTCAAGCACCCCCACATCGTCAAGTTCCTCGACTGGTTCGAGTCCCGTGTAAGTACCGCACTAGTTGGAACCGCGTTATAACCCGGCACTTCTGACAACCACCGTAAAGGACAAATACTATATCGTTACTGAGTTGGCGACGGGCGGAGAACTATTCGATCGTATTTGCGAGCAGGGCAAATTCACGGAAAAGGATGCTTCGCAAACCATCAAGCAGGTCCTTGAGGCCGTCAACTACCTGCATCAGAACAACGTCGTCCACAGAGGCAGGCTCTTCCTGACGTGTCACGTTACCAACACCTTTGCTAACCTGTGACCCAGACCTGAAGCCTGAGAACCTTCTCTACCTGACCAGAGACGCCGAGTCCGACCTGGTCTTGGCCGATTTCGGCATTGCGAAGATGCTCGACCGGAAGGACGAGGTTCTGACAACAATGGCCGGCTCCTTTGGCTACGCAGCCCCCGAAGTTATGCTGAAGAAGGGTCACGGCAAGCCTGTGGATATGTGGTCCATGGGTGTCATTACATACACTCTTCTCTGCGGCTACTCTCCCTTCCGTTCGGAGAACCTCCAGGACCTCATCGATGAGTGCAGTAACGCCCAGGTCGTTTTCCACGAGCGCTACTGGAAGGATGTTAGTGACGATGCCAAGGATTTCATCCTGCATCTCCTGCAACCGGAGCCCGTGAAGCGCTGGTCGAGCGAGGTACATGACCCTGTGCGGGCGCTGTGAGGGAACAAGACTGACAAAATTACAGGAAACTCTCCGTCACCCCTGGCTCAGCGGAGAGAATGCCACCGATCACAACCTGCTTCCCGAGATCAAGGCGTACATTGCCAAGGCTCGCCTACGCCGCGGTATCGAGATGGTCAAGCTGGCCAATAGAATCGAAACGCTCAAGGCTCAGGAGGAGGACACCGAAGACTCGGATTTCCCGGCCGATGCAATCAGCGCAGCCGACCAATCCAAGCACGTCGGCGCACACGAAGTCCCTGTTGGCGAGAAGCGCAGTCTGTCCAAGACGATCAAGGGCGCCATCTTCCGCGAGGTTGTTCTTGCCAAAGTCCGCGAGATGAAGCAGCAGCAGGACACCCTCAAGGTGAAGGAGGAGGCGGAGAAGGAACACAAGAGACGCAGCTTTCAGGGCTGAGGAGCGCCGCTAACGTCTTCAAGGGGACGTTGACGGGTCTATTGTGACACTGGAATATGATACCACAACGATTTGGATGATACCGCAGACCCATGGCCGCGACCCTGGAGCGGCCTTTGACGTTGTCGATATTTCCTTTCTCATTGCGCCGCCCATTCGCGCGGCCGTTCCGTTTCCGGCCCGCGGGGTACAGGACTTGGTCACTGCTGTGTGTTTGTTGCTTAACCGGAGCGGATGAGAGGAAAAGAAAAGCGAGGAAGATCAGGGTTTTGATACAATTGTGTTCAATTTCATAAAGAATTATGTTCCGTCTTGACAATCCGATCCATGAATCGCGTGAGCCGTCTGAACAGTGGCTATCGTTCGGATGGCGTTTTGACATGTCTGATCGCCCTCGCTTTGCATATTGGGCCATGCGAGGGGTCTTCTCCCCTTATTGGCTGACCGAGGTTCGAACGCGCTCCCCCACTCCCCCCGCCACGCGTGTAGGGTTGTGAGATCCATGTCTACTAATAACTCGGATGGCCACGGCATGGGTATGGTGGTTAGATCCGTGACATGGCACTTGGTTCGGGAGCAAGTTTCCAAGATGAACTGTGCAAGCTGACATTGTTACTACTTGAAGTCAGGGAAAGGGAGGGGGGCGGTGCCTCGTTTGAGTGACATCACCCTCCCCTTCCTGCTCTAAACTACTAATACTATATTGTGTTGGTTGTTCATTACGAGTCGTCGAAGTTGTTTGTACAAGGTATATCTCAGTGAAAAATAACAAGACTTGGAAAAAGTCGAGCAGGAAACCGCTCCATCGTGCGCCATCCTGCTATAAGATGCTGAATCGACCGATAAACAACGAGACAAAAGAAACTCCATAAAAATAACCGTGAAATGCAAAAGAAGTAAAAAGATCCTGAACCTCCGCCTTCCGTTTTGTTTTGCTTCAACCGCCCCGGATGTTGTGCGCTTTTATTCGCCGTGAATGGTGGATGGAATGCCGCCTTGATGAGTGACGGTAGAGGCTCCAAGTGAGAGAATATGTGCCGGCATGTGCCTGTGGTATCATTTGAGAAGAAAGTGAAAGTAGAAAGTGAAAAGAGTTGATTGAGCGGGTCCGTGAGATCGAGACATGAGACCACGTCCATCACTATAATTCGGCGAGGACGCTCTCGCGAAGCGCCTCGTAGCGGCTGGCGTCGAAGCGGCGACGCTGCCAGTTGTTCTGGCGGAGACGCTCGATGCGAGCCTTGATGTCGAGACTACGTACCTCATCGCTGAGCTCCGGGGTCGCGGCTCTGGCGGGAAGTGAGCCGGTGCCGGTAAAGTCTTGAGGAGGCGTAACAAGCCGCTCTTCGACGTCGGCGATGTGGACCCTGATCTGCGATCGCAGGCTCGAGAGCAGACCGCAGTAGCGATGAACAGAACGCTCCTGCAGGAAGTCAAAGGCGTCGCAGTCATCGTTCAGAGGCTCGGGTGTCGGCGACTTCATCTCCTCGGGCTCGTCAACAGGCTCTGGCTCCTCGGGGAGGACCGGGAGATAGCGCGGCTCGGGTTCTTGCGGAGCGCATAGGTAGTCTTCGAAGCCAAGAGTGGGGGAGTCGGGGCGGTGGAATGACTCCTCAGGACGGATGAATGACTCCTCGGGAATGTCACAGAAGGTGACACGCTTCTTTTGACTAACGGACAGTTTGGTTACAGCATCCTCCATGGAGCAAACAGATGGCGTCGGCGACGAAAAGGCTGTCGAGTTCGTCCAGGTTCGGGATGAGGCGCGGGAGGAGGTGGAGCTTGAAGGAGAGTGCATGCTCGAGGTTGCCGCTGACGATGACCGTGACGAGCGGGCCATGTTCTCGTCCGCCGCCTTGCTTAGATCGGAAGCATGCAAGTAGTGGTTTCGTGCCTGCTGGAGGAGCATTGTTCGGTACGGAGAGGTGCCCTTCAAAGGTCGCGAAAGCATGTCGAAGGAGCTGGCAGCGTAGAAATGCAGGTAAATCAGGTACGCCGGCTCAATATTTGCCTGGTGGTCTTTGGTTAGCATAGTCTCGGGTCGGTGCATTCAATCCTCAGACGCAGATGACTTACATCTTCTTTTATGTTGTCCAGAATCTCGCAACACCGCAGAGAGCATGGCCGATACTTTCGGTTGAGGTATTGACGCTTGACTTCAGAGACTGCCTTGATCCATTCTGCAGAAGTGTAAGGTAGGACTGGCAGAGAGGCCGGCGTCTGCATCGACGAGCGTCTAGACGTACGCGCTCTTGGGGATGGCGGATTCGTCGCCGTTATCGTCGCTACCGTTGACTGTGACGTAGGGGCGTTTGACGGTGCGACTTTGTTGGTGGGGAAGACGATACTGCCGCGAGAACCGGCGGCAACGGGATGGAGGAGCAGAGGTATTAAGCCACCCATCGTCAAGGAGTTATTAGAGCGCGTGCTTGCTGGAAGAAGGTTTCGGGCACCAAGTTGGCTGAGTGATGAAGAACGGTCAGGTGGCTCGGCTCGCAGGTTCTTTCCGTCCGAATGTAAGACAAATTATTGTGCGAGTTCCAACACCGACACTCGCGATCGTCAACTCAATGGCGTTGATGAATGTTAACGTGCCAATAACAAGAAACCGCGTTGGTGAACCAAGTAATGATGTGACGGTGAGAAGCCAATCTATTGAGGTAGCCGGATAGAAAATTTAATCCGAGAGAGCGAAGGGCGTTTAACGGCTGGAAAGGCCTGGCGAGTCAACGAGGCAGGACGACTCGGCAACCGGCGCAAGTGGGCAATTCCCCAAATACGTAACGGGCGTTGGCACCGGGATCCGGAACAGTCTCAAGTCGTCTGAACACTGTCCAAGTGGTGTACTGGCGGGCTGCTTGTTGGCATTAACGAAAAAGGTGATCTTCAGCAAGGGTCTGTGTCAGGAGACCTCAAGCTGATGTCGAGTCTACCGACGTCTGGGGTTTCGAGGTTCGTGATTTCGATACTATTGAGACGAACTAGACGCGCACGGGTCGAATATGCCAATGTCGAGTATATTAGGGTCGGTGATTTCAATAACAGTTCCCGTCAAGTCGAATGGGGCTGGCTGAACGTCAAGGAAGTAAGAACCGGGAAACGCCAACTCGGTGAGAGTGCTAAATGGAGGGACTGCGTATGGCCGTGAGGTAGGCAGTGAGAGTGGCGACCAAAAACCAAGACACGATGTCGAATGTGAGACCAGCGATGGAAGGGGGGGGAAGAAGTCTTGGTTGATGACGAATGTTCCACTCAGGGAAAGCCAGAATAGCCGAACAGCACAAGGAAAGGAAAGAACTCGTGGTATTATCTGTAGAACGGAGAAGGTTGGGCGAGATTATGGTACCGGGTGGGGGCAGTCGAGACGATGCCGGAAGAACAAGGAGAAGAAACGAGGGGAGAGGTCGGGGGAATCACGAAAAGAGATCTCGGAATCACAGGTAGACGCCCTCTGGGCAATTGGGGGGATGGGTCGTGTTCAAGTACCTCGTAGGATGCATCCAGGGGGGATGTGAGTTCGCGGGTCTCCCCCCAAGCATTTGATATGGGTATCCGTCAAGTGAGGCTCGAGCTTTTTTACTCGAGGTTACTTTGGGTAGGATGTTTGCGCATCGACGTTGGGCTAGCGAGAAAGGGGGAACAAGCTTCAGGCGTGGCCTGCGCAACGAGATTTTCTCGTCCACTTCGAGAACCTGCATATCGTGCTCCATCTGGGCGAGGTGTGTTCCCCTGGCACCGGCGTGCCTTATCCTAGTGACCCTTGCTGCTAACCCTGCTCATCGTTGGGGGTGCCATCGAGTCGAACCCACCCCCAATGCACGTCTTTTGGGCGCAAAGGTAACTCTAGCGACGGGGGTTCGTGTAGGTAGTGTGCTTCGTACCTGACTACGACCACATAGTACGCGTCGTGCTGCTGCTGCAGCTGCCGCCACGCCGCGCACCCGCCTACACTGTACCTTGAAGAGAGACTTTGGGTGCTTGTGTGGGTACGCTATGAGCTGCGAGGCGTGTGGGATGACTTGGGGTGGCTTAGGTTGCTCGGGTAGGGAAGTGAGCAGTCGCCCTCTGTAATCTGCATGGTGCGAATAGTCCCCACCTCACGGCCGCACCCTAGTCGGTGGACGGACACGCTATGTAGCAATAGGTACGTAGGCACTCGGGGACGGGGCGTGGAGAGGATCCCGGTCCTTCTTCGATGGCGTCTGTGGGCGCCAATCCATCCATGGTGTCGTTCTTCGCTGCCCCAAAAGCGTCGGCTATCTTTCCTCCATACACCAACCATACCAACGTAGTAGCAGTGTATAGTTTAGTGTGGAAGAGGCGACAACCACTTGAGGACACTCATCAAGCAGGGATGGGCTCTGGAAGTGTCGGGTCGAGAGGGGGGATGGGAGATGGGCTGGGGAGGAGACGTGCGGTTGGTGGTCCCGCTGTGGATAGCACGGGACGGATTCGCGCGCGGGCTTGGCTGGTGCCATTTCGCAAGAGGGATGATGCCGTTGGAGAGTTCTGGCCTTCGAGTCACGACACACGCCAGAAACACTGCGTGTGTCTTATCAGCAGGGAACCGTGTCTCTGTCTCTGGGCGACAAACGAACCGAAAGGGAAGAGTCCTGCATGCAACAAGTGTTCAGCCGGCGGGCAGAGAAGGGCTATGATGCAAGACGGTTGAAACCCCCAGCGTCAAAAGGGAAAAGAAAAGGAGATGCGCAAATTGGCGAAGGATCTGTCACGACAGTGAAGCAAGCAGCAAACATTTACCCAGACAATCTCCACGCGGGTCTGGACTTGCTTGCGTCTCCAAAAGCCCAGAAACCGGGTCCGCAAACCCTTCTTGTACTTAGTGTCGCTCACATCTGCTTGTGGGGCATGGTCCTGCACCGGAAGTCAGGAACCAACAACCGAACAGCGGACCCCTACCTACATAGCACATAGTACCAGTATATATCGGATCTCCATCAGCGTTCCCTTCCTTGGACTACCGTCGCTTTCCACGCAGCTTCCTCTCCTTCTTAGGTGAGATACGTACACTACGCCCCATGTGCGCCCCTCCCTTCCCCCTGCCATAATCCTCGCCGCCTCCGCCGCCTCTCATTGCACCTCATTGAACGCGATGGCTAGAGCATGCACAATCATTTATTCCAGGTTCATGACAAGTGACAACATCCCACCCTCGCCCAAGTACCGACTGCGCGTCGTAACCCTGTCATCCCGTTGGCCTGCTGCTAGAACTTTCCTACAATGCGACCAAGAACCTGGCTAGCCCGTGATCTCCATCTTCCCTTGAGCGGCTCTTGAGCCCTTACTATTAGGTCTCGAGGTAAATATCCGTAGGTGGTTTAGCCATATGACTTCCGGCACTAGAGTACGTACTGTGTAATGAATCCTGGTGCAACGCCAACAAATCCTACGCCACCGCTCGCTACTACCAATACCGCCCGGCGGTCCCAATAACGTGGCACGGTAACATCATTATGTGTTGCTCCGATTATCCACGTCTCGGCATTCATGTGCCATGGCCGCCATCAAGATACCAAGTTTGAGCGTCTCACCACGGTCCACGGGCAAACATTCAATAGGAAGGGGTGTCATGGAAATTGGACTGCGCAACGGCACAGACCCACCTGTCAAAACAAAGAAACAAGAATAAATCATAACAGAAACGATAACAAAAAATGGCATGCAGCAAAACGCGCCCTTTGCTACCTGGGCTCGTACAGAAAAGCAAGCAAACATGGCCAGCATCAACGCAGAACAGGCAGTGTAAGAAGTAGTACCAGCGATGGAAGAGGAAAAGCAAGAAGGACGGTTGGTGCGCCTACTGTATCCGTACGAGACCCCGGTATGGCCTGGCCCTTACGCAATCTGCTGGCAGTTTTACCAGGACCCCGTCGACTTCGTCTCCTCGTCGAACCCTTAGTCGTACGTCCAGCACGCTCAAGGCGATACGATGCTCGTTCTCAGAGCCTCCAGCCTCGAATAAAAGAGAAGGGAAACAAAGGAGAGCACCCTGAACCACCCAAGAAGCAAGAAACCAAAAGATATGCCCCAGAATAAACTCGTCCGAAGGCGAAGAAGCTTAATCACAAAGAGGTCTCAGCGCGGTCTCACAGACTCTCGACCATTGAGGAGGAAAGAAACATGTGGACCTCAAACGAAACTTTTCCCTCCTCTCTCCTCACACCTTCCCCTCACTGGTGCGACTCTGGCTACCCGCACGGATCTCTCCATAGGTGAGAACTCCGGACGACATGGCATGCACCTCGAATCCCTCATCACAGTCGCAGTTGCACTTCGAGCGCCCGTGCTTGCGCTCTTCCCATCCTCACCGTAAGATCGACCACCATGCCGATTCGCCGAACCAAGTTTGATCCCCTTTGAAGCCTGGTTGTGACGGTGGTGTCTGTTTGAGTAAGCTGCACTGCGACAAGCAGCACGCATATCAGAGACAGATGTTATTGGGGACAACGACCCTCACCGCTTGTGTCGAAGCCTAATCATGCAGTTGAGAGCTGGCTGGCCGGGAGGTTGGGAGAGAGAGAGAATGACTTTGACCAATTAGAGGTGACGGGGGGGAAAGAATTTGTCTCTATCCGCAAAGGCCGAATCCCCTCATGTTCAGATGAACTTTTGCTGCACCCAGGCTCGATCCATCGTGCAGCAGCGGACTGCCACCGTCGCACAGCAGCCAGTTCTAAATTGGCAACCAGCCGATTCGTGTAGCCTTCGATGCAGATAGACAGACCTGCATCTCCTCTGCCTTGGACCCTGTCAATGGCGCCCTCTGAGCAGAGAGCCCTTGTCTCCCCATCGCGACGTCGGCGGGGTTCGGGACTCGAGAGGTCCTCAATAAGTCCCCGCTTACCTGCGTGTTATCGCCAATATCTGGTCCGGTCAGGACCAGGGTTCGTGAGGGGTAAACAGAGCAGCACCGAGCGCTCACATCCACCATCAGGCGCCCACATGAATGAGGAGCACACATCCGTCGGGTGCGTTGGCGAGCCCACCGCTGGTCAATTCGATTTTCTGATGGTTCCAGTCTTGATTCGATAGCGCCAATCTCAAGGTCTCTCTTTCTCTCCTCTAACACTCCACGAGCGAAAACGTGAAATTCGTCCATGGACGAATAAAATAACAGAAAGAAGGAAAAGAACACGAGGTGTTCTTCCACCATCATGTCATTCATCTCAAAATTGGCGTGCGGCGATCACTGGCCTGGCAATAGCTTGCTGGCTAAAAAGCTCGTGAACCCGCCCCAGTGCGCGAATAGCTTCGCCACTAGAGAACCATGGTGCGGCGGAGCACCCCACGCCGTTCCCTTATGGCTGCCAATCCGGCCCGCCGTTGCTCCGCCCGTGCTGCGCTACCTGGGTAGCTGGGAGATGCAGGTCCCCTCCATCTGTCTGAGGTCATTGGGGGGACACCGTCGTGGTATATGCCACTCTTCTTACCCACGTGGAGGACAAAGGAGCATCGAAAACGCCGCGCCCGACGCACCTCGTATAGGGATCTAGCCGAACAAGCCCGGCTAAGTCTAGAAGAGTGCCTGAAACAGATGTCGTCAAGCCGGAGTCCATGTCCCGATACTAAAAACAGGGCGACTTTGCAAGATGAAACAGTCATGGTTAGAAGCGAGTTGAGCATCATCGTCTGGTATGGGATAGCAGCAGGTATGCTCGCTAGTTTGTCTATTGCGTTGTTCTTTTTTTGATTTCTAGTGCTTCACCCGCCGTCCGCCTATGTGCTCGGCGCGGGCTTGCTTTCCTCCGTTGTCTCCGCGGGCTTCTCTCCCCCTGACACAGCGGCAGCTGGTTCATCCTCGACCACCTTTTCCGGTGCAGACGCCGGCTTGATGTCCTCACCCCGCATGCCTCCTACGACCCTCAGGCCCTCCGCCTGTCTGGCCAGGCCGTCAAGCTCGCGCTTCCGCGACAGGCGCTTCTGCACCTCGGGAACGAGAGACGCCATGTCGACGAGCTCGCCGTCCTTCTGAGGGTGGCCCTCGGGAAGACCCAACTCCTTGATTCTAACGACGCCCTTCTGCACCTCATCGTCGCCGAGAATGATGGCGAACGGCGTTGCGTTGGACTCGGCCGCCTTGAACTGCGGCGGCAGCTTGGGCTTGACTTTGTAAAGGAACTCGGCCTGAATGTTCCGACCAGATGTCAGCGCTGGGTTCTCTGTCTGACCTGTGCATAGCCGTTGTTCTTACCTTGATGCCTGCATCCCACAACTTCGAGCAGACCTCGAGTCTCTCCTTGATCAAGCCGGCCTTGGATCCTAAGGACATGACAAAGACGTCAACCGTGCTTTGCGGAGCGTCGCTCTCGGCCTGCATCCTGGCCTTGGTAATGCTGAAGATTCTTTCGATGCCGAAAGAAACCTAACACAGTATTAGCATCTCGCCTGCCTTGCTTGTCGGTGACGGTCACTTACACCAACGCACGGAATTTGGGTCTTGCCGGAGAACATGCCGACAAGGTTGTCGTAGCTGTCGTCGGGTTAGCGGACCGATAAACCCCCCAGGTGAGAAAACTAGGAATATCCTTACCGTCCGCCGGCGGCGACACTGCCGACGCCGACACTGGGGTCGTCGGAGCGGTCCTCGTCATCCTTGTCCTTGCTCTTGCTCTTCTTCTTCGACTTGACTGTCTTGTCATCCACGTCAGGGGTGGCAGCAGGTGCTGATCCTTCCGTAACGACCTCGTAGATGACGCCAGTGTAGTAGTCCAAACCACGGGCGAGGGAGAGATCAAAGGACACCCTGTCGAGGGCACCAAAAGCCTCAAGGTAATTGAATAGAAGCTCAAGATCGGCCATGCCGGCCTTCATCGAGGCGTTGGCCGAGAGCTTGTCATCTCGTTGCAGCTTCCGGAGCAGGTCCTGCTTGCCCTTCTGGACAACCCACTCGCCGATCTTGTCGGCAACCTCCCCGTCCAGACCCTTCTCCTCGGTCATCTCTTTGCGCACGTCCGCCCAAGGAAGCTTGTCGAGCTTGTCCACAGCGGAAGATATCGTCCGGATCTTGTCTTCGGGCACACCGCACACCTCAAAGATACCGTCGAGAATCTTGCGGTGGTTGAGCTTGATGGTATAGTTTCCGTTCCAGCCAAGGCCCTCGAAAACCTCAACAACAATTCGGATGATCTCGGCGTCTGGGAGCATGGAGTCGTAGGTGCCGGCAATGTCGAAATCGCACTGGTAGAACTCACGCATACGGCCCTTATTCATGGCAGGTTGGTCGCTATGGTATGTCAGCTAGCCACTCGAACGTCTTGGGGAGGCTTTTGTATGTCATACCGGCGGTAGACCTTTGAGATGTGGTAACGCTTGACGCTCTGGATATCCTTGTTCATGGCGAGCCATCTTGCGAAAGGGACGGTCAAGTCGTATCTCAGGGAGGTGATCTCACCACCTTGGTCGGCAAGGTCGTAGATGAGCTTGGAGTCTTCACCATACTATCAAAGAATTGTTGATCAGCATTTCGTAGGTTCGAAGTGGATCGCGGGGATCGCGCGCGTCGCTCGTAGGTGGGGGGAGGGGCAAATCCGAAAATCATACCTTGCCAGACAGAATTTCCTTCAGCTCGAAAACGGGGGTGTCGAGTTCCATGCCGCCGTGCTTCTGGAAGACGCCCTTCAGCTGCGAGAAGATCTTTTCGCGGATGAGCATGTCCTTGCCGAACCCTTGAGCAGAACATTGTATTAGTCGCGGCATACGATTTATCTATCGGCGCAAACGGCGACGCGGTAGTGACTGACAATCCTTGGTGCCCTTGGGGGTCTTCAGCTCGAACTTGGATTTGGGGGCCATGGCAGGCGACTGTTCGCTATCGATCTGGTAACGAGGGTTTGACGAAGAGAAAGCGCGACGACTGGGTCTGCTTCGGGTGACGATGCTGCTTCTAGGCAAAAGAGGGGGTGGAATTGGGCTTTGAGAAAGAAGAGTCAGTCGGCAGGCCGGTCGGGCGGACCTCGAGAAAATCTTCACCTGGATCTGCATTCACCTGGCTTCCAATTGCGCAGAGGGGGAAACCGATTTCAGGGTAGCAAAAGCGGCCCTTGGGGAATCTTTGTGGATGACTCAATCGCAAGTTTGGAGGGGCCCGACTGACTGACGACTGTTTTCGGGGGGAGGGGGATTTTGTGAGGTCAAAAAAACTACTGCAAGGCTGCGACTGGACGGGGATGCGCCTGCATATGCGCGCCCAATGACGTTGCCGGGCCGAAGCTGACAGATCCCTGCTCTTGATATAAGGCTGGTCGCTGCCGGGAGTTCTTCGGGTGGACGGTGTCGACCGAGGTGCTGGATATCGCTCTAGCAGAGTAGGAACAACCAGTGCTTTCCAGGAGTTGAAGTCACTATAGTTGTGCGGCCGGACAGCTCCGCTTCTTACATCTTGTCGTAGAGCACAAGAGAGTCACACAGCGTTCTGACAACAACCATATGTCTGGTCAGATCTCAGTCTGTTTTGCCATTCTTTAGTTGACTTGGAGCTAACAAAAGCTATTTCCACGGCGTATTAGGTACCTTTGAACCCCACTTGGTCGCGGCTATTGATTCTCTGATTCTTCTTTTGATTTGTACTTTAGCTTTCGGGGCCGTGTCGAAGAAAGCACATGCTGGGAAGGCTTCCTAATTAATGTAAGCAAGAACAAGTGGTCTCGAAATGTTTCTATCATGAATTAATGGGCCGATGGTGACGATGAAGAAGGCTAGCGTTCTGTCAAATGACCAATGCTCCCCCATCAATCTAGGTAGCTTGCACCGTTCGCTCGATACTGACATCTGGTTCCCTACAACGTTCGGGGCGACTACCGACCCGGGGGGGCTTGCAGTCGGGCTCTTGTCTGGTGTCCGGCCCCGAGGCGTCGGGCCACACAAGGTGGGGTCGGGGAAAACTGTGTGTGTACAACAGGTACGGAGTACCTAGGCAAGGTGAGGTACCAAGGCTTTGCTTGCGTGAGGGTGCTCTATCACAGGAATGACACAGCATTTCTGACTGCTTTTACTTATCGGTTTTTCTTATTCGTTTTTCTTTTCTTGTCGTCCTCCCGCCTATTGTACCTCTAGTGTCTTGGCACCTTGGTGTCTTTCTAGGTCTCTTGGACACCAAGGTGCTTGAGGGATGAAATCTGGAAAGCAGAGTTAGGATGAGAAATAGGACGAGAACTACCGACTGCCTCTCGTACCCGTCGTTTGTCCACGAGAAATGCATTTGACAAGCTTATCAGCGCAACCTATTGAAACCGGACGAAATTCTGACATTTGCCAAAACATCAACTGGCGGTATGTGGCGGCAGGCAGCCGCGAAATCTTGGCGACGCCCGCGTCGGAAACGAATGAGTGTCTGCCTACCCGCCAGACTTTCACTCAGGCTGATCAGAGACCTCGAGAAATGTAACACATGTATACATAACGACACGTTTTCCCCCATGACGAAATGAGTCATGATAGGAGAAAGAGGGGATGCACAGAAGGAGAGAGATACATGGTATCCATAACAGCTTTCTGGAAGATGGCTGGCGCACGGCCCGTAAATTGGGTTTACGACGCCGACATGGTGATTTCAGTCCTTACGCCCGCGTAAAAACGCGAGTCATCAGGCTAACCGTTCTGGGCTTTTTACGAAATGAACGCTGATAGGCTACATGGCCAAGTAGCAAACGGTCCTTTGATGGCTGGCAGGTAGCATATTACACGACTCCGAACGTAGGAGTACCTCAGACCTACCGATAGTCAGCTATTGAATTCAAAGCGGGCCGAGGCGGCGTACCTATGTCGTTATTGGCACGAATAATCAAGATCTTTGAGCATCGATCTACAGTACGTGGGGTTTGCATGCTTGTATGGTATTGGTGCAAGGAGCAACCCGTGATGCTGAATTTGATGGTGAACCCTCTCTTCTAGGTGTTGCAGAACGATGCGTACTACCTATTTACCTCCCTCTAAATCACGTCTACTACCACCACCTCCTCAGTGTCACAAGCAAGTTCATTTAGACTCGCGGGAGCCACCCTAGTGAATATGCGTACAGTGGCGTGTGCATTTGTCCTACCATTCCTCCGTACGCAGTAAGCGGCGTAATTTTCCATCCGAAGTGGGTCCCGGCTGACTTCCCGTTCGTTGAACTTGGGTTCCCCCGGTCAGCGCTCCCCTAAACTCGAACTAGGCTGCCTTCTCTTGGGACTAGTTGTTACCCGCACTAGGTACCTAGAACCAGGTCCCCACGTTGCTGCACGTCTCGTAAAAGTCCATATTCGGGGTTGTATACGAATATACGCAGGATCAAGAATCCAAGACAGCAAAGATGACAGGCTGTTGCTACTCTAAATGCCCATTCGGCGCTTGATCGCCTCACAGGGCTCTCTCTTGTCATGACCACTTCTTTTGTAGTCTTCCTCACTTGTATAAACACAGCTTCGAGCCATCCTCGCCTCTTGTCTTTTGCCCTTTTCTCTCGCACACCCAAGAAGACAGACACCTGATTGGTCTTATTCGTTCATTACCCTTAGCCATTCCATCAGGTGCTCTCTCCAAACGCAACATTGTCCAAGTGTTTCTTTCCCACGACATCACCCGAAGTCCATGATTCATTGAGCTCCGTCTTTCCACCCGCCATCATCATGAACCCTATCAAGACGGAGACAACCTCGGCGGACGGTCAGTCACCGGTGACAGCCAGCATTGTCGACGAAAAGAATAGCACGACACAATCGACGGTTAGCAGCAACCAAGAGCCAACTTCGGAAGTCAAGATCAGGCCTGAACGACAACCCAATGTAAAAGACTACCTACGCGTCTTTACATATGCTACGAAATGGGACATCTTTGCATACTTCGCGGCCGGCCTCGCCTCAATTGCTGCTGGCACCACCTTGCCATTGATGAACAGTGAGGAACGATATGCCATTCGTAGTGCTTTGTGTATCTGACTTATACATGCAGTCGTCTTTGGCCAGCTTGTGGACCAGGTCAACGGATTCGGTGTTGAGAACGGCACAACGTCGGCAGATGATTTCAGGAAGGTTGCGGACCGACAAGCACTCTACCTCTTCGCACTATTCATAGCCCGCTTCGCTCTCAACTATGTCAACAAATTCGGTTTTCGAATGATCGGGATTCGCCTTTCCTCCGCAATCCGCCTGCACTACCTTCAACGCCTTTTTGGCCAGACCATCCATGTTCTTGATTCGATGCCGGCCGGCGCGGCGGCTGGCACCATCACCTCGACCGCAAACACTCTCCAGATTGGCATTTCCGAAAAGCTTGGCGTCTTCCTCGAGTTCAATGGCACTATCTGGACCGCCATTATAGTGGCCTTTATATATAGTTGGTCTCTGACTCTCGTTACGGCATCAGTTATTCTGTTCATCATCCTGGTCTTGGCAGTGCTGCTGCCTTTCATCATCAAAGGCCATACCGAGATGACCAAGGCGGAAGGCAAGGCTTCTGCTGTGGCGAGTGAGGCATTTTCAAGCATTCGAATCGTGGCTGCCTGTGGCGCCGAAGACCGAATCGCTGCTCGGTACGCTCGCTGGGTTCAGGTTGCCCGCCAGAAGGGCCAGTTCACAGCGCCCCTGATAGCTCTTCAAGTCGGCCTTATCGTATGTCTGTTCCTCTAGCTAACGATGGCTCGGTCTAATAATCAGCAGTTCTTCGGGCTTTTCGGCACTTTTGGTCTGGCGTTTTGGTACGGCACGCACTCCTGGGTGGATGGGCGGGTCAGTGGTGTCGGAGAAGTTATCATGTGTGTATGCATTCCGACCTCCTTGAACTACCCCCTAATGTGGCAACAGTGTCCTCATGTCAGTGATGCTTGTCGTCATGTCTATCGAACGAATCAGCACACCCCTTCTTGCTATAAGCAAGGCAATGGTAGCAGCATGCGAGTTCCTCACTGTGATCGACGCTCCCCATCCGAAGACTGGCGACTTGAAAGACCCTCAAGTCTCTGCCAACCAGAACCTCGAATTTAAGGGCGTAACCTTTGCGTATCCCAGCCGACCGCACGTCAAGGTACTTGACGATCTTGATCTGACTATTGAGGCTGGCAAAGTTACGGCCATCGTGGGGCCGTCAGGCTCTGGCAAGAGTACCATTGTGGGTCTGATTGAGCGGTGGTACACTCTACAGGACCAGTACGTCATCGCCAAGACAGTCGAAAAGAACAAGACGAAGGAAGCCCGAAATAAGAACAAGAAGAAAGACAAAGAGGCCTCGGATGATAATGATGAGAAGACCACGCCTGAGGAGACTGGCCCAGCTGTCGAGCTCAAAGGGTCTGTTACCACGTGTGGTCATTCTCTTGACGACATCGACTTGAAGTGGTGGCGATCTCAGATCGGCTTGGTCCAGCAGGAACCATTTTTGTTCAACGACACCATTTTCAAGAACGTTGCCTATGGTCTTATTGGATCGCAATGGGAGGGCGAGTCCGAGGAGAAGAAAAGAGAACTCGTCAAGGAAGCTTGCCAGGAGTCATTTGCAGATGAATTCATTGATCGCCTGCCGGATGTGAGTTGTCCTCTTCCCCCCCTTTTTACCCTATCGAGACAATAGAGACTGACCCATGTCAATAGGGATACGACACTAGAGTCGGCGACAGCGGTGCGAAGCTCTCCGGCGGCCAGCGACAGCGTATTGCTATTGCTCGAAGCATAGTACGGAAGCCAAAGATTGTTATCTTAGACGAGGCCACCAGCGCCATTGACGTTCGAGGCGAGAGAATCGTACAAGCTGCTCTCGACAAAGTCTCCAAGAACCGGACAACAATCACTATTGCTCACCGTCTATCCACCATAAAAAAGGCCGACCGAATTATCGTCCTCAAGAAGGGAAAGGTGGTTGAACGGGGCACTCACGAAAGCCTTCTGGAAAACCACGAGGGCGTCTACTATGGATTGGTCCACGCTCAGCAGCTTTCGCTTGGTGATAACACGGATGACGGCGACGAAGACAACAAAGAAGAAGCATTGGGTGCAGTTCTTGGCCGAGAGAAAAGCGCCGCCAAGTCCGAAGTTGGCAGCACTCGCCAGAAGACCGAGGCGAGGAACCGCAACCTATTCCAGAGTTTTGGACAACTACTCTACGAGCAGCGACATCGCTGGATTCTGTGTCTTTCAACAGTGGTCTTCGCAGCTTGTTGCGCGGCCGGCACTCCCTTGCAAGCTTGGTTATTCGCCAAAGTCATTGTGGTATTCAACCCAGGCAACACTCCAGACCAGATCCGCAGTGACAGCAACTTTTGGTCTGCCATCTGGGCAGCCCTAGCCCTTGGTGTCGGTCTCTCGTACTTCTTCATGGGACTCTCGGCTACGTATCTGGCACACTTTATCTGCGCGACCTACAGGCAGCAGTACTTTGACGCCATTCTCTTCCAGAAAACCTCATTTTTTGATGAGGAAGAAAACGCCCAGGGCAGCCTGACCGCTAGGGTGGCCGGTGATCCCAAACAGTTGGAAGAGCTTCTCGGCCTGAACATGGCCATGGTTTTCACAGCCGTCTTCACTATCCTTGGTGCCATTTCCATTGCCTTTGCTTTTGGGTGGAAGTTGGCCTTGGTTGCCTTTTGCGTCACGATGCCTGTCGGAATCCTCTCTGGTTACTTCCGTTTCAAGTATGAGATCGAGTTCGAGAAGATGAACGCAGCGGTTTTCGCGGAAAGCTCAACGTTCGCCGCCGAATCCATTGGAGCGTTCCGAACCGTCTCGGCACTGACCTTGGAGGACACGACGTGCGCGCGGTACAATACCCTGCTCAGGGACCATGTCAGACATGCTTTCAGGAAAGCCAAGTGGACCAGTTTGGTCTTTGCCTTCTCGGACTCGGTTTCCATGGCCTGCCAGGCTCTCATTTTCTGGTACGGTAGTCGGCTACTGATCTCTGGCGAATACAACACCCAAGCCTTCTTTGTTTGCTTCATGGCAGTGATCCAGGGTGCCGAGGCTTCAGGTCAGGGGCTCAGCTTCGGACCCAACGCGGCCCAGGTCACAGGAGCCTCAAATCGGATTATCAACATGCGGGACTCTAGAAACCAGGACCTCATACCGGCCATGGACAACATTCCGGACACCGAGGGTGGCGTTCAGATAGAGTTACGCGACGTCCATTTCCGATACCCGACTCGCGACGTCTCTGTTTTCAAAGGGCTCAACCTGACAATCGAAAAGGGTCAATTCGCCGCCCTCGTCGGGGCATCTGGCTGTGGCAAAACGAGCATCATTTCCCTCATGGAGCGTTTCTACGATGTACAGAAGGGCGCCATCCTCTGCAACGGCAAGGACATCAGAGACGTCAACATCTACGAGTACCGGAAGCAGCTGTCGTTAGTTGCCCAGGAGCCCACCTTGTTTCAAGGCACAATCAGGGAGAACATTCTCCTCGGAGTGGACGAGAAGAGCGTGACTGATGAGCAGCTGCACCGGGTGTGTCGGGACGCTTCTATTCACGATTTTATCGCCTCTCTTCCCGACGGGTATAACACCGATATTGGCAGCAGAGGCGTCTCCCTGTCCGGTGGACAGAAGCAGCGTGTGGCAATTGCGCGCGCGCTCATTAGAGACCCGCGCATCCTTCTGCTTGACGAGGCCACAAGCTCCCTCGACTCGGAGTCCGAGAAGCTGGTCCAGGCCGCTTTTGAGAGAGCGGGAAAGGACCGCACTATGTTGGTTGTCGCGCACCGTCTCGCAACTGTGCAGAATGCAGACATCATCTTCGTACTGGGAGAGGGAAAGCTGCTGGAGAAGGGCAGTCACGTTGAGTTGCTGAAGAAGAAGGGGGTATATTGGCACATGGTAAGCCCGCCAACCCAAAGTTTGATTCAAAGCATGTTACTGACCGTCTTCTTGCAGTGTCATAGCCAGGCGCTAGACAGATGAAGCGGAACCCCGATACCTCCGATGCCATAGGCTAGCTGCGGCTGTTGCGTCGACTATAAACATTTGGTTTCATATACTCAAAGTAATAGATGGATGATACAATAAGGGGATAGGTAGCAATGAGCTCACCCCTACAAGTACGAGTTGTGGAAGCTCATGAGCTGTGCAGCCACGAGGACTCGCGAAGCCACAAAGGAACTCCTCTCTATACATTTCAACGGCAGACATTTGACTGTTTCTCTTTTGTACAGCTAGAAGTAGTATATCCTTGTTTCCTAAGACGGAGTTGTAATTCATCATAATTACCACGCTCAAGTCAGAATGCCATCCAAAGGAACGATTAATTGATATCCCCGGAAAACGCTGCCGCTCAACATAAAGATGGATACTGATACATGCGAAATGTGGATGGTATGGTATTGAAGCATCCTAATGAAACCCAAGGATATATCCCCTTCACGGGGCTCGTCCGCCGTCTATAGTGTACTTCCGCAATCCAAATGTCCAAGCGTGTGTGCCCCTCTATGTCTGCCTATCTTCGCCGGCCGTCGTACCGCTGACATCTTCTTGCCTCCAATCTCACGACTGCGCCTCCAGCCCCCAGAACGCATCTAGCTCGCGCATGATGAACTCCGCCTTGGTCATGACGAAGTCGTGACCACCAGGGAGCACCTTCCACAGCACATTGTCCTCGCCGCCCAATAATGGCAGCCCGTCCTTGGCATAATGCTCGACGTCGATGACCTCGTCCGTCTTTCCGATGAGCACGGCTGTCGTCCCCTTCGCCCGCCTGCCCAGCACGCGCCACGTCTCGTGCTGGCCCGTCAGTGGTGCCCACCGCACGCACGACATGAACCTAATAAAAAAAGTTAGAAAGTAAGTCTAAGTAACTCTAAATCTTGCTTTAAAACTTACGCCGGAACGAAGCCCTCGTGATGCGCTACCATCCAGGGGACGTACTCGCGCACCCGCAGCTCGACCTGCACGTCCTCGCCGCCGGGCCCCGAGACCTCGGTGGCGGCGATGTCGACGAACTTCTCGACAGGGTCGTCTTCTTCCGCGACGACGTTTGAGCGCTTGCTCGCCAGCGGCCGCTGCAGCCTCTTGCGCGTGACGGCGGCAAGGATCCGCTCGGGGACGAGGCCCGACTGAAACGTCAGCTGGGCGAGGAGGCCAAAGTTCTCGGCGCGGATGAGGCCGGCGGGTGCCAGCAGCACGAGGCTCTCAACCATGTGCGGGAACGCGGCGGCGAAGGAGGCGGCGACAGCGCCACCGAGTGAGTAACCAATCACGCGGACGGAGTTCGTGCCGGACCAGGCGAGCGGGGAGGAGGCGAGGGCGAGAAGGACCTGGGTGGTGTACAGACGGGCGTCGTGGGGGAGGTCGCCGACGCCGTCGGAGAAGCCGCGGCCGAAGAGGTCGAACAGCATGACGCGGCAGCCCCGGGCAGCGAGGGCGTGGGCGATGCGGCCGAGTGTCATGCACGAGGTGCTGATGCCGTGGATGAGGATGACTTTAGGGCCGGTAGTGGAGCCCCATTCATAGACCCGAATGGAGCCGTACTAGGCAAAAGTATTAGCCATTTATCAAACTCGGTTATGCTTTGTCGTCTCTGGGACAAGTGGGGGAATAGATGGGCGTCTCACAGGTGTCTCGACATCCCGAGCGCCTGGGAAAGAGTCTGGCCGATAAGGCAGCTTTTTGACCTCGTCGCCCGCGAGCTTGGGCATCTTGGTCTTGAGTGGGTTAGGAATGGCGGTGCCCCATTTGGGATAGAGGCCGAGCCGGGCAAGGGATAGGAAGGAGAGCGTTGTGACGACGGTCGTTGCGACGATTGCCGCCGTCCGCGGTTCAACAGACAGACTGAAGAGGGAGTCCATGACGAGCATTTGTGTGCGTTGGGCGTTGGATCTCCAGGTGCTCGATGTGTTGTGAGATATCAGGATGGGGATATGCCCTTTTGGGCAATACGAAGTGGAAGGACGGGCAGAAGGGGAAGCTCCCGGGGCTCCGTGAGAGGGTTCTACGACGACCTACAGATATCCCGACGGCCTTGACTCTGAGGGCTTTGAGGTGAGTGAATCACGACAAGCACCGCAGTTGATGCGTCTGTGGCCTAGCAAGCCCCGATGGGTTGTCGTTATTACTGAGCCCAAAGTTGGATGTCTTTTGGTGAGCGGAAGTCGTGCGCGTTGGTGGAAAGATCGACGCCTGTCCCCCCTTCCGTTTCTCACCCGTACCCACGCCTAGAAAACAAGCTAGGCAGGTCGCTCGGCTCCGAAATGAGGGCCCCCATTTTTTTGGTCATGCAGTGTGACGCGCCGCATCCCCTATGACTAGCCCCACGTATCCGTAGTTTCTGTCATAAAATGGAGACGGACTTCTTTACCGGCTGGCAGGTGGCAACCGGCACTGGATGGGATTTAATGGGATGTTCGGGGAGGCTCCATCCATTGGCTTCAAGACACGAGTCACCGGGAATCCTGTTCGTTCAAGGAAGGGGCTGCCATGAGTCCAAACGTTCTGTACTCCTGTCATTTCTGACCTTCCCCAGCGTATCTCTACAGTGGCTCTACCTCCCTATATGACGTGACAATCGAGAATGCCTACCACACATCATCGACGGTATTGTCTACGAATCATACGTCTAGGGGGTACAGGTGTAGATGTGCCGTCTATTGTGCTTATTGGTCTTGCTATAAGGACCAATCTATACTAGCTGCCCTGTGTGCCTGTATGCGCGTTGCTGTTTCCGTGACTGCTCTACTACAACAAGGGTGGGCTATTGTTTCCGATATCCATCTTTGTATCCGATATCGCTCTAGTACCTATCAACACAGAACTCGACAGTACTCTCCTTCCGTTCCGACTTCACTTGAACTCCAGCTGCTTCCGATTCAGATCAAGAAAGAGAATCGAGATGGCTCAGCTGCATGCGAATGAACATCAACGGACTGAATGTATGGCACAGTGGAGTGCAGCATCGCCTTGCACACAATCCTTGACCTCCGCAAAGTCATTACAGTCCTTTTTTTAACATAGTTCAATATCGATGAGTTGATTGATCACTAGCAGCCAACTAAAGGTACGACTGATCCATGAGAGGCTTCAGGGCACTCTTTCCCCACCACGCAATATTCCCCCGCCCCCACGACCAGCTTGCGAACAAAAGCATAATGAGCAATGAAGCCCCCGACGCTTATACACCGGCAAGAAGTATGACAGTAGCCCACGATAGACTTGGCCTCCATGATGATGAGCTTGGCAACCCACATGCGGATATCCTTTGCAATGTGGCCAAAGTGACACAGCTCCTAGTCGACAACTGTCAACGCCGGATCCAAGTCATTCTCCTGCGGGAAGCTCATAACAACGTGGGACGACCGGAAGTCCCAGTGCGTTACTGTCCGCACAGGCGATAGGGCGCGCAACATCTTAAGCATGTCCCGGACGTCATCCTCGTCTGTAAAGACAGACTGGATGTCCTGTTCATCTATACCCCCGGGGCCGAGAACGCCAGAACCAGCTTCTGGTGCCACAAGCCCCACTCGCCTGGCCCTGACGACATGCCGTCAAGGTACACGTACGTCGGCCAGTCACCCATGCGCGCGTCGACGCTTGCCATGTCAACAGGTGCGTCGGTCCCGCGTAGCGTGCGCAGGTCCGTCTCGCCTGTCCAGTTCATGACAATACTGTTGTGAGTCTCGCACAGGATGGAGACGACCTGGAAGAAGGGCTCCTGGCGGCAGGCGGCGTCGATGGCGGGGGATCGAACGGCCTTGACGTACCGCCTTGGAGGTGATATGCACAACGCAACGGTGATACGCAGGAAAGAGGAACAGCGACGCATGCTGACCATTGATAGCTCTTCTCCCTTTCCCTCGATAGTTTCCCTCCCCCTCCTCTTCATCAGCGGCCTGCCGTTTCTCCTCGTCAGCGACGGGAGGTTGACGCGATACTCTCGGCGAGTATGATGTACTTGCACATGATCGGAGTCGTCGTCGGACGGTGATACTGTATTGTCCCCGGCTTTGCAACTGATGTCATGACAATATGATTGCCGAGTCATCCATCACATCATAAGAAATTGGCCAGATGAACGAACAAATCCCTATTGACTTGGAATAATTGGGACCACCTTGTGCACCTTCACAGGGGGTTCCCAGTGCGGTGAGCTGCCCCACTCGTACTCGTGCGTTATACACTACTTAAAGGTAAGTTCACGCTAGGTACGTCGGTTATAGCCGCGACTAAACTGTCGTCATCAGTGCCTGACTATGCACATGTCGGGGCACTATGTATCGGGAGTGGTCGTACTGAGAGAATCCGGGGGGCTACCTACTGACCACCGTGTGTTTTCAGCAGGCGACCACTCTTGGAAAGCTTAACTTGACCGCAGCCCAGGAAGCTGGGTCTTACCTGTACGTCGCTCCGGCACAGCCGTGCAAGCGTTGATCTCCCGGTATGTGAGCCGGAGGCACGAAGTTCAGTTCGATCCGAGGTACTGCTCTCGATGACAGCAAACGGATAACCAATGGGTGCCGAATCCCCGCGCTCGGTATCATGGCAGTGCAACTGTTGCAGATGTAATGAGAAAAGCAAGTATAATACACACAATATGACAGTAGGCCATGCTTTGGATACACACGCAACACCTCTCCAACGCCGTAAACATGTGCTTTTGGTACAGGGGTATACAGCCATCTACCATCCGCTCCAGGCTCCCTGCTAGGGACAAAGAGAATTCAAAACGAAAATAGTAGCTACGCTCATGATAAATGACGAAAATAATATTTCAGGACATGCCTACTGCCCAAGCAGCGTGGCCGAGCTGCTTGATGAGGAGACAGAGGTTCTCGACGATTGGAGGGTGAAGATCCGACGAATCTCGAAAGTTGGCCCGAAGGATCTCCTGCGCAACCTCCATGCACGCCTTGGGATCGTCAAGTGACGCTTCGGTGGTCCCAGCCCTACTCGTGGGCCCTAGAATCACCGGATGGCCCTGGTTGAACCCAATGAATCGATGTACCAGGTTCGACTCGGTGCCGTCCAGGAAGACCTTCTCTTGCTCGTACTGAGCAGGTTGCTTCCCGCTGGCCTTCGAAACCACGCCGTATGTCCAGCATGCAAGGGCTGCATGGTGGACGGCCACAGCGTAAAAGTCCTTGAGATGGCCCTGCGGGAACATCTTGGCTTGACGCAAGATCTGACCAGCGTGCCACAGCGATTGGCGCGCCTCGGCGCTCTGTGACCACTCGCGCAGGTCACCAAAGACCCGGCGGGCTTGTTCCTCGCCCTCCTTGCCTGAGAACAGCTGCAGGTCGTTCAATGAGAGATGCAGGTTCATCATGAGAAGATGTAACACCAGGCTTTCTTGAGTCGAAAGCATCTCGTGCCAGTTGGAAGTGACCAGCAGGAAACCCTGCACGTCTTTGCACAATTCGGCATGCCTGGAGCGGAGCACCTCTCTGGATTTACTCCCAGAGCTGTTCAGCCAAGTCCGGGTGCGCAAGACGGAACAGAGCTGGAGGTACTCGAGGATGAGCGCCCAATATCCATGCAGGTATATCGAGAGTGCGAACTGCAAATCCAACCGTCGGCGGTTCGTCGCAAGGAGGTTGATATCCCTGAAGAGGTCGCAAATCGACGGAGGCCGGCCGTTCTGCGCTGCGGTTCGTTCGAGGTAGTGCATCTTCCATTCAGTCGCAGTCCTGGCGAACCACAGCTCCTTGGCCTCGGGGAGAGGCAAGGTGAGTTCCGAATACGACATGGACGGGTTGGTAAGCGTAGTCATGGAGGTCTGAGCGTCTCGCACGAAGCAGTGAAAAAGCAGTCTGAATGCGTCAGCACAAGGATACCCCGGGCACCGATCGGGATTATAAGCTTACCTCTTCCACGACTCACGTTCGCACCAGAGCCTCCATTTCTTCTCCAGGACCTCACCCTCGTCCGACATGTCGACTTCGATGGCAGGATATGATGCCCGCTGGAATTTGCCGCGGTATCTCATCATCTGTGCGTAGCGTGATTAACAAGATCATTGGTAGGCGAGCGGAGATTGTGGTACTTACTGTGATGGGAATCAGAAGATGACACTCGGCAATCTCCATCTTGCGCCGGTTGCCGCTCCACAAGCCGATGTCCTGGCCCAAGATCAAGGTCTGCACAAGACCCAGATTTTTGATGGTTGTATTGGCGTCCTCGAACCTTGATGGGATGGTGACTCGGACCGCTTCCTGTAGAGCGAATCCAAACTTGCGCAGGGTTTGTACCGGAGTGAGTATGGCTCCAGCGGAGACTGCGACGGCGAGCCACTCTGGCCATTGAGAGTCCATGGAAAAGGAGCCATGGTGAATCCATTGCGATGTCTGGCAGAAGTGCGCCGCCAGAAAGATGTGGACCAGGCTGTCCATGACCTCCAGTGACGGAAACGAAGAAGCGACGCGGCTCATGATGTTGTCGTTTTTGCAGGTCGACAAGACAATAGCCAGGATCCGGTCCCTACCCGACTGATCCAGCTTGTCCCTTACAATTCTGGCGTGTCTCTGTCGGCTCTGGTGAAAGGCGGCGCTGGTCGTATCGTCGGGCGGTACGGAGAAGTTTGGGTGTTCCACATAAGCGGAGTCTAACTGGTTGGGCGCCCATTGCCACGGCGAATCCGTCCAGACCTTGACCAGAGTCTGTCGCATCTGCGCCAGGTCGATTGAGTCGTCGGTTTGAGGCGTAAAACTCTGGTCGGATTCGGTGTTGCCCATGGTGTCCATGTTCCAGTGGTCCAGAAGACCAAAGTCCACCTCGTTCAGCTCGAGATTCGAGTTGTCGCAGAAGTCGAGGACGGCTAGGCCCTGCGCCTCCGCCATCCTCGATACTTCCATTCCTGGTTCATAAATGACATTCTGGAGGAAGTCGGAGAAGGGCAAGGTCATGTCAACAGCTGGATTGCCGATTTCGAAATTGACTGGTACGGCCCCGTTGCTGATTTGGCCAATGACGTTCTCCGGCGAGGGAAAGCAGCCAGTGTCCGACTTGACGTGATGGGCCGAGCCCGTTTGACCATTCTCGTCCCTGGGCGGGGGCATGACATGCTGGGGATGCTTCTGATAGGCAGCCGAGGGGCTGCTGTCGTAGGCAGACTGGGAAGGGGACGTGGCGAGGGAGCCGGGTGTCGAAGTCGTCGTGTGAGGGTTCCCAGACAGGTGGAGAAGGTGCATGGCAGCTGCAGAGCCAGCAGCTTCGGTGGACGAATATTCGCAGTTGAGGTTACGATTGCGACACCGCGTGCAAGGCTTAGCTTCCTCGCACTTGACGCGAGCCGTTGCGCAAGGTCGGCAGGCGTGAGAGACACGGCCAGCGCCGGGAGACGTATCGGTGCGACGTCTCTTCTTGTTGGGGTCGTTGTCGTTCTCGTGATTGGTGACATGGCGTTTGAGGAGATCTTGGCGGGCAAATGCCTTGCCACATATCTGACAGGCAAACCGCTTCCCTAGGGTATGCGTCTGAATGTGGCGGGCCAGGTGCTCAGGGCGAGAATATCGCCTTTGGCAATGAGCACACTGGTAGAGGCTGGCAGTGGCGGCATGGCCCTGGGTAGCTGGGGTGGACTTGGAATAAGAATGTTGGTTCGACTGTGATGGAGGCACTGATGAGGGCGAGGCGGATTGGGAGCTACCGTTTTGGCTGTGTGAAGGAGCCGATACAACGGTGGTGGCATTAAGGGAAGGGCCTGAGGCGATGTTGTTGCGGCTATGAGCGGAAGCACTCTGTTTATTGTTACCAGCGGCTTGGGTCTGCATCATGGTGTGGCGACCACCGTCCATGGCTCCTTGGGCTAGTGAGACCGGGAGCGGGGTCCGAAGGGGTCGGGTGGCTGATAACGGTAGCGGCAAAGAGATGTAGGGCGGAGGGGGATTGATCGCAAGGGAAATGCGAGGGAAAAGGAGGACGGAGTAAAAAATAAAAAAAATAAAAAAAGGTCTGCAGCAAGTCCGGGCCCTGGAGAGTACCCAGATCCAGTGGGGGACGTTGTCGGGAGGGGGGATGGAAATGCGAGCCAAGGGCAGAAGCAAGCTTCCTGGTGCAGTTCGAGCAACCAAAAGTAAGTAGCTGCAGCCAAGACTGCTAGCAGGACAAGAGCTTGTCTTGGTTGGGGCAGCTTGGGCTTTGGCTTCGACGCCAATTTCGACTCCTCACTGGCAGCAGTTGGAGTGTTTCAATCGTGATCAAGGTAGGTCGGCCGTCAATGGTGGTAGGGCCTCGGGGTGAGGTAATGTAGTATGCCAATGATTTCGTTGGTAGAGGGGACGAACACAACAGGAGGGGAGGGGGAGGTGGGTAACCCTTTCCGAAAAGTGGGGACGGCGCTAAGCAGTAAGGTAGAGTAGTGTAGTCCAGCTGCGGTTCTGATGCAAGACAGAAAAAGAGTATCAAAAAAGGTATGGACAGAGACGAGTGGGAAGGTGGAGCGTCAGGTATTTTGGTGTTTAGGTGCGGTATCCGTACTATTCGCGGTAGCATCCCAACGCCATATTGTCGTACGTCGGCCGCTGATGATGAGTAGGTAGGTAGGTACTCCGTACCTAGTCCATCGGAGCCGACACGTCGAGTCAATGTGCGAGGGCGACCCTCAAGACAAAAAAAGACGGCAAGTGATCCGGGGGGCCTCGCCATCTTCCGACCGGCGCTGGTCCTCAAAGGGGAAAGGCTCGAGCTGCCATAGCTTCGAAACCCAAACTCAGGCGTTCATTGCATTCGGTGGAACGACCAGGTCTGCAGTTATGCAGGGCAGGCAGGACAACCAGTGGACGCCACGTCCGACTGGAGAACTGGAGAACTGGAGAATGGTATCCGTACGTGTACCTAACCCTGGATCCCGGCCGGGGCGACACGGCAAGGATCCGTCGACTGCTAAGCTCCGAGACGACGACAACGACGACGACGTCGCGTCTTTTCCGCCTGGTAGGTGCTTTTTGGTGGTGCTGGTGCTGGTGCTGGTGCTCTGTGCTGCAGACAACCTAGCACATGTCCAACATGGCCTGGAGCGTCATGTAGACATGTAGACTTACATGTTGATTGTGATCTTGGCCTATAGGACCGAAGACCTTCCCCCCCTTCCTCTTTCCATCAACCTTGTCCGAGAAACACACCGCGGACGGTCTTCTCTCAGCAAAGATATCGAGTATACGAGAACATTCAGTCGCGTGCGTGGGTCACGCCGATAAAACTGTTCATCTTGCGGTAGCCAGAGATACATCAGATCACCCGAAGCCGTAGACACAGCATTGATGCCAGTAAAGAGGTCGTCTTTTTCCAAGGCCAACCATTGTTGGATATGCATGTTGGTGGTATCATGGCAACTCGTCCTGTGCTGCCGTTTGGGTTGGCCCAGGCGGTGGTGTTTGCAAAGTCAATTGGTCCATCCAACGAGCTTGACTCGTGGCCAAGATGGTCTTATTTGGACGTGTTCGAGTGATCTGTAGGTTTTACCTTTATCTTTATCCGACAAAGGCAACCGAGCTTACCGCCGCCCTGGTTGGCCGAGAAGCATGCAAGACCGATGCAGACGCAGCTCGGGGTGTACGCAGTACTGTCCACTACAGCCTACAGGTACCTAGCACGCAAAACGCGTATGGGCCCACTGGGAGGTTCCATCCCTTGCAGCGTCTGATCCGGACAGGCTCTAGGATGGCACGGGCAATCAATCGGGCAATCGGGCCTACGTAACGCTCTTTGCTGTCTGCTTGCCAGGCTCTCCCAGCTCAAAACGAGAGGTCTATTCCTCTGTTGGAATATGTTGACATGTTGTTTGCAGGGCTTCTCCTACCTTCAGGACCCGTCAGTGCCAATGGTTTGTACTATGTGCTTGTATGCTTTTCCCATTCGAGGGGCTGGAGACCGTCTAGGATGGAGGACCCACTGGCCTCGTACTACGCAGGCGGCAGTATTCGTACTATGTATACAGTGGTGGTGATGACCTTCCCCGCCCTCTCAAAATTTCCACAATGAAACTCTCCACCATCGCAACTACGCAACACGCAATTTCTGGCGTCTCGAGATTAGCGCCTCTGTACAGGCCTCTGTGCGGAACCGAACTTGTGCTTTAGCGCCGCGGTACTTGCCATGCTAGCGGCCTCCCAACAGGGCAAGCTGCCTACCTACCTCTAGGTACCTGCCTCTAGGTACCTGCCTCTAGGTACCTGCCTCAGACTAAGGTAGGTAGGTATCCGTACCCAGGGTACCTAGAGGCAGGTAGGGTAGGCACGCAGTGTTCCTTCATCCCAGCTCCCAGCCAGGAGCGCCCCACACCTCCGTGAACCCTACGCCTGATTGCTGCATCTCTGATTCCACGACGTCGTCTCATCCACGCCATGTGCTTGCTTGTGTGCACCAAGACAACGGGCAGTGGTGGGCAGAACTCCGGGTCGACGACGATTGACCGAAAGCCCTACTGGCTAGCTAAGCGCAAACATGGCGACTTCACTCCGCTTCGAGACGCTGGCGCTAGATGATGAAGATGGAAGAAATACGGCAGAACGAAAACTTCACCCGACCTTACCGCCAACACCATACTCCATCACACCATGGGCTGTGAATTTGAGACGCCCGTTACTTTCCAAATCAACAAGTTGCGATAACGTTCTCATCAGAGGGCCATACCTAGGCTGTGAACGAGAACGAGAACCAGAACCTTGGACGGATGCTTTCGCATTGCCGCCATCATCAGAAAAGCGCCCAAGAATATTGCCTCGGGAACGCGTTGCACATCTCCCAAAATACTTACTCAGGTGAGATCTACCAGTACTTTGCTTTTGTTTCCCCCAAGTATTTTGGCACCAGCCACACACACTTTGCTGCGGCTATGAAACGGCATACCACTGACTGTCTGTCACCCGCGCCGATGGCCGCAAACGGCACCTTGTGTTCTGTGCGCGCATGGTATAAGTACAGTTCATGCGGCAAATCTTTCCCTCTATCATGAGGCTCTTCAAGCAAGGTCATGGCCTGATCAGGGCCATACCTACAGCAGGTGGCGACGGGGTCCGCGGAATTTATGGTTCCCATCTGCGATCGGCGGTTTCGTTCCAGCCGGTGGGCGCCGGATATTCCTTTATCCTCTGTGCTCTGCCAGAGAGAGAGAGAGAGAGAGAGAGAGAGAGAGAGAGAGAGAGATAGTTTTGCAAAGACAGGCACGCCTACACCTGCGTGCGAACGTACCTCTCATCTCGGAGCTGTCGCATCTGTCACCTACTTTTCCCCCTCGTTGTCAACTATTCGTACCTCGTTGGCGTCCCGACAAGAAACCACCAATTGATTCCTTCCTGGCCCCGGTCGTTTTGGTCTCCCATGTCCAATGTCTTGGCAGAAGGCTTGTTGGTGGAACTCGTCCCCTTGAAATCCAAGACAGACCCCCTTCTCAGATAAGACAATGAGTGGATACTGTGGCTAAACCCCCTAATCCCCGACTATCCCTTTCCCACACTGCTGCCAAGTTTGTCCTCAAGTCTGTCCTCGAGTCTGTCAGTCTGTTCACAACTGGCAGGGTTGAGGCCTGATCTTAGGCCCGTCGCTCATATATTATTCATCTTTGGGATATGCCGTCCAGTGTATCTGTATCTGGCTGGCTGACCTTACTGCAATCTCAAGCAGTCTTCTCCAAGATACCACCGGGCACTTCATCATCGTCCTCATCAACGGCTCCGAAGGCACACTCGTTGTTAGGTGGTGTTTGCATTGACATCCTTGACAGGCCATCTGCCTGCTTCTCCTTCTCCGTTCTTCACCGATGATTACAAGCTTGCCGTCTCTTCCGTGCCTTCCGTCTCCTCAACGAATCACCTTGTATGAGATGGTTGAAAAAGCCCCATGTCTTCTCACAGAATCCAATCAACGACCGAGACAGTAAAGCTAAAGCCTCCTCCTTGTCTCCCACTCTGTCACTATCAGCAGAGTGCTAGGTAGTGGCAGTATACACCATACGCCCTTGTCTGGAACTCTCTTTGATACAGCAACGTTGAAAATTCGGCGCAGAAGATACACCTGGACTTGCCTGCTTTGCTGGGCGAGGACGTTTCAAAAAATAGCCGCCCTTTTCGATACACACAGAGTTCTATAAAGGCGGAATTAAAGCAATCCTTTTACCCGGGGCTGCAGGAGAACGACGCGGGTACCCCTGGGGGGTCTCCATATTCTCCTAGAGAGCCTCTGTGAAGCGGAGGTCTCATCACGTCGAATCTCAGCAGAGGCATCTGACACAACACAACAAGGTTCCAACAATGGATCAAGTCGCAACAAACGTCCAAGGAAAGAGGGCACGGGAGAAGACGCTGGGAAATGTCCGACTGAGGCATCCGGAGACGAACGAGATCATCCTGATTCCAGCGCCATCCACCGATCCAAACGACCCCTTGAACTGGTAGGCTGCTTGGCGGACCTCAGGGGGCTCTTTTTGCTGACTCGTCCAGGCCACAATGGTACAAGTATTACATGGCGGGTTTGATTTGCACTGCCATGATGATGTGCAACTTTTTGGCTGCGGGTAGGTGAAGTCCGTCGCCCAAGGCTCAGAAATGACTTTCTAACGGCTTCGCCGCAGGCCCTTCGATAGCATTGGTAAACACAGCTATGGACTTCTTCCCCGCGGCCGCCACCGACAACGACGCCCTTACTTTGGCGGTCGCCCAGACTGCCTACTTCTTCACCACGACGGCGCTGATTCAGGGCGTGGGCAACTTCTTCTGGGTGCCCATGGCCAATAAGTTCGGCCGGCGGCCAGTTTACACCGCGAGCTACTCGGTCTACTTTGCATGCACGATCTGGCTTATCTTTGAGCACTCCTACGGTGGTTTCTTGGCCGGTCGAATCCTGATGGGATTTGGAGCCGGAGCTGCGGAGACGATCGCACCCATCACCATTGCCGACGTCTTCTTTCTGCACGAAAGGGGAACCATCATGGCGTAAGTGCAAGCTTTGACAGAATTACCCGTCGGCAGATCGCTAACGTCACCATCGCAGGCTGTACACCGCGTTTCTCTCCGCTGGAGTCGGCTTCGGCCTCGTGATTGCTGGGTAAGCAATGCCAAGTATCCTCCGCGTGCACTCACACCTCTCTAAACGTTGGTTCCCCGGCAGTATCATTACTATCAGCCATGAATGGAGAGTCATTTACCAAGTTTCTGCCGCCTTGATCGGCGCTGTGCTTCTTCTGGCGTTCTTCACCTTCCCGGAGACGGCATACGAACGCGACGAAAATGGCGCCTGGGGGCACCTCGGCTCGCTGGGCGAGGGCAAGCCCGGGTCGGTCAAGTCCGAAGCAGAGCTCTCTCGCTCTGGGGGAAACTCCCCGAAGCCCCCAAAGAAATCCTACACATCGTCCTTGAAGCTCTTTAACAAAACACTTACGGAAGAGAGCCTGCTGAAGCTCGCCCTTCGCCCGCTGGGCCTGATCATCCTCCCCTCGGTGCTTTGGGCGGCACTGGTACAGGCTGTGACGATAGGTTTTCTTGTAGCCGTGTCCTCGAACGCGGCGGCCGCGTTCAACACTGCGTACGGTTTCGATTCATGGCAGGTTGGCCTCTGTTTCATCGCCGGTATCATCGGTGCTTTGTTCGGAATCCCGGCTGGTGGCCACCTAGGCGAAATGGTTGCAGACTGGTTCACCATACGAAACGGCGGTGTCCGAGATCCGGAGATGCGACTCCCTGGCATGGTCATTAGCATGGTCACGGCGCCGCTGGCATTGATGCTCTACGGCATCGGCATCGAGAGGCAGCTTCACTGGATATGCCCCACCATCGGTATTGGCTCTTGTAGGTCTATCGCAATCCGCTGTTTCCGGTCGTTTCTAGCCATCTCTTGCCAGTGACCTTTTCGATAAGCCAGGGGACAAACATCTGTCTTGTGTACGTGATAGACGCCTACCGACCGGTGGCGGGCGAGGTCACACTGTCCGTCATGGGCTTTAAGTGTATGTTGCAGCCCTGCAAACGCTGAGCTGTTTTCCGTTTGATGTTCCGAACCTGGCAGAAGGGCTAATCAGATTGTTCATTGTGTGCAGCACTCTTCGGTTTTTTGCTGTTCTTCTACACCAACCCTTGGGTCGACGAGGCAGGTTACGAGAATGCCTTCGGCGCCATGGCGGGGATCGCATCTGCCGTGCTGGTCCTATGGGTGCCGCTGTTCGTTTGGGGCAAGACGATACGACGCGAGTTGTGGAAGTGGCCCATCGTCCGGTATATTCACTGGAGCGAGGACAGAGAAGTCGGGGAATGAGACGAGCCAATGGAAGAGGAGCAATCGAGGCGTGGAACTTTCCTTTGCACAGCCCATACACGCCCGCAACTCGAGCCACACGCGGGCGTGGCAGGATGCTGTCGTTTTTCGTTTCGGCAATGGGAACTTGGATACAGCAAGCTGATTTACTGAGAGGAAACGGCCACGGTTCGGGCAGCCTTTTGAAGTTTCTTGAAGTTTTCCTGCGATGCCTTTGCCTCTGCCGGGTTCCTCCCTCCTTCCGTCGCCCGCCGACCAACCCTACGGGATGTGGGAAGACGAAGCCGCCACCCGACAACACGATGTGGGGGTGGGAGCCGGCCCCGATCTCAGCTTCGAGGCAGGCAGCTCGCATCAACCCAATCTCCTGGTCCATTGCGGTTTGAGCGGACTCCTTGCACTCGGGTTCTTCCTTGAAAATCTTAATTCTCGCCCAGTAGACATGATTGACCTTTTCATAATCCCAGAGTACCCAAAAGGGGGGAGGGGGTGTGTCCATACCGATTCCACGCCGCAGGGAGAGAGCGGAAGGGACATGGTCCCATTCGTTCTTCCCTACGCGAGAGCTTTGCTCAGAGGCTCAACCCACCGTCAACGACGGCGTTGGCGCCGGTGACGCTCCTGCTCCTGGCGAAGCACAGGACCTGATCCGCCACGTCCTCGACCGTGGCCAGCCGCTTGAGGGGTGTCCTGTCCCGCGCCGCCTGCTGCTTCTCCTCAGGGAACTGCAGACCCCATTCCTAGGTGCGGCACAGTGAGTCGAGCGTCTCGTCTTGCCTTGGAGAGTCATGTAGAGCGTGGTGGCGAGGGGCGGAGGGAGGATGATCTGACTCACCGTCAGCATAAGGCCCGGAGAGACGCTGTTCACTCTCACTTTCGGACCGGCTGCTATGGCGAGGCCCTTTACGAGGTGGATCTGTGCGGCCTTGGTCGTAGAGTAGGCCTGGAGGACCCATCAGAATAGTCCGTCACCCAGGCCAGACGCCTCAACGGAACGAGAGTGAGGGAGGGAGGGGAGGTGGGTCTGCCGTACCAGGGAGCTCCCGCTGACTTTGACGCCAGCCAGGGACGCGGTGGTGATGAAGGCGCCCTCCGCCTCGGAGAGGTACGGGCGTGCAGCGTGCATAAGGAACAGGTGCGACTTGACGTTCATGTTGAAGCAGCGGTCCCAGTCGTCCTCGTCGACGTTGTCGTCGAGGTCGGCGATGTCGCGCAGGCGCGTCCATCCGCCGTTGGAGAAGACCACGTCGAGGCGGTCGGTCCCGAGCACCTCGACGGCCCGCCGCACGAGCTCGGGCGTCCCGCACCTGTCGGACAAGTCCGCCCTGACGGCGCCGAACCGCTGACGGTCCGCGGGCAGCGGGGAGAGGGCGCCGAGCTCGCGGACCAGGGCTTCGGCGCGGTCGGCGTTGCTGGCGTAGTTGATGACGACATTGTAGCCGTTGCGGGCGAAGAGCTTGGCCGTCGCGGCGCCGAGGCCTGCGCTGCCTGCTGTAATGAGGGCCGTTGGGATGGGAGACATTGGTTTCTCTCTTTTTCTTCTTCTTCTTCTTCTTCTTCTTCTTCTTCTTCTTCTTCTTCTTCTTCTTCTTCTTCTTCCTTCTTCCTCGACGGAGGCGGGCAGAGAAGGATACCGGATATGTGGAGAGCGTTCTTGGGTCCACAGTGCACTCGATGGCCCGGGTAGCGGTTGTTCGCTTCCGGAGAGGGGGCTACGGAAGACTGTCGGATTTCGGTATTGGGGCGGGGTACGCCGGACTTGTGGCCGGCCGGCGACACACGGCAGCATAAGGTGGGCCAGGTTCGTGGTTCCGGAGCCTCTCATATGTTTCATCACTACACAGTTGGGCCGGAAACAACAGTCCTCTCCGGCGACAAGACCAAAATCAACAAACTTCTTGGAAAGCGGACTGGTCAACGGGGACCAGTCCATCGGCATGGACGTTGAGTGAACAGAACCGGATTTTCACAAAGGCCCGAGTTGCCGCAACTTCTGGAATGGCAAGAACACGCGTTCTTGGACTCTGCCAAACTGGAGATGATTGCCGTATCGCCTGGTTGTATCCGCAAACCGTCCAAAATATTATTGCGGACTCCCGGGCAGCGAAGCTCAAACAGAGAGGAGAGGGGGGGGTGGAGGGGAGGGAAACCCCACCCCCACTCAGCCGATCTCTCTTCGCTTTCGCCTCCCCGTCCACCAGGCAGGCGAGAGAAGTCAAAGACTCGTCCCGATGACGTGCATCCCTCCGTACCTACCACACAACCTTACCCACAATAGGCTAAAGAGAAGTAATTAGAGTGTAGGGCAAAACTGCTCGGCTTTCATTCTTGGGCTGTTTATACTGAACTTGCCTCTTCCAAGTCGCGGCCAAGATCAATTTTCCTTCTTAGTTGGGTTGATGGGGAACCACGAAGCCAGCACACCGCGGTACGGCAAAGTTCCGTCTACGGAACTGTAACGTTCAACGATTTTAGCCGAGGCGACTATCGATTGGATTTCGAGTGGTTGCGCGGGGAGATCTGAATGTTACAGTACAGCGGGAGGACGGCAAGCGAGCTGATGGCGGCCCCCAGATGGTGTGTCCCCTCCCCCGCATTCTGTGCCGGTGGGTGGTGAACCGGGAGCGTGGCGGGGGAGGAGCCAGGGAAGCAGCAAACAGTAAGCGCGCCGGCCAATCTTTGTGTGTGCAAAGGCATGGGTTATCGAGTGTCATTGTTCGATCTCTTGGGCAGGCTGAAGCTCATCCGAAAGAGTTCCGATGATCGAGGATGATGCTGCAGATGAGCACAAGAGCGTGGGACGTGCCACGCGTTTCAGACGACACCTTCAGCCTGTGGCGGCTCGGCGGACTCAGGAGTCCCGGGCTCCCCGGTCGGCCCATCGATGATGATTGCAATGGGGGAAACATGAGAGGGAGGGGCCGAAGGAACCATAGCTGCGGCGCTGCTCGATAATTAATGTGGATGCTGCGCTTGCCGGGACGGGAAGCGTTTGAGGTGCCGGTCTGCCGGTCTCGCTCTCGGGATATGTAGCGCCGCTCTGCTTTCACATCAGTACTTGACGGGAATGTTTCCCCTTCGCCGTGGGGCTGCATGGTTTTCCTTCTTTCGACCCTTAACCCAGGTTCTCTTTTCGACTCAAGACCTCGGTCCCTTTCGCTTCCTTTTCTCAGTCTTTTCCCCCCCCCCACTCACTCATCATCGAAACAGAGGCCGGCCGACAAGTCAAGGACGAGTTTCACCATTACCCAGGGCGCCCTCACACACTTGCTTCCCCCTCGACGTTGACCACCTTGATATCATGTTGATCAATGGCGAGGCCCAGCGCCCTAATGGCGTTCACTCGAGTCCTATGATCCACAACCATCCCCGGCCCCTCAAGGTGGCCATTGTTGGCGCGGGTATTGGAGGTCTGTGTGCCGCCGTCGCGCTGCGCCGGGAAGGTCACCAGGTAGACGTATGAAGCCCTCGTGTAATCCACCATCGCCTGCCCAACGTACTCGTGCTCACTTTGTACCATTACAGCTCTACGAACAGTCGAGGCTCGCCAATGAGACCGGCGCCGCCGTGCATCTGGCGCCGAACTCCAACGGCCTCCTGAGGAGGTGGGGCATCTATGCCGAGACATTCGGCGCCAACCCTGCGCACCACTACAAGGAGAGGAACCAGCACAACACGGGCGGCTTCGACGTCGACATGACCAAGTCCGAGGGCCAGTGGCAGCACCCCTGGCAGCTCGTCCACCGCGTCTACCTCCACAGCGAGATCCGGAACGTTGCTACGGCCGAGGACGGCGTGACCCCCCCTGCCAAGGTCCACGTTGCGTCCAAGGTTGTCGGCGCGAACCCGGAGAAGGGCGAGATACAGCTGGAGAACGGAACAACCGCGCAGGCAGACGTCATTCTTGGTGCGGACGGCATCTACGTGAGTTTCAGTGCACTTTTCTGTCGGCACGTTGCGTGGGCTGATACCTCCCCCAGTCCCGAGTCAGAAAGTTCATCACCGGCACCGACTACAAGCTCTTCCGCTCCGGCAAGGCGGCGTTCCGCTTTCTCATCCCGACTGCTGCGGCTCTGGAGGACCCCGTCACTGCTCCGTTGATCGGAAAGGAAGGCTGCCTCGCCATCTGGGTTGGGACAGACCGGCGTATCGTGGTTTACCCCTGCAACAACAACCAGCTGTTGAACTTTGTGTGCATCCATCCGGATACCGAGTCTCACGCTACCACGACCGATGGTACGCTTTGCCCGCATCCCGCATACTGCTGACCATGAGGCTGACCAATACCAGGATGGAATAAGAAGGGCTCCATTGAGCAGCTCCTCAAGGTGTATCAGGATTTCGACCCTGCTGTGCTGCAACTAATCAAAAAGGTCCACCCGGACGAAGTCAACGTCTGGCAGCTGCTGGACATGGAGGCCATGCCCACGTGGGTGAACGACAAGCTGGCGCTGCTCGGCGATGCCGCTCACCCCTTCACTCCTCGTAGGTCACCAGTCGGGTTTCGAGGTCCGCCACTTTACTGACAAAGAACGACCAGACCAAGGGCAAGGAGCGGGTCAGGCGATGGAAGACGCCGCGGCGTTGGCCGTCGTTTTGCCAAAGGGGACATCCCCGGAGGACGTGAAGGAGCGGCTTCGTCTTTATGAGCAGATCCGCCTGGAACGCGCGCACAAGATTCAGGAATTCTCGCGTCAAGCTGGCAAAGATAGGATACCTGGGCAACCACCCTCATTCGAAAGTTTGTGGCAGCCCCCCCCCCCCCCCCTCCGGCGGTCTACGGCCCCTCGAGAGTTGCACCCACTAACGTGCCAACAGTGATGACCTACACGAACTACAACTTCGGTCACGACGCGCACGACCACGCGACGAAGGTGCTCAACAAGTACCTCCGGTCCAAGAAGAAGGACCTGTACTGGCGCATGCCCGTCGGGTTCGGCCCTTTCCCCGGCCCCCGTCAGGACTTCTACGGGCGCCGCCAGCCATCCGAGCTCGACCGCACCTTCAAGACCATCTCCGTCAAGTTCCTCACGTCGCGGACCTTGCTCGAGACCATCCTCCCGACCGACTCCTTCCGCTTCAAGTCGCCCGCCACCTTCTGCACCGTCTCCCTCTCCGCCACGCAGCTCAACAACATGTCGTGGCTCGGCGGCGGCGGCTACAACCACCTGGGCCTGTACATCCACGGCATCGAGTACGTCAAGCGCGACGGCACCTCGGTCGACGGCACACACCTCGCCGTGCTCTTCGAGTCCCTCGCCGACCCGATCGTCTCGGGCCGCGAGGAGCTCGGCATGCCGAAGCTCTTCTGCGACATCGACGTCGAGCACCACGCCACGGCGGCCCGCGTGCGCGCGTCGTGGCGGGGCGCCAGGTTCATCGACATGTCGCTCGACGACCTGCGCCGAGACGAGCCCGAGACGGAGCACGGCACCATCGGCGGCGAGACGGACTACGGCATCCTGACGTACCGCTATATCCCCTCGGTCGGGGAGCCCGGCAAGGCCGACGCCGAGTACGCGTGCGTGGTGCCGCACGAGGAGGAGGCGCGGGACGTGCCGGCTACGGTACACGCCGTGGCGAGGTCGCACAGCGCCTCGGTCACGATCGAGGGCCACGACTGGGACAAGCTGCCGACACTGCATCACATTGCCAAGTTCCTAGCCGAGATGCCCATCTACAAGGTCTTGGGCGCCAAGGTTGTGGAAGGAACCGGGGTCGCTAATGTGTCCGCGGCTCGGAGGATAGAGTAGTAGCGCCGGGGGGGGGGTGGTACGCAGAGCATGACTTGGCGTAGGAAGTGGGGGTTTTGTCAGTTTGGGAACAGCATATGTGAAGCCTCGTGTACTTAGTTTCTATGGTGGCATTTGGGCTGAAAGGGGCCTGTCGAATACCCGACTCAATTCATTGTATTAGCAACGGTTGCTCGACCTAGTCCAGACCCTGTGTTTTCAAAGCCGTGAGAGCGCAAGTAACAAAGTTCCAACTGCCGAACAATTGCTACTGTACTATAGAGTGGTCTAGGCCAAATCGTGCTCACAGACTTTAAAGTACTCCCCGCACCAAAACCGCCCACCGACTCCGTCTCCACCTTCAACGGGTAAACTGTTCCCATGAACTGCCGACACAAAGCTGCCCCAGCTTCTAACAGTACGCCCGTTGACTCTCCGTGATTAGGTATGTACCTTGGATAGTTCCCTAGCGTCCGCTCGCCGTTCCCCGCACAACCCACTACCACCACCACCTTGTCCCCTCAACGGCCCCGCCTCCACTTTCCGGGATACACTGGGAGGGTGGGTTTCGCTGTGTTTTCATACGACATCGGATGCTGATCCGGCAAACTGACTTTCCCCCTCCGCGTCGCCCGCGGCGGTAGGGGAAGGAAACCGTGAGCATTCCAAGTAGATGTACCGGAAACTTGTAGTATTGGTAAGCTCGGTCGGGGAGTAGAAGCATCCGTCAATCTTTCCGTGCTGATATACCTACGTCAGGAACTATCTACGCTTTCTTCAACGCCTACTTGCCAACGACATCGAACAAGCAGCACCTTTAGAACCGCGCCAGATCTTTGAGAAGACAAAGCAACATTGCAATTAAACCTCAAAGTGACGGGGACCAAAACAAAAAAAAGGCCCATACATACGTTCTTTTCCCAGTCGCAATGGCATCCTCAGTCCCTCCGAATAACCTCCGCCGCCCTCAGCGCTTCATCACAGACCACGCCGCTGACGGCAAAGCCGTATTCAACACCAGCCTCCCTGAAGAGATCCCCCAGCAGACAATTGGCAATGACGCAAAGTTTTACCTGGGCTACACCACCGAACAGACGCCCGTCTCCTTCGCCGGCAACAAGGACGTGGAGACCTACTCTGCGCGCCTCGCAGACCCGCCGGGCATCGTGATCCCCGGCGGGAGCGTCATGCGCATCGTAGACTGCCCGCCCAACTCCCTGTCGCCCATGCACCGCACCGTGAGTCTGGACTACGGCGTCGTGCTCGAGGGGGAGATTGACCTTGTGCTGGACTCCGGGGAGACGAGGAGGATGCGCAGGGGGGACGTGAGCGTCCAGCGGGGCACGATGCATGCGTGGAAGAACGTGAGCGAGACGCAGTGGGCCAGGATGCTGTATGTACTGCAGGAGAGCGAGCCACTTGAGGTCGCGGGCCAGGTCTTGAAGGAGGATTACGGCGTCGGAATGGAGGATGTAAAGCCTTCTAGTAAATGATTGAGCCTGAGACCTAGCGCTGAAACGGAGACGAGGATAGGTAGTATCACATCATATGCTGGCCAACATGCCGTGCTATCTGTTCACAACACTGTCCTATTGGCACATGTAGTGCGCTGAGATGTAAAACTCATGTCACAAATCAAAACGTGAAAATCGTGACGCTCTGTTTACTGTAAGCCAAGGCTGACTCTGCGCCCTATTGCCGATTATGCTGTCATTTGTACCACTGCTATAAGGAGCCACTTAGCTGTCACCTGTTGCCATGACTCCAACAAGATATACATGTCATGTATGTGTCCTGAAGCCTTTGGTAGACAACTGTTGTATATACTCTCTGGGGTGTGCCAAGATGTTGGGCCGATGGCAGTAGATAAAAGGCTGGTTTGTTCTGTAACACATTGTGGCTGAAAAGAGCAAAACTAAGTCGGTTGATATCTCAACAGGTTATCATTCCTAAGACACTACATACAATAATTCGTCAGTATCATGGGACCTTCAAGTGGCGCTGAAAAGGAATCTTTCCCCTCCATACGAGGAGAGAAATAAGGGTGAATCCAAGAAGGGGGGGGCTGTCGCTCGACTTCTCACCTGGGGAAGCGACATACACCAATACCAAAAAACAAAAGCTCAGGTAGAGGGCATCGAACCCGGAGGTTCGACCCAACTCTACCCTACGAAAGGTCTCAAGGACTTTTCATACCTTGTTATCCACTCGGCTACTGTGGCCCGGGGCGTCCCCCGGCTATACCTCCTCGTCGAATTCACCTCTTTATCAATCCCTCCGGCCTGCTTGATGCTGTTCGGGTAGGTGCCATGTGGCGCTCCTGCCTGTATGATGACTTTCGAGCACCATCTGCATATAACGCTTACCCGTCCGAGGCTCACGTGATGGCATATCACACTAAGCTTCCCAGTCAGTCCATGGTATCAAGGAGCGTAGGTCCGTGTAGAGAGCAATCGCTTACCAACTTTTACATCTGCTGACAACTGTGACCGACAACCTACTAACAACTCTGCTAGTGATTTTGATTAGGCGGTGTTAAATGGACTCTCTCTGTACACAAAGAGAATCCCGTACGATTGTACTAGGATTGAATATAGGGTGAACTAAAGATATAGTATTCTATGATTATCCTTCCAGCTGAGAATGTTGTCCTCTGTACTAGCACATTATACACAATTATACCTGACTCATACGGACAATGAATCTTGTCTAATATATTTTAGTTTATCTGTAACTAGTAAGTGCGCGCGTTTCTAGTCATTTGCACTTGTCATTTTGACCGTACAGTCACGTGAAAGTGTTATGCCAACAGGTGCATTATATGTATAAGCTGCTTACCTGACTGTGCCATACCAGCCTGACTTATCCCCTGTATAGGACTTGTCAGTTAGCGTATTAGGGTAAGGGTTTAATGCCTCTGATATATAGGATTTGACACAGCCCTCCTGGCAGCCGTTCCGGATCTGACAGGAATAGCTGGGCTGCGATAGTCGCAGAGTATCGCACCAGCGTCTTGTGAAGTAACGCAGTGCGAAGGTGAAGAGTAACAGAAGCAAGCAATAACAAGGAAACTGAACAGGGGTTACAGAACAAAAGGTAGGTCTTAGAACTAAGGTATCTTCATGGTTGACCTCCTCGTTAGAGGAGGTCAGTGGCACAGAGGATTATATACTCCATGGGCACGTGAAGGTGCACGTGCCTATGGGGATGTCATCCTCTGGCCCATCTACCTGCTTTGTTCTGTGACAGGATTAGTAATTTATATATATTAAACCTAATTAACTAGAGTGAACTTTAAGACTTTATATATTAATTATTGCCTAGTCTAGCAGATCAACGAACATAATTCTTACTGCTACCCCTAACTCTATTATATTAAACACTGTGATTCTGTTGCCTTGCTTTCCTGCTAGTAGTTCCACCTTTGTTAGATATATGGCATATCACATTTTACTACTGGAATTCTTCTATAGTCTCAATGTACACTTTGTAAAGTATATAAATACGTATTCCTGCATTCTGGTTTATAGTGTTTTCTTACTTGTAGAAAAAATAAAACCAGCAGATTCTTCTTATAGCTTCTTAAATAGTGTCTTACAAAAGGATTCGTTAGTAATTTACCCCCTAAGACCTTATCAATATGTAGCTAACCTGGAGCCCTATTATACAGATCTATCACCTACCAGCAGCTAGACACGATGAAACTGTCATTCATTTTACATTCCTTGAATCTTTTGCTCTTTACAACGGGCGCTAATGCCAATACTTGTCTTACCATTACGGCACGGGAGACCGAATACCCAGACCTTGCAACATTCGCCAGTTGTGCTGGAGAAACCGTCTGTAGCCCTAGAGGTAGGCATCTAGGGAAAGCGATTATTAATGAAAACAACTGTCATAGGCTGGGTTTGTATAGAGTGGTAGAGTCGTTAACTGTAGGTAAGGGTTAGTTAGTTATATTATTTCTACCTACCCCCTCCCCCTTAGGTAGGTAGTAGCTTCCTCTTTTCTATCTCTTAATTATCCCTTATTTAATTAATATATTCTAAGCCTGTTAGTTAGGACGCTAGTAGTCCCCTAAGGCTTACTTAGTAAGCCTTATCTTAGATTTACGTCTTCTAACCTTATTATTATAATGCTAAGCATTACTAAACCCACTGGGTTTAACGGGTTTATCCCTAATAACCCACTACGGTTATTAGCTGTGGTTTAGCTGTAGTATCTACTACAGCTAACGGTATATTTTACTGCCTATTTAACTAGGCAGCCTATAATAGTTATACTTTCTAGTTACGTATAATTAAACTAAAACCTCTTATTTATTACTTACCTATTAATACATATAGTTAACTATATTATAACCCCTTATAATATACTAACACTAATTAGTAGTTAATTTTATAGTAACTACTACTATAATTTACTATAGATTAGTAAGGATTTACTAGAAGAGATAATTTAACTAAAAGAAACACCTAAAGAGAGTTATTCTATAGATAAAAAGCATATAATAAAACCACTTATAAATATAACTTATAATTATTTTATACTACTTACTAAAAAAACCCCTTATTACTTAATATAGTAGTAAAAAGCCTAATTAGCTAATTTAAAGTAAATAAGTAACTTACCCCCTTAGTAAGTAGAGAAGACGCTAAGAATACGTAGCTATCTTACGCCCTCTTATAACTTTATTACTCTATAAGAAGTTAATTCTAAACTATAAAAAACACCTTAATTTACATACTATTAGATAACCTAACCTTTATATAGTTACTAAAAAGTAACCTATAAGTAAAGTTAAAAATAATAAAAACCCTATATAATAACTCTACTTTAAGCGTAACGTATAGAATAGTACTAAGAGCTTCTTTATTAAAAACCCTAGTAGAAGATAAATCCCTTATAAAATTACTATTAAATATATTATTAGTAAGTAATAAAGAATCTAAAGTAGAAGAGGTACTAGTAAGAACTATAAGATCCTAATTAAAAGTAGTAAAGATAGTATAAATCTCTCTAAAACCTACACTATAAACTATAAACCCTAAAGCTACATTTTAAATACTAAAGAAACTAACTTACTATATTAATAAATAACTATAGGGTATTATATAAATTAATAAAATACCTAATAACCTCCTAAGTAATAACTATAGAAAAGCGTTAAGTACTATTATTATCTATAGAATAATAACTTTTACTAAAATAAACGTAATTAAAGCTAACCTTTAAGATAATACCTATTTATTCTTTAGTAGGTAGTTAAGAGATAATTTTTACACTATAGATAAGGACCTACTTATTAAATTCTATAAATTTCTTATAGAATAAAGAGTCTAAATCCTAAGAAGTAGTAATTCTAATATTATAAATAAGGTCTATAAACTTATTAACTATAAGGATTTCTCTATATAGAATAAAGAGATAATTAACTTAGTTATAAAAAAGTCTAGAAGCTTCTAAGAAAGAATTAAAGATAATAATTTCTATAATAAGATTACTAATAACTTTAATTTTTTATACCTATTAAACTATTAAAATAAAATACTATAAGATAACTAAAGGAGAACTATAAGCCTACTATAAGAACTACGTAAGGAACATATAGATACCCTATTTATTAAGGAATCTTTATACCTTAATGTAGAATTCACGCTACTACTACCTAAAGAAAGTTACTAACCTAGTTACTATATAAGCGCTATTACTATAAATCTCCCTATAATAACTAAAGATAGTAAAATTACAGCCTATTAGATAACTAACCTTACTAAGCTATACTCTAATAATACTATATTAAAGTATAACGCTAGTCCTTATAAGACTATTAACTTAAAACTCCTTATCTTTATTAATCTTTACGTATAAGTAAGGATAAATTATAGCTAATATAGTACTATAATTATAGTTATACTTACTAATAAACTATAAGAGTATTACTTTATTACCCTTTATAAGTATACTAGTAATTTTAACGTATTAATAGTAGAGATTAAGGCCTAGTTTAAAAGGGATAAAGTCTACTAAGTCTATATAACTAAGCTTTACTATATTAACTTTAAGCTAGTTACTTATAAGAACCTTAGTAAGAATAAGCTTAAAGTCTTTAACTTTCTTATTAATAAGGTAAACTTACTTATAAAATTAGTAAAATAACACAGACTCCTAAGTAATAAGAAGTATTATAATATATTAATCGCCTATTACTAAGGTATTCCTAAGTACGCTATAGTACTCCTTAATCTACTAGTAAAATACAACACACTTTATATATAACTTTATAATAGCGTAAGTAATATAGTTATAATTTATAAAGCTAAAGCGTAGTATTATACTAGCTAGACTTAAGAGGAAGACAGCTACTTCTAGGTTAACTATAAGTATAATAGTTATAATAGCTATTAGTTATAGTAATAGTAACGTAACTACACGCGTAGCCTATATAAAAAACCCTATAAAAAAAGGAATTTTACTATAAAAAAGTATTTTATCTATAGTAAAACTAGCTATTAGTTAACTAAGTATTTAATAGAAGAACGTAATATATCCTTCTAGAGATATAAAAGCTAATATTTTATAGAGACTTTACTAGGATTCACCTAGTTCCTTATAGAATATAAAGGACTAAAAGCTACTACTTATAATAAAACTAAAGAGGAATATAAAAGTAGTAATAAAGATACTAGCCCTTATAGTAATAATACCTTTTTTATATCTATAACTTTCTATAGTAAAGAAGTAGTTAATAGCCTTAAAGTCTTTAAATAACTTTATAACTAGGCTACCCTCTACGTAATTACTTATAATAACCCTCTCTACTATAGGCTTACTATAAAAAGTAATAGTAATAGTAAGGTATTTACCTTTAATAACTAGTATACTATAATAACCTTCTAAAGTATTATACCTAATACTAATGCAGCCTATATATTAACTATAGGTTAATAGTAATATTACGCCCTCTATAAGCACCTTAATATAGAACTACTACTAGATATAACCTACGCTAGTAAAGCTAGTATTTACTTTAGTAGTAGTAAGAATTTTAAGTCCCTTAAAGCTATAAAAGTACTTACGCTAATTAGTAAACTTACCTTTTATATTATAACCTTAGTGTTATAATACTAAGCATTACTAAACCTACTAGGTTTAACAGGTTTATCCCTAATAACCCACTATAGCTATTAGCTATAGTTTAGCTATAGTATTTACTATAGCTAATAGTATATTTTACCGCCTATTTAACTAGGCAGCCTATAATAGTTATACTTCCTAGTTATATATAATTAAACTAAAACCCCTTATACGTTACTTACCTATTAATACATATAGTTAACTATATTATAACCCCTTATAATATACTAATACTAATTAGTAATTAATTTTATAGTAACTACTACTATAATTTACTATAGATTAGTAAGAATTCACTAGAAGAGATAATTTAACTAGAAGAAACGCCTAAAGAGAGTTATTCTATAGATAGAGAGCATATAACAAAACTACTTATAGATACGCCTTATAATTATTTTATACTACTTACTAAAAAGACCTTTTGTTACTTAATATAGTAGTAAAAAGCCTAATTAGCTAATTTAAAGTAAATAAGTAACTTACCCCTTTAGTAAGTAGAGAAGACACTAAGAATACGTAGCTATCCTACACCCTTTTATAACTTTATTACTCTATAAGAAGTTAATTCTAGACTATAAAAAACACCTTAATTTGCACGCTATTAGATAACCTAACTTTTATATAGTTACTAAAGAATAACCTATAAGTAAAGTTAAAAATAATAAAAACCTTACGTAATAACTCTACTTTAAGTATAACACGTAGAATAGTACTAAAAGCTTCTTTATTAAAAACCTTAGTAGAGGATAAATTCCCTATAAGATTACTATTAAATACGTTACTAGTAAGTAATAAAAAGTCTAAAGTAAAAGAAGTACTAGTAAGAACTATAAGATCTTAGTTAAAAGTAGTAAAAATAGCGTAAATCTCCCTAAAACCTATACTATAAACTATAAACCCTAAAGCTATATTTTAAATACTAAAGAAACTAGCTTACTATATTAATACATAACTATAGGGTATTATATAGATTAATAAAATACCTAACGACCTCCTAAGTAATAACTATAGAAAAGCGTTAGGTACTATTATTATCTATAGAATAATAATTTTTACTAAAATAAACGTAATTAAAGCTAACCTCTAGGATAGTACCTATTTATTCTTTAGTAGGTAGTTAAGAGACGATTTTTATACTATAGATAAAGACCTACTTATTAAATTTTATAAATTTCTTATAGAATAAGGAGTCTAGATCCTAAGAAGTAGTAATTCTAATATTATAAATAAAATCTATAAACTTATTAACTATAAGGATTTCCCTATATAAAATAAGGAGATAATTAACTTAGTTATAAAAAAGTCTAAAAGCTTCTAAGAAAGAATTAAAGATAATAATTTCTATAATAAGATTACTAATAACTTTAATTTTTTATACCTATTAAACTATTAAAATAAAATACTATAAGATAACTAAGGGAGAACTATAAGCCTACTATAAGAACTACGTAAGGAACATATAGATACCCCGTTTATTAAGGAATCTTTATACCTTAACGCGGAATTTACGCTACTACTACCTAAGGAAAGTTACTAACCTAGTTACTGTATAAGCGCTATTACTATAAATCTCCCTATAATAACTAAAGATAGTAAAATTACAGCCTATTAAATAACTAACCTTACTAAGCTATACTCTAATAATACTATATTAAAGTATAGCGCTAGTCCTTATAAAACTATTAACTTAAAACTCCCTATCTTTATTAATCTTTATATATAAGTAAAGATAAATTATAGCTAATATAGTACTATAATTATAGTTATACTTACTAATAAACTATAGAAGTATTACTTTACTACCCTCTATAAGTATACTAGTAATTTTAACGCGTTAATAGTAGAGATTAAGGCCTAGTTTAAAGGGGATAAAGTCTACTAAGTCTATATAACTAAGCTCCACTATATTAACTTTAAGCTAGTTACCTATAAGAACCTTAGTAAGAACAAGCTTAAAGTTCTTAACCTTCTTATTAATAAGGTAAACTTACTTATAAAATTAGTAAAATAACACCGACTTCTAAGTAATAAGGAGTATTATAACATATTAATCGCCTATTACTAGGGTATTCCTAAGTATACTATAGTACTCCTTAATCTACTAGCTAAATATAACGTATTTTATATATAATTTTATAATAGCGTAAGTAATATAGTTATAATTTATAAAGCTAAGGCGTAGTATTACGCTAGCTAGACTTAAGAGGAAGATAACTACTTCTAGGTTAACTATAAGTATAATAGTTATAATAGCTATTAGTTATAGTAATAGTAACGTAACTATACGTATAGCCTATATAAAAAACCCTATAAAAAAGGGAATTTCACTATAAAAAAGTATTTTATCTATAGTAAAACCAGCTGTTAGTTAACTAAGTATTTAATAGAAGAACGTAATGTATTTTTCTAGAGATATAAAAGCTAATATTTTATAAAGACTTCACTAGGATTTACCTAGTTTCTTATAGAATATAAAAGACTAAAGGCTACTACCTATAATAAGACTAAAGAGGAATATAAGAGTAATAATAAGGATACTAGCCCCTATAGTAATAATACCTTCTTTATATCTATAACCTTCTATAGTAAAGAAGCAGTTAATAGCCCTAAAGTCTTTAAATAACTTTATAACTAGCCTACCCTTTACGTAATTACCTATAATAACCCTCTCTACTATAGGCTTACTATAAAAAGTAATAGTAATAGTAAGGTATTTACCTTTAACAACTAGTACACTATAATAACCTTCTAAGGTATTATACCTAATACTAATGCAGCCTATATATTAACTATAGGTTAATAGTAATATTATACCCTCTATAAGCACCTTAATATAGAACTACTACTAGATATAACTTATACTAGTAAAGCTAGTATTTACTTTAGTAGTAGTAAGAATTTTAAGTCCCTTAGAGCTATAAAAATACCTACGCTAATTAGTAAACTTACCTTCTATATTATAACCTTAGACATACTATTTCTCCTCTACCTAAAGGATATAGATAATAATAGTATTAGATTTAATAATCTTACTAACTTACTTATTAAAAGTAAGATAGTTATACCTATTATCTATAAATAGGGTTATATATAGATACTTTTAAAACTACCTAAGCGAAGCGTAGTAAATTACTATTTAACTAATACTAAGCTATAGTAAATTCACTATAGATTTAGCTACCTATTAGTTTAGCAGCTTTATAAAGTACTCTAGTATACTACTAAAATAGTAGAAATCTTATTAATTAAGGAGATTAATAAATTCTACTATTACTACTAGCTAAACGTAAAGGCCTTAGGAAGATTTAAATTCACCCTTTATAATAACTATAAGTTTAACTATAAAATTTTTATAGATATAATATATCTTAATAGTAATAAGCTAGCGCTTTATATTATTAATAGAGCTACTACGTTTAATATAGTAAGATTCCTACGCTTTATTACTATAAAACATATATAGGAAGCGCTATAAATATACTAAATTAACGTTTACCTTAGTCTACTAGACTAAATTATTATAGACGCTAGCCTTAACTTCTACGTAGCTAAGTTTAAGCATACTACCTAAGGGTTATCTATTAAAGTAAAAGAAATACCTATTAAAGCCTATTAGAGTATTAGTAAAGTTAAACGGTATTACGTTACTCTTTACTACGCCTATAAAGTAATTTATAGTAAATTAGATATAAAACCTAAAGTTATACTTTAACTTATAGTAAAAGCAATTAATAACACTACTAGCCTAAATAGTTTTATCCCTACCCTTCTTATATTTAGTGTATACCTTTATATTACTATTAATTCCCCCCTATTACCTATAACCTAGTAGTAAGTAGAAGCTATAAAGAAAGTAATAGAAAAAGTACACTAAATCTATATAAAAAGATAAGTTAATAAGGCGCTTACTATATAAAACGGCCTAGATACTATAGCTACTATAGCCTTCCTACTTTAATTACTTATACGTATATAGTATAAAAAATATAGATAGAAAGGTCTATTTTAGCTTATTACTAATAATAGCTATACCTATACTATTAAACTTCCTTATAGCCTAAGAGACTTCTATATTACTATTATAAAACCTTACTATATATAGGAGGAAGACTAAAAAAGCACTATTAATAACGCTAATCTTTAACTAACTAATAAGCTGTAAGCGTAAGAAGTTATTACGCTAGGCCTTTAGCTATATAAAGAGGTTTATAATACTATTATAGTTACGCTAGAATAACTACTATAAAAAGGTTATAGTAGGCTAAGAAAAAACCCTACTACTTTTATTACTAAGGTTTCCCCTAATATCTTTATTATTAGTTATGCCTTTCTTACTACTAAAGAGGTAAAAGACTACACCCTTATAGTGAAATTATATAAAGAAGGCGTTATTACTATACTTAGTAAGCTATTTATCTACTCTAACTCTATAGAGGTAAAAAGACTTAAGGACTATAGTATATTTTATATAGTTATTTATAATAAAAAGGAATAAAGAGGAATATAGATCTTTAAGTTATAAATAGTCTATAAAGTAAAGAATAAAGAGGACTAACCCTATAAGAAGTTACGTCTTGTAATTTAGGGGTACGCTAACGATAGTAAGGCTATAATTCTCACGTAGTTACTAACTATCTAGTAAATAGCCTAACAGCTACTACTTACCCTTACCTTATCTTTACTTTATAAAGGCTATATCCTTTAGCTACGTAATATTACCTAAGCGTATACTTAGTCTGCTACTAACCTTAACTGTGTAATTCTTACCTACCTGCCTATAGAAATACGCTACTTTTCCCTACTAAATACTATTATAAAAGTTATAAGACTACTATATAGCATCCTAAAGGTAGGAACTTACTAGTAGGTAACATATAGTACCTATTATAAAGAGAATCTCTAGATAGATACGTTAACCTTTAACTCTTACCTACTTATTTCTTTAGCTAATAATAAGAATTTTAGGTTAATTAGTATACAGACTAATAATATTATTAGCCTTATAGATAAGGCTTTCTCCTACTATAAAGACGTTAAACTAAAGAAAGCTACTTTTATAGTAAAACTAAAGTAATTCCTTAATATTAGCTAAACTATTACCTTTAATAGTAGCGTGCTTTTACTTAGAACTAATAGTAAAATTACCCTCTACTAAAAGGGCTAAGGTAAGTAATTACAGCCTGTTAACCCTAACTTACTATAAGTTCTTTAGTAATACGTTAAATAACGTATATATAAGGTATATATTACTTTAATCTATTAACCTAAGGCTTACTTTAACTATTTAGTTATAGTGTAACACTAATCCCCTATAGCTAAAGAGATTAGAGATCTTAACTGCTATATTATATAGTAAATAAGTAACCTTAACTATAGACTTTACTTTATGCCTATTTACCTTATAACTATAAAACTATTTGTCTTTATTAATAGATCCTTTATAAATAATTAGGACCTTACGTCTTAACTTAGTTTTATTATTATCCTTATAAACAAGGAGGATAGTAACAAACCGACTAGTAAAGACCCTAGTAATAACAGTTACTTTACTATTAATAGTAATATTATCTACTTTAGTTTAATAAAGTATAAGAGGGTTACCTATAGTATCTTTACCTCTAAGATATACGCAATAGTTACTAAAGCAGATATCACCTACGCAGTAAGGACTACCCTTACGATAGTTACAAACTAACTTAAGATACTATAAATACCTATAGTTATTTATACTAACTTATACTCCCTCTATAAATACCTTATAAAACTTAACACTACTAAGGAGAAGCGCCTTATAATTAATATAATAGCTCTCTACTAGTTATATAAACGCCGTAAGATCTATAAAATATAATAGATTTATAGTAGTAATAACCTAGCTAATAGATTTATAAAGTTATTACCTAATAAGGCACTAGAGGGGCTTATTACTAATAGGATAGTAAAGATATAGATAAATAGATAGGTATCCTATACGTAACGATTTACGTAAGTAAGAGACCCTTACTATTATTACTTAAAAAAGGGGTATTTTCTAGCACTTTTACTATAAGAGAAAAGTTATTAGTGTTACGATACTAAGTATCGCTAAACCTACTAGGTTTAATAGGTTTATCCCTAATAACCTACTATAGCTATTAGCTGTAGTTTAGCTGTAGTATCTACTGTAGCTAATAGTGTATTTTACTACCTATTTAACTAGGTAGCCTATAATAGTTACACTTCCTAGTTACGTATAATTAAACTAAAACCCTTTATATATTACTTACCTATTAATACGTACGGTTAACCGTATTACAACCCCTTATAATATACTAACACTTAGATATACTATTTCTTCTCTACCTAAAGGATATAGATAATAACAGTATTAAATTTAATAACCTTACTAACTTACTTATTAAAGGTAAAATAGTTATACTTATTATTTATAAATAGGGTTATATATAGATACTTTTAGAAATACCTAAGTAAAGCGTAGTAAATTACTATCTAACTAATACTAAACTATAGTAGATTTACTATAGATTTAGCTACCTATTAGTTTAGTAGCTTTATAAAGTACTCTAGCATACTAGTAAAATAGTAGAAATCTTATTAATTAAGGAGATTAATAAATTCTACTATTACTACTAGCTAAATATAAAAGCCTTAGGAAGATTTAAATTTACCCTTTATAATAACTATAAGTTTAACTATAAAATTTTTATAGATATAATATATCTTAATAGTAATAAGCTAATGCTTTACGTTATTAATAAAGCTACTACGTTTAATATAGTAAGATTCCTACGCTTTATTACTATAAAACATATATAAGAAGCGCTATAAATATACTAGATTAACGTTTACCTTAGTCTACTAGACTAGATTATTACAGACGCTAGCCTTAACTTCTACGCAGCTAAGTTTAAGCACACTACCTAAAGGTTATCTATTAAAGTAAAGAAAATACTAATTAAAGTATATTAAAGTATTAGTAAAGTTAAATAGTATTATACTACTTTTTACTATACTTATAAAGTAATTTATAGTAAATTAAATACTAAACCTAAAGTTATATTTTAACTTATAGTAAAAGTAATTAATAATACTACTAGCCTAAACAGCCTTATCTCTACCCTCTTTATATTTAGTGTATATCCCTATATTACTATTAATTCCCCCCTATTACCTATAACCTAGTAGTAAGTAGAAGCTATAAAAAAAGTAATAGAAGAAGTATACTAAATCTATATAAAAAGATAAGTAAATAAAGCACTTACTATATAAAATAGCCTAAATACTATAGCTACTATAGCCCTCTTACTTTAATTACTTATATATATATAGTATAAGAAACATAGATAGAAAAAGCTATTTTAGCTTATTACTAATAACAGCTATACCTATACTATTAAACTTCCCTATAGCCTAAGAGACTTCTATATTACTATTATTAAACCTTACTATATATAAGAGGAAGACTAAGAAAACGCTATTAATAATACTAACCTTTAACTAGCTAATAAGCTGTAAGCGTAAGAAGCTATTACGCTAGGCCTTTAGCTAGGTAAAAAGGTTTATAATACTATTATAGTTACGCTAAAATAACTACTATAAAGAGGTTATAGTAGACTAAGAAAAAACCCTACTACCTTTATTACTAAGGTTTCCCCTAATATCTTTATTAGTAGTTACGCCTTTCTTACTACTAAAGAGGCAAAAGACTACACCCTTATAGTAAAATTACGTAAAGAAAGCGTTATTACTACGCTATTACAGAACAAAGTAGATAGATAGGCTAGAGGAGGACATCCCTATAGGCACGTATATATTTACATACCTATAGAGTATATAATCCTTTACGCTATTAACCTCCTCTAGGAGGAAGATTAACTATAATAATACCTTACTTCTAAAACCTATCTTTTATTTTATAACTTCTATTTAGTTTCCTTATTATTACTTAGTTTTACTATTTTTTACCTTTATACTATATTACTTTATAAGACGCTAGTATAATACTCTACTACTATTACAGCCTAACTATTCCTATTAGATTTAGAATAGCTACTAGAAAAGCTGTATTAAGTAGTAGTATAACTACTTTAGTTTATACCTTATAATATTTTCTTTTTTTTACTAACCTATAGTAAAGATATACCTTTACCTTAATAAGAGTTATAAGACTTTAAAAGTAGTATAAGTAAGCTCCTTTAGCTAAGGTATATTACTAAGTTATAGTAACTATATATATAGCTTAGATAGTTCCTATTATATAAAGTTATAAGGAGTTTTTCTAAAAGTCTATAAGATAATATCTTTAACCTTATATTTATAGAGTTTAATAGTAATATACTATACTATAGAACTAATAGGTAGGATATAGACTTCTACCTAAATAATAGATATACTAATAATAACTACTAAATTAAATCTACTATTAAGATAGTAAAAAGGATTATTAATAATATAAAATAAAACCTAGTAGTTTCCTTAAGATTATTTACTAATAGATTACTTATACTACTCTTATAAATAAATTCCTAAACCTCTTAGTTATTAGAAAACCTAGTTATACTAGAAAAGAAGATAACTAAGTAGGTTCTAAAACCCCTAAGGAAAATTCTTCCTTAACAACCTAACTTAAGGGTTAATAAGACTATAGGAGAATTCTATAACAGATATAAGGATAGCCTTCCTATAGCGTCTCTACCTAAGGTACTAGAAGATTTTAATATAACGTAGTATTTACTAAAAGGTAAAAAGCTAGAAATTATAGGCTTACTTAGGTAAAACACTAGCCTACTAATAGAATAATACTAAACAGCTAGCTAGCTAATTTAACCCCCTTTAGTATAATATAATATATAATAATAGTAAACCTTATTACTACTAACTATAAGGGTTTAATAACTACCCTTTCTAATATAATTCCTAATACTTAGTGGTTTTTTAGCTAGTATAAGTTATTACCCTTATAGACTAGGTATACTAGGCTTTTAGCCTACTTAGATACTACTAGGTCTAGCTTATTAACCCCCCCCCCCTTAGGGTAGATAGTATATATACTACCTTACCCCTAAGGACTAGCTATATACCTAATACCCCTAGTTATACTACTATACCTAGGTATACTACTAAACGTCCTTATATAAAAAGTATACTCTACCTTATTAGATATAATAGTAAGGTAGATATAAGTATTTCCTTACTACCTACCTCCCTAACAGCTAGGGATTTTAACTCTCTAGCTGTTAATACCTATAGGAGGGTAGAGATAACTAATAGTAAACATCCTTTATCTAGTAGTAGTACTAATACTACTACTAAATATATCTTAGTTTATAGACGTATTCTTTTATACTATAGTATACTAAATATAAATCTCTAGGATATTATCTAATAGTATAAACACCTTAAGATATACCTTAACCTATTTATAGATACCTATAGAGGTTAGTATCTTTTAGCTAAATACTAATATAAAGCGTTACTTACTAAACCTTATCTTTTATAACTACTATATAACTTACTACTATAACGTAAAGTTATAGACCTAAGCTATTAAGGTAGTATACTATAATACCTTATTACTATAGTACTTTAGTTAGATAATTTACTAGTACTTTAGGGGATAAGCCTAAAACTAGTAGGAATTTTAGCTTATAACTAAAGAATAGTAATAGCTAAGATAGTAAGAATAAGCTACTATTACTTAATAGATTAAAAAACGCTTTAGCTTTACTTTAGTAGATACTAAAAAGTAGTTTTAAAAAAACTACTTTATTATAAAGAAAATTAATAGCTAAAGTAATATTTATATATTTACTTAGAGCTACTTTAAGTACGTAAGAGTATAAAGAGATTAAACCTAACGTTAATAGCTAATAAGGTTTTATAATAATTTTACCTTATAGCTTAGATAATTCCTCTATAAGCCTAAGGATAATAACTCCTTAGATAAATATATTACCTACACTAAGGAATAACGTAAAGCACTATAAAACGTAACGCTTAGATCCTAATATAACCTAGTATATATTAATAACGCTACTAACTATAATAGTAAAGACATAGTATATTAAAGAAACGTAATAGTTTACTTAGGAGCCTTATAGGCTAGTTACTTAAAACCTTATAATAAAGACCCCTCTAAATATAATAAGAAAGAGACTATATTCTAAAGATTAAGTAGTAGGAATAATTAGTATAGTTAAGATAACTATAGATATTATAGAAATTACTATAGAAACTATAGAGGATACTAATCCTATAATAACTATTAGAAAGAAGACTATTAGGATAATACTAAACGTTATATAAAAGATTAATAACCTTAGTAGGAAGTTAAGCGAGGAGGTAGATAGAGACAATATATACGTTATACTTAAAAAATTAATAGGCGTAATAATATGTAATTTATATAGGAAAACGATAAAAACGCTTAGACTTATATTAATAAACTTATTAATAATAGATATATTCTTAAAGGTACTAAAGAAGTCCCTTTATATAAGATAAAGAGTATAAACTTTATTACCCCCTTATTAGAGTAAGAGGCACTATTACCTAAAGAATAAGAGGAGGTTATTAAACCTAGTAATAACTACACCTTATTATAAAGTAAGGTTAAAAAGTACCTTACTTAAACGCCTTTAGATAATAACTCCTTAGCTATAATAATAACACCTTCTATACTATTAGTTTCCTTAGAGGACTTAGTTATAAAACCTAATAGAGGAATAAACTAATATAATAATACTATAAATTTTACCTTTTAACTAAAAGAAGTCTTTAAAGTAGTTATTAAACCTAATAAGAAATATAAACGCTATAAGTATACCTATCTTTAGATTAAGGTATATACTAATAAGAATTTAGAAGACTACTTTATCTATATTAATATAGAAGTATTAGTTATCTTAGTAAAGTAAGAGTAGGTAAAAAAGTTTACTAAAAATCTAAGGTTTTTACCTATAAAGCTATAAAAAGTAGGCGTAGTTAGGTTATCTTTTATACTTTTAGAAAATATTACTTTTAATATATATATTATTAGTATAGTAAAAGGCGTAGAAGTAAAGGTTTATACTATAATAATAGCTAGAGTTATAAAGAAACTCCTAGCCTAATTACTTCTAGAAATACTATTTTATAATAACTATAGTATAGTAGTAGATTTTAATAAAAAGTAAGTAAAACTCTAATCTTCTTATAATATAATAATCCCTACTATAGTTAAATACTACTACCTAGTGTTATAATAGATTACTTCTTAGTTTATAGTAACTATTAAGCTAAAAGAACTTAAGTATCTCCCTATAAACTTTATTAACCTCCTAAAGAGATTTATAGAGGATAGGAAGTAGTAACTATACTATATATACTCTAAACACGCGTATATCCTTAACGCTATTACTAATTTAAAAACCCTAAAAGTTATACTAATATATAATAACATAGTAAAACTAATAACTATTAAGAAAAGCATAAAGGTAGTATAAATTACTTTAAACTAAGGTAAAAAGACTACCTAGGCGATTAGTAAGGATATACTAAATACTATTGCTTATAGTAATTTAGTAAATTTCCTTAACGTTACTAATAAATTCCTAAATACTATAGGAGAGTTTACTATAGGAGTAGATAACGCTAAAAAAACCCTATAGGATATATTAATACTAAAGGAAATACTAAAATACAGTATAATAAAGCCTAAGATATATCTAGTAATAGTTAATAAATATAGTATAGAGATTTACGTAAATAATAAGGAGTTTGCTAGTAAGATAAAGGTAGTACTTAATAAATACTATATTTACTATAATAAAAGGATAGTACTTATTCCTAATAAGGACTATATAAAGATTAACCTTATTAAGAGATAGTAAAACTAAAGGTAGAATATCTAGGTCTTCCTATTAGGTCTTAAGGATATAGAGTTCCTTAACGCCTATTAGGATAAATAACATAAGTTAGGGAAGATTAGTTAGTAATAAGGCCTTACCTCTATTATATACCCCTTCTTTATTATATAGAAATACTATATAAATAAGAAAAAAGATAAAGGTTAAGTAGTTATAGATATATAACCTCTTAATAAGTAGGTAAGTCTAAATATTTACCTTCTTCTAAACTAAGATAAAATTATAGGCTATTTAAGAAGTAAGAAATATATAATAATATTTAACGCTACTAGGTTCTTCTACTAGCTTAGTATATATTCTAAGCACTAGGATAAAATAGTAATAATTAGTCCCTATAGGCTTAAGTATTTTAATGTTACTATTATAGGATTTAAGAATTCCCTAGCGTACGCTTAGTACTTTATAGACTAACTGTTTTTTAAGTATTAATACTTTATCTATATATATATTAATAATATTATAATTTTTAGTAACTTTAATAAAAAGCACCTTTAGTATATAGAGATAGTTTTAAATATCCTTAATAAATACTAAATCTATATTAATATAAAAAAGTTTTTTACTAGCTTCTTTAGTATAAAGCTTCTTAGTTATATTATAAATAGTAAAGGTATCTATAAGATAAATAATTATATTTATACGTTTAAGAAGCTAGTTTTCTTATATAGCCTATATAACCTTAAGATATATCTTACAATAGGCAGCTAGCTTTATATAGGGTTACCTTAGTTTAATATAATTATATTACCTCTTTAGTAAAAAAAGATAAAATTAGTAGCCTAACTAAAATAAAATAAAGTTATTAAGCTAGGTACTACACGCTAGGTAAGAGTAAAAATTGTTATAAAAGAGATATTTAACCTCTTACCTAAGGAGACTAATATATAAAACGTACTATAAAAGAAACTTTATAACTAAGTAATATAATATTACTATAACCCTAAGAAACTACTATTCTTTAAGATTAATATATATATTAGTAGATTTAGGCTTATAGTTTTCTAGTTAGATTATAACTAAAATAGTAAAGATATACCTAGTATTAATATAAAAATAGAATATATTAAACCTATCCTTTTTCTTTCCTAATCTATAATAGTAATAGAAAAACGTTTTAATACTATAAAAGCTAAAATTATAGTTATTATATAGGCTATAAAGAAGCTTAGAAAACTAATATAATCTAACTACTATAAAGTTAATATTCTTATAGACTACGTAGTAGCTAAGGGAATTATTATACACACGTTACTAAGAACCCTTAACTTAAATAAGGTAAATCTTAAGCTTATAAACGCTACTAACTACCTCTCTTAGTACTACCTAAAGATTTTTTATATACTAAGTAAGCTAAACGTTATACCTAATATACTTTCCTACCTACTAGTTATAAAACCTAACCTATCTAAGTATTTCCCTTATAAAGATAAACTTATAGATATTAATAATAATAATAATATAGATATAGTAGCTATAGTATAGTATATAGGTAATAAACCCTTAGAACCTAAGAAAGCTACTATAACTATAGTGTAAGTTAATAATAAGTTTATATAGGAAATTATTAAGGGATACTAAAGTAATAAGAAGCTAAAGAATTTAAGGAATTAGATTTAGTAAATATAGGTAGATAGATATAACTATATAACTTTAGATAAGGTAGAAAAAGACTAATAATTACCTTAGGAAAAGTAATAATAACTTTAGGTAGCTATCCTTTTATAAGAAATTAATAACTATAGACTAATGTTTTATATATCTATAGATAGAATAAGGAGACTTTATATTCTAAAGCTTTTAGTAGAAAGGGTTTTTACTTTTACTTATAATAAGAAGTTTTACTTTAGGCGTAAGAGAATACTTATAGAGCTTTAGAACTTCTATATCTATAGGAAGGTAAAGCTTATTAAGACGTATATTGCCTATTACCTAGTATACTAAAGTAACTAAATAGATTACTAAAAACCTATTAGATCCCTTTAGCCTATTATAACGCCTAGTATTCTATATTACACTATATCTATAGACTTTATTATAGATATACTAAAAGTCTTAACCTAAAATAGCTTCTAGGTATTACCTAAGTTTAATATATTTAACTACTTCTATACTATAACGTGTAAATTTAGTAAGAAAGTTCTACTTATCCTAAGTTATACTAAGTATAAAGCTTACTAGTAGGCCTAAGTACTTCTTTAAACGCTTATATTATATAACTAAGGCTTACTAAACGCTATTATTAGTAATTATAACCTAAAGTTTATCTTAGTAGTTTAGGTAGAGATCTTTAAGGCCCTAAAAGTAAAATTACTTATGTTTACTACGTATTACCTTTAGACTAATAGGTAGAGTAAGAGGATAAATTAGATAGTTAAGATTACTATTTATTTTTATATATATACTAACTCTAACACACTATAGATTAATATTCTACTATCCCTCTAATACTCTCTTAATAACTTACTTACTATAATAATAGGCTAATTACTAATAAACTAATACTTAGGTTTTACTTTAGAACTATATTAGAGTACGTTAGTAAGAAGGGGATCTTATTAGAATTAATTAACGTATTACGTAATACTTACTAAGTAGAAGTATAGATTCTTATTAATATAGTAGGAGTAATAAGAAAGAAGTAATATAACTAACACTATCGCTTAGTAAATTTTACTATAGGTAATAAGGTATTCCTCTACCTTAGTAAAAAATATTTACTACTTAGAAAACCTAAGAGGAAGTAGTCTTTATAGTATACTAAACCTTTCTATATTACTTAGGTAGTTAGGCCTAGCGCTTATAAACTTAACTTACTAGCCTACTAGAGAGTTTACCTAGTAGTATTAATAATATAGTTATAAAAAGCACTAAATAAAAAAAACCTATTAAGTTATAAAGAGATCTCTTTTAAACTAGTAAAAGTTAATAGAATAAAGGAATATAAAGTTAAGAGAATTATAAATTATAAGGTAACCTAAAAGAAAGCCTAGCTATTAGTTAAGTATCTTATTAAATAGAAAGAGTACTTACTAGCTTCTAATATATAGAAACCTTATAAGAATCTTAAGCCTAACGCTAGTAACCTCGTTAAGACTTATAAAGAAGAATAACTAATTAATTAGGCTACTAAGTATATAAAGAAGTAAGAATAAAAGCTAGCCTTAGCTAACTTCCTTTAAACCTTACTATAGACGTCTACAGACAGTTTATAAAGTATTATAAACACCCTAGGGAATCCTATAGTCCCTAATTTAGTTTTAATAATAATAAAGTATTTATTCTTTTAATAAGGGTAATAATAACTTATAGAAAAGCCTTTAGCTTATTTTTCTTTATTAAGATATATAGTTTCTATAATAGCTTTTACTAAAATAACTATATTTATTTTTCTTTTTAAAAGGAGGAAGAAGTACCTACTTATAATAGGTAGTTATACCTTCCTTACCTTTAATAGCTAGTAGCTAGAAAAAGGTATATTAACTTACCTACCTACTAACCCTTTATTTTTCCCTTTTCTATATACTATTTATTATAAATATAAACCTTATAATTTCTTTACTTTTTACTACCTTTTATACTTCTATTTACTATTTTCCTCTTACCTATTATAAAGTAATATAATAAGACTTTTACTTCCTTCTTATATACTTTATTAAGAACTATATAGTAAGCTACTATAGTAAATCCCTAGCGTTTTTTACCTATTCCTAATAATCCTATAAACTAAGACGAGATTAACTTTAACCGCTTTATTAATAATAAGACTACTAAGGCTACTAACTAGACCTAAACCTAGTAGTTATTACACCCCCTAAAGTCTACCTTTAAATTAGTTAATATCCCTACTACCTAAGGAATCTTTTCTACTAAAAACTAACGCTATATTAATAACTATAATACTATAGATACTATAATTATTAATACTAATAAGGTAAACACTAGCTATAATAAGGACTTTAGTAATAACTCTAAGTTATCTATTTTCTTTACTAATACTAACCTTTATAATATACTTTATAAAATAGAGGAAGATACTAAAGAAACTTTATAATAAATTAAGGACTATAAGGCTAAGCTAAAGTATAAGAAACGCATAAAGCGTTATATATTTAAGGTTACTTACTATAAAATAGTTAATAAGTATATCTATACTATAGGTAGCAGCCTTAATAGTACTACTCTTACTAAGATCTATAGTAATATAAAGACTAAGGCTTATATTACGCTAGGCATACTAACTAACCTAGTAACCCTAAAGAAAAACATAGGTAAAACTATTAAGAAGAATACTTTTAAAACTACTAATAAGAAGAAGTTTAGTATCCCTAGTTACACTAAGGCTATTAAGCGCTTTAAGGAGGTAGTTAAAAACTATACTAATAATACCTTTATCTATAAGATTTACATCTAGCTAAAGGATTTCTATAACTATTATAAAAACAGTATTACTAACTAGTATACTTCCCTTTTATCTAATATATACTTCTACTAAATAGTTACTACCCCTATAAAGAATATACTTTCTAAGTATAAAAAGAATAAGCTTTAGTTTAGTAACTTTCCCTCTTACGTAGTATTAATTAGCTTTACCTTTATATACTAGGTTAAATAAAGTAACTCTAAGGTTATAGGTACTCTTCTACTACTTTAGTAATTAGACTTAATTTCTATCTTAGAGATTATATATATATATAATACCTAAAGCTAAACTATCCTCCTTAATATAATTTAGGACTATATTACTAATCTAAATATAAAAGTTAATAACTATACTATTAAGGCTAACGTTACCTATAAGGTTACTAATATAGGTATAGCTACTACTAAGTTATATAAGTTAGTTATTAAGAAGTACTCTAATAGTATTTACTAGATTACTAAGAATCTATATAAGAAGGCTAAAAAATCTAAGTATCTAGAGGCCCTTATTAACAGCCTTAACTATTAACTTTAGAAGCTAATTTAGAAGGTTATCCTACTTAATAAGAAGGCTAATAACCTTAACGCCTTTAATAAGTTTAAAAGTAATAAGTTTAAGGCCTTAGTTAATAAGGTTACTAGTATAAAGGAGAAACTTTCTAATACTATTAGGGATACTTATACGCTTACCTTAGCTTCTTAATCTACTTACACCCTATTAGTTATAATTCCCTAGCGTACCGCTAAGTATATACACTAACCTAACTTACTAGCTACCTTAGCTTAAGGCAGCAGTAAGAAGCACTATACTGTAGGAATTAATTTTAAAGATAATAAGTAAAAAAGGAATATATAAGATGTAAGAGAAAGGTAGTAAATAATATAGTAGATTAATAGTAACTTTCTTTTCTATATTTTAGTATACTTAGGATAAGTGTTTTTTCTAAAAGGGGGTACTTATTATAGAATAAGGTAGATAAATAGGCTAGAGGAGGATATCCCTATAGGTATATATATATTTACATACTTATAGAGTATATAATCCTTTATACTATTAACTTCCTCTAGTAGGAAGGTTAACTATAAGAATACCTTACTTTTAAGACTTATCTTTTGTTTTATAACTTCTGTTTAGTTTCCTTATTATTACTTATTTCTATTATTCTTTACCTTCACACTACGTTACTTTATAAGACGCTAGTGTAATACTCTACTACTATTACAGCCTAACTATTCCTATTAGATCTAGAACGGCTGCTAGGAGGGCTGTACTACTTTTAGTAGTTAATATAAAGCTTTAGTTTACTTTCTTTCTTAAGTATAAATAGAATTAGTATGCTTACTAGGCTTTTAGATTACTAGATCTAACCTTTTGTTAGGGCTTTCTCTAGATATTCCCTAAGCTTAGTAAGCTTTAGCTTTACTAGTAGGTAGATAGGGCTTTATAGAGGTTCTACTTCTAGTTTTAAGTTAATAGTATATACTCTATCCTTAATACCTCTTTAGTATTCTATTACTTTAAAAATATAGGCCTATTTTATATACTTAGGAGGTAGACTTAGCTTCTCTTTTAGCTTAATAGTAGTATATATATATTAGACCTTTATTCTTACTATAAAGGTTACTTTAGTATCCTTTAATACCTTCTTAATAGCCTTTTTACTTACTACTTACTTTACGTTTTTACCTTTTAGCTAATACGTTTAGTTAAGTGTCTTTTAGCTTAAGTTAGGAAATACTACTCTCCCTTAGGGGATACTTAGAATTATAATATAATCCTTATCTAAAGTAGATACCTAAAATAGGTATACTTCTATCTTCTTAATACTAAGGTTATTTATTATTTATATAGTTAGGACTTCTTAACTATAATTAGAAGCTTTTAATCCCTATAGGCCTTATAGTACTAGTCTATTACTAACCTAGAGTAAATAACCTATTTATAATACTACTTTCTAATTAACTATATTATAATTTATACCTATATTAATTAATACTTTCCTCTTTTTTTATACTCCCTTAATCCTTACCTATAGAGTTACTTTAAATCTTTAGTAGCCTAAAGCCTATTCCTATAGTATATTAATTATATTTACCCTTATAGCTTCTCTTATCTTAGTATATCTTTTACCTAAATACCTAGGTTATCTATAGTAGTAATAGTTAGGCTTTTAGTACTAGTTAGAGTAGTAGCCTTTATTTCTATAATTATAATATATAATAGACGCTTAGTTATATATTAGTCCCCCCTTAGTTAGTTATATACTACTTTTTTATTTTACCTAGCTTAGTTTATTTAGTTTATTAGTTAGGGGTATAAGAGTACCTAATAGCTAGAGTATTAAAATATTATATATTATATTATTATAAATATATATATTTATAATAATGTAATATAAAGCGTTATTATATTATATGTAATTATAATTATAATATAGGGTGTATTATTATATTATAAATACATATTACATATATTTATATTTATAATATTATAATATATTACACTATATATTAAGTAATTATATTAAATATATAATAAATATAATTAAGTATATTTTAGTTATTTATATCTC
>JASUDE010000014.1:202582-265918 GCA_034509685.1 Colletotrichum cereale | reverse complement strand
AAATCCAAACCTAACCCGCCCCCCCGCCTCTTGTCTAAACGGTGAAGACGGTCTAGATTGCGAGACGGCCCATTACACGAAGAATTCGTCGAGCCCAAGTTGGAAACATTGAGAAGCGAGACATGATAACGTCATAGGAAACGCCAAAACCACACTGGGTACCCGCCTACACCGATTTCCAAGTTTCATGTTGCAAACCTGATTAACATTGCGAGCTCCACGCCCTAAACCGAGGTTGAGCACGGGTTAATAAACGACGATGCCTTCGATGGGCTTCACACGCCTTGCGACCGGCCTTGCGGCGCGGAGGACTTTGTCTGGGGCAATGTGCCGGGGAGGTGCTGCTGCGGCATCACAGAGAAGGATGCTCTCTTCGGGCTACGAAGGGCTTAGTTTTAGCCAGGGCCCGAGTGAGGTATGGTACTTCTCTACCTGAGAGAGGTCTTGTGAGAACATGGAACCGAATTCAACTGAGAGCTCTGTAGATTTGCCATGGGAGTTCTCATAGACGGCATGATTTCACTCGGTCTCACCGGGGATAAGAATGTATGGGATCCGGAAACGCTGACACTCTCCAGCCGCCGCTTCTCACACAAACCATACCCGAACACTTCTCTCAGGTCGTTTCCCTCCATGGAGACCTCCCAGCCGTCATCGCGCGCGCGCCTACCGCCCTCACCTCATCGCCGATCTCCACGTCGAACCCGCTGCCGCCCGCCTCGACCACGACGCTGACATACGCCTCCCTCGACGCCCTCTCCAACACCCTCGCATCGTCTCTCCGCACCCTCGGCATTCGCAAGGGCGACCGACTCGCCGTTTCCCTCGGCAACGGCGCCGAGTTCGCCGCCCTGACCTACGCCGCCTTCAAGCTCGGCGCCGTGCTGGTCCCGCTGAATCCGGGCTTCAACGCGAAGCAGGTCGGCGCGGCGCTGCGGCACTTGGGTGTCGAGGTGCTCGTCATCGGAAAGGTCACGGACCTGCCGTACAAGCCGTGCCGCGGCCGGAGCAACCTCGACCTCTTGCGGACGCTGGTGCCGGACCTCGAGAAGGGCAAGGTCGAGAGTGAGCAGGTGCCGAGCTTGAAGACCGTCGTCGTGCTGGACAACGCCGCCTCGCACCCGCTGGTGGACTTTCCCGCGTTCAGGGCGCTGACACCGTACGAGATGCTACTGGACGGGTCCGACGGGCCCGTCGTGCCGGACGCGCCGCTGGATCCGGGGGAGACGATCAACATCCAGTTCACGTCGGGGACGACGTCCCAGCCCAAGGCGGCGATGCTGACGCACACGGGCATCCTGAACAACGGCCACCTGATCGCGCAGAGAATGGGGCTCGTGCCGGGGGACAGGATCGTCGTGCCGCCGCCGCTGTTCCACTGCTTCGGCTGCGTGCTGGGGTACATGGCGACGGCGACCTCGGGGGCGGGGATCCTGTTCCCGAGCCCGGCGTTCGACCCGGCGGCGACGGTGAAGATGGTGGCCGACTACGACGCCACGGGGCTGTACGGGGTGTCGACCATGTTCGTGGCGGTGATGGAGGCGCTGGCGGCGGGGAACGTGGCGAGGCCCGAGGACATGCCGAGGGGGCTGAGGAAGGGCATCGCGGCGGGGAGCTCGGTGCCGGAGAGCCTCATGCGGAGGCTGTACGAGACGCTGGGCCTGCGGGACCTGGTGATCTGCTACGGGATGACGGAGACGAGCCCGGTGAGCTGCATGACGGCGCCCGACGACGCGTTTGAAAGGCGGACGGCGAGCGTGGGGCGGGCGATGCCGCACACGGCCGTCAAGATCGTCGACCCGCTGGACAGGGTGCGGGTCGTGCCGCGCGGGGAGCGCGGGGAGCTCGCTGCGGCGGGGTACCTCGTGATGAAGGGCTACTGGAGCGACGAGGAGAAGACCCGCGAGGTGCGGCGGGAGGAGGCGGACGGGCGGGTGTGGATGTACTCGGGCGACGAGGCGCGCATGGACGAAGAGGGCTACGTCGAGATCACGGGGCGGATCAAGGACCTCATCATCCGCGCGGGCGAGAACATCCACCCGCTCGAGGTCGAGAACTGCCTCTTCCAGATGGACGGGGTCAAGGAGGCCGCCGTCGTGGGCGTGCCGGACGAGAAGCTCGGCGAGAGCGTCGCGGCCTTTGTGGTGGCGCAAAAGGGCTGGGCCACGGAGGACGGCGGCGGCGGCGAGGAAGAGGGAGACAAGGGGGTAATCACCAGGGACGGGGTGAGGCGGTGGGTGCGGGAGCACCTGTCGAGCCACCTGGTGCCGAAGCACGTGTTCTGGGTGGACGAGTACCCCAAGACGCCGAGCGGGAAGATTCAAAAGTTCAGGCTGAGGGACATGGCCAAGGGGCTGCTCGAGACCGACGACAAGTCATAGAGGCGTGGTGAACGTGTCTGTCTTTCGACGGTGGCTTGAAGTAGCTAGTCGAGGGATATCACGGACTTCTCACGGAAGCGGCAGCATGACCTCCAAAAGCATTTGACCGAGGAATAGTATTATAGTTGAATCGTATTCATTTGAGCCGCTCTGCAGTTTGCCCGTGAGATTTATGTTTCTATCAAACGTACTTGGTGTTGTACGAGATGCCTGAGTGAGTGTGGGAGTTTCCCGCACAGACACGGGGCGAATTTAGTCCTACTTTTTGTTCTTGGTCCTGTTGTTCCACATGAACAATGTACAGCTAGCCGAAACCCTAGATATCAAACTTGTGCACTGGATCCACAGGACGTAGAGGAAAGGGGGGCTTTTGTGTAGCAGTCGACATCGGGACATGGGGTTCAAATTGGAAAGGAGTCGGTCCTGGACTAATAATGGCCCTCACGTTTTGTGCGTGTAGGGAGGGAACGAGGGGCAGTGCCGGGACACCAGGAACTTCGCAGACATGCGCGCCTCAGGTCATCTCTTCTGTTTGGGGACCGGGTTACCGGAGACAAGAAGACCCTTGGAACTATGGCCCATGAGCATGCCACAGAGACAAAGTAAAAAAGGTCAGGGGCGCCTCATTTGCGAATCACGAAGGACGGAAATTGGCTTCACAAATCGATTACAACCGCTACGGCTAGTGCTCGACCTTGAGCGAGAAGTCGACGTGCGGCACGCCCTGGTGGATGGCGCTCGTGGAGAGAATGTCGACATCTGCTTCCTTGTCAGCGGCCCGCACCCGACGCAGCAGCCCGGCCGGCCGGACGGGGGCGACTCACCATTGCACACGTAGTCTTCCACGTTGTCCAGCGTCAGACCGCCCGAGACCTCGACGAGGAAGTGCTTCTTGCCCGCCCACTTGGCCTTGAGGCTCTTGGCGGCGACCTTGACGCCGTCGCCAGTGAAGTTATCCAGCATGACGACATCGGCGCCGGCCGCGATGGCCTCGTCGGCCTCGTCCTCGGTCTGCACCTCGACCTCGACCTTGAGGCTGAAGCCGCCGACGCTCTTGGCCGCCTTGACGGCGTTGGTGATGCTCCCCTTGCTCCAGACGTGGTTGTCCTTGAGCATGATCATCGAGCTCAGGTCCATCCGGTGGGCGTCGGCGCCGCCGACGAGCATGCCGTACTTCTCCACCAGGCGGAACCCGGGCGTCGTCTTGCGCGTCCCGGCGAGGACGCCCGCGTAGCCGGCGGCGCGGAGGTTCACCAACATGCCCCGCGTCATGCTCGCCACGCCCGAGCACCGCGCCAGCGTGTTGAGCGCCACCCGCTCGCCCAGCAGGATCCCGCGCGCGGGGCCCGTGACGGTCGCGACGCGCATCTTGCCCTTGGGCGCGGAGCCGTGGCCGCGCAGCTCAACGTGCGATCCCTCTTTGACGTGCCACTCGATGGCGCAGCCGCACTGCGCAAAGACCTCGTCGACAAAGGGCCGCCCCGCCACGATGCCGCCCGACTTGCCCCACAGCGTCGCCGTGCGAGCGTCGTTGCCGACGACGAAGCCGCCGTAGTCGAAGGTGGGCGTGTCCTCGGCCAGCCAGGCGGTGACCTGAGTCTTCCAACTCGGCGGGAGGAGGTGCGCCGGGGAGCCGTGCTCGAGCGGGACGTCTTCCATCCTGGTTGGAATTTGGGCGGGGTGAAGGGGGGAGGGGTCTGCTCGGGTCGGTCGGTCGGTCGGTCCGCGTATGTGGTGGGTTTCGGTGTTGGAGGGTAGCAGTCAGTTGGCGAGTGTGCTGTCGGTTCGAGAGGTAATTTGAAGCACTTTGGAAGAATTGCGGGAGACACCGAGGGACAGTTCGCAAGTCGAGGCAGAGGGGGAAGGGTTGATTATATGACGAGAAGATTGTCGCCACGGTTTGGGTTTCGTTGACGTTGCGTTGTTGCCCGTTCTCGGCTTCTGTCGGTGCCGCCTTCTGCCGAGTTGGTGGGGGTTGTTAGCGTGGACAGCTGGGCGGGGTGCTTTGACAGCCGGAACCAGTTGCCATATGACTTTGACCTCATGCCACCATGCCTACCTAGATAGGTAGGTATGCGCCTTACATAATATAATGGCTGGTCATAATCCCATGCGCTGGAAAGAACCTTTCTTACAGATATTGGCTTCATAATGGCTGCTTGATTTTGCTTTTTGCTACTAAAGAACGCACTGCAACGAGATTTATCTACTTCTTCTCAGGATCTACGCCAGTCTCGTGGAACTTCACCTCTGCCGTTAGACCTGCTTGTTGGCAAGAGTTGCCAGCTTGATTGGACGAGAAGAAGAGCTAAAACAAAGCGCACGACATAACACGAAGGATAGATTCAATCACTATGTGACACCATGACAATATACTTGACCGCACTTCATTCCTGCTGCAATCAAAGCTGGCTTCTTCTTCCCTGTCACTCCAGATGATAGAGTGGCTCCAGTTTGGCATTTTTCTGCAAGAGCAAATATCGTTTCACAACCCAAGGTAACCATGTCCGAATCTGGTATGCGGCGTGTCGCCGGGTGGGAACGCCAAAGATGTAATCAAGCTCTTCTAATGTCCGTTGTCTAAGGTCATTGGTCAGCCATGCTCCTAAATCCACGTTGTTTTGACCTGTTTCTTGCTCACTTAGTTTCCGGTATAAGAACAAAGATCACGATGAAAGCGAACATGTTCAGACCGGCGTAGAAGCCAAAGGCACCAGTAGGACCGATGATATGAAGAAGGTTAGGGAACGTCAGAACAAGAGCGCTGCCAACCGCATTGTTGACACAGATTGTGAAGGCCGAGCCTAACTCTCGATGAGATAGTGGAAAGGCTTCCGAGAAGTAGATTGACGGCAAGGGGCCAATGCCTATCGACGATCAGCATGCTCAAAACTTGATCCGAGGATACCACGTCACTTACCGGGTCCGTACATGGCCGCAAAAAGGAAGTTGAAAAACGCAATCAAAGGCAACCTGGCACTCGACTCTTGGTCAATCATGAAGCAAAGGCCTGCAGCAAGCAAACACCATGCCATGTTGGGGAAGGTGACCAGGAGTAAGTTCCTGCGACCAAAGGTGTCCATCATGTACACTGCCGGAAACGCGAAGATAAACACGACAAGGCCAAAGCCCATGGATGCAAGCAAGCAGTTCTGTGTGGAGTAGCCGGCTTGCTCGAAGATTGTCGAAGAGTAGAACGCCATGATGTTGATCCCACTGAATTGCTGAGAAATGACGATCCAAGACGAAGCAATCGTTGCTCTGCGTAGTCGGGGGACAGTGAGCAGTTCAGTCATGCGTTGAAGAAGGCTCTGGCCACCGAAGACATCCTTCTCTATGATCACTTGTCTGTGGGCATAGTACAGGTCCCTGGCGGCCATCATCTCGGTATTCCGCAGACGGCAGAAAGACTTGAACGAGTCTTGATAGCGACCTTTTTTCATCAACCAGCGCGGCGATTCTGGGTTTGGTCAGTCGTTGTTACTTGTACAGAGTGCTCACCGACATACCTGGGCAGAACCAAACGAAGATTAATACCGGAATAGCAGGGGCAAACGCGGCCCCGAGCTGGAACCTCCAGGCCAACTTTCCAATGCGGTACCACACTAGATTGGAGCAAAAGCCCACGAAGATGCCAAAAGCAACCCACAGTTGGAAACTGGTGACGATTCCGCCTCGCACAGCAGCAGGGGCGACTTCGGCCGAGTATACCGGAATCGTCGAGATTTTGACGCCCATGCCCAAGCCCATGAAGAGTCGGCAGATCAGAAGTCCCCACCAGTTCTGCGTGAAAGCTTGGGCAAGGACAGGGAACACACAGAACAGACCCGTCAGAAAGATCGTCCCCCGGCGACCGAAGTAGTTATTGATCGGGTCGGCAGCCCACGCGCTAAGGAGGCCAAACAATGCGGGAGCAGAATTGATGATACCGACGAGTGTCTGGTTGTGCTCGATGCCAAACTCCTGGGGAAATGAAAGGTTGGCACCGTTGGCACCCGTATTGTCCCACCCCTGAATGGCAGAGCCGAGGGAACATAGGGCGATGCTCCAATAGAGATCCCGTGGAAGATGCCACTTGTGCGTGACTTCTCGGCGAAGGACAACCTTATCATGATCGCTGAGTTCCTCCAAAGACTCGTATGTCCCCGGGTTCTGCGCCGCGAGGGCCCCACGGAAGAATACGTCTTCCTTGTCATGGAAGCCAAACTCGCGGCAGAAGCCTGCTACCTGGACACGCAAGTCGGACTTGGAAATTCCAATGAGAGGGTTGCGGATTCTACACGTGAAACTTCCAGTTAGTCTCTCTCTGTTGGGTGTAAGTGGAAGAGTGACCTCGCACCGGGCGTCAATGTTTCGGCTGTATTCAGCATTGCTATGCTCGACATGGCTAACATCAAGCTTAGGCTTGACATCGCCTTCGACATCAGATACACGAGACATGGCGGTCGATTGGAAGCCAGCCCAAAGAATAGAAATCAAAGACGAGAAACAAAGTTATCGTCAACTCAGCCATACTCTGCCGCGATGGTGTCGCGCAGGCTCTTTATAACACGATCCACCGCCATCGCTGGCATCCCTGCTCTCAAGAACGTTCACCATGGGATCGAACACTATACTGCGCAGATACTACCGGATCTTTGTCACCAGCTTCAGAACTCCCGGGGGGGCGGCTGTTGAACGGCTGTAGGAAGGTCCTTCCGGTCTTCTTCCCGTGACTAGAATCTCATGCAGAGATTCCCTGCGCAGGGCAACCCCACCAGCATTGGTACAAGACGAGACAAATGCGGGGGCTGCCCTGTGTGTGTGTTCATAAACTGGATATATTGAACGTAAAACCGTGGCACGCTAGTTGTTTGCCCTGTACATACCATCGTCGGCAGAGTGATGGTCTCAAACTTTGGTTCTTTCTATGCGGGGTTGTACCTATTTTACGATGCAATTTCCACTGGCGAAGATCTGTTTTCTGCTTTGCCCCGTTGGGATGTGTGTGCTGTTTGTTGCCGTTTGCGAATGTCGATAAAATCAATTCAGTACATCCTACACATCACTCTCATATATCCCCGCAGAAAAGACATTGATTGAGATGACAAGAGTGAAGACATCCAACCTCAGCACCGTACCAACGTCGGGGAACCGGCAACCGGAAGAAATACTGGGGCACTTACCCCAGAGTATCCTCTCTGCCTTGAACCTTCCGGTAAACATTATCAGATGATAATCAGGCACAAGGTTCCGACAGTGCGGGGTTCTAACTGCCCTGCGTGTGCTCTTCCGGTGCCCTGCGTGTGTACTGCAGCTGCCGGACGCATGTCGTTCTTGGGGGTCTCGGGAATTGCGTCGCCATTGGTCCGAATGGTCCCGGAATGGAACCAAAGAGGAGTCCGGTGATACCTGCGGGCATCTACACACGCAGGACATGTGATGGCCGTTTGAAGTTGCTGGCCAGACTCGAATATTAACAAAAGAGGTTCAGTATTAAAGAGGTTTACGTAGAATACATAGGAGACCTGCCTCCTTCAAGTCAGAAGCACTGCAACGGACAACTCGAATACGCAAATAATTCAAAGTGTTCCAATTGTGCATATTATCCAACAAGATGGGAAGTCGCGGCACCATGTCTTGGCTTGACAAGCTCGAAGAGCAAAGTAAGACCTCGATAATGGCTCGCACTCGGGTCATCAGTTGTTAACCAAGGATAGTCAACGTCGATGTCGACTGGATGGACCCCGAGTACATCAAAGGGATGCCTATTGTCCCCCATGACCAGACAAGCAATCAACTCTGGGTCGACATCCAACTGGGTCACCCATCGAACAGAGAACTCTTCCAAGAGACAGCAAATGAGTTGAAAAAGGAAGGTTGGCTGGCCATCTATACTCGCATGGTAGGTATTGACAGATGCCGTAACTATATTTTGAACACGAAGCTGACCTCTACATGTTCAGGCTGTCCTTATGTGCAAGAAGAACATCGACTCCATTCGAGGTCGAGTCCTGTTGCAGACGCTTCCCTCCAATGCGTACAAGACGCAGGAGACCCTCGACCACGCACGTCTATACGACCGCGAGTTTGCCCGCGCTGGGATCGGACGTGACCGATACTGCATCAAGATTCCGTCGACCGGGCCGGCCCTGAACGCGGCAAAGATCTTGTCTTCGGAAGGAATACCAACTCTCGGGACGGCCCTGTTCAGTCTTCCCCAAGCGATTGCATGCAGCCAAGCCGGCATGATTTACATCAGCCCGTACTACAACGGTAGGACCAGCTCTTGACTTTTTGTAACACCACATGCTGATCAAGAACAAGAGGTGCGAGCTCATGACGAGCCGGACACGTTGTGGCCCAACGTAGAGGACCCAGCTACGCAGCATCCCATGTCGGCAAGAATTGTTCAAATCATTGAGACGTACAAAAGGCTGTACAAGGAATCAGGAAAAGAACAGCCCTTTGTGAAGAACGCCAGGTACGTCCATGACAGACAGGAAGTCCTCGACAGCCATCACTAAGTAAATGATTCCAGTTTCATCTCTGCCAAGGAGGCCATGGCAGCCGGGGAAATGGGATGTCATTCGGCAACGATCTCGCACACCGTGCTCGACGAACTGGCCAAGCTCCAGTACGACGGTTCCAAGCAGCCTGGCGAAGGCGTACCCAAGCCCAACCACGTGTACAAAGACGCCAGGCCACTCCCGGACCGGCTGAAGAAGCTCGTCAACGTGGACCCCCTGGCGGCGTCTTCGTGGGACGGCAAGCCGGCCAGGACTGATGTAGACTATCTTGCGAACGGGGGCGCCGAGTTGCAGAAGGCAATCGAGGCGGACCCCGTCACCGCCACTCGGTTGGCGGATGCGCTGAAGCTTTTCATCGGCGGTGAAAAGAGCAGCCAAGCGAAGATTGAGGAGGTTCTCCAACACATTTGAGGTGTTCGCAAAGTTGATAGAGTGGTACGATGTATTGCCGCTGGCCGAGTATGAGAGTACACTATGAATAGATTATCCATGCCAAGATGCCCATTCCTGAGATTGCTGAGGTGATACGCCTGAGCCCAGGTTGGTTACAAATAGGTAGTTAGGTATAATTGGTGCGGCTGCGGTCGACGGCCCCGTGTCAGGTGGGGGAAAGTCTACCGAGCCCATGTTCAGAAGGGGCATTTGCCGATGCAAACCAATGTCCGCCAGAGTCTGATAATCGTCCGTGTTGGATGTAGGCATTGGTAGAGAATCTGGTCCCATATTTGATTTCAACGTGGCTTGGTCTGATATTCCAATAGGGGGCTCGGTGGGAAACGCTGCTGGCGCTTCCTGAATGATGTCAGACCAGGATGGGTCTAGTAGGAGGCTGTCCAAATCTGAAGGGGCGTGCAGATCGTGAGTCGGATTCGTGGGCAGGACTCGGGGAACATGAGATTGCCCCAAGTCGATCTCGTCTGGTATCGCCACCAACACTTGGTTGCGATCGTCCGAAGATACGTTTTGAACTAGATGCTTTCTGGTATCCCCCAGACGGTCAGGTACCGCATGTTGTTGAGACTGCTTCTCAGCTTCCACCAAACCATCAAGACTAGAAGTGCATTGTGGCAGCCGTGGACTAGTACCAGCCCCTCGCCTCCATGTGTTAACCTCGGCTAGCAACCCATCGCGTTCTCGAACCAGAGACTCAATTTCGCGTAGGGCTTCGACGCATCGGCTCTCCAGCAACTTGTGGCGAGCTATGCTCTCATCTATGACGACATGCTTTGATAGATGCTTGGGGTCTTTGTCTGCAAGGATTGGAAGATAACCAGCGAGTTCCTGGAGAGTTGGATCGTCAGCAAGCTGTTGTCCATTTGAACCAAATACGGAATGCCGCTTCGCCATACAGTCAGGCGCTCCTTGAAAGCTTCGCGGCGGCCCCTCTCAAAAATGCGATGTGCCGCCCGGTCTTCGGAAGAGAAGTTTCTGACGCGTTTCTTTGTCGACGTTCTATGCCGGATGGTCTCGGGCGGCACGGTCGCATCCATGGCAGCACGTCACTATCTGCGACAGTTATACACGAGAAGAGCTATTATGCAATCTCCGTGTCTCAATGTGTCGATGGATAGGTGTTTGAATAAGGAAAAAGTGGTCGACCGATGAATCGGGGCAAATCTAGCCATGAGGGGTTGCAACATTGGTCACTGGTCGGATGAGGAACAAGACCGCGTCTGAAGGATTCCGGGGGGAAGAGTTACACACCCCTGGACGGCGTGCGTTTACTTTCCCCAGGATTTGAATAGCAGGGATCCCCTAGATTCTGATGTATTCACTATGGAGACCCCACATCAGGGCTACCCAGACATGACGCTCGGAGAGCTGGCTCAGCTGCTGGTTGGTTGGTTCGTTCTCGATCACATTCATGCTGTCGAAGCCAGGTGTCGCGACGTTGATTGAGACAAGATAGCAACTTCAATTACACCCCGCCACTCCTTCACGGACGAGAATGAGCCTGGTTGCTGCTGGTTGGTGTGATATTTCTACAAAAGTTTCGTTATCTATGGGCGGATGGCGCAGCGTTTGTGTCAACAGGAAAGAAGTTGAACAAATCCGTCGTCAATACGTCAAAATTCAAATCGGAAAACGGGTTCAACACCGGTCCCGCCCCAGTCATTGATATGGCATAATCCGTCAAGGGCTCCGGCTGCTGACGATATCCCCTATTGCTGAAGAAGATGAGGTCGTCGGAGGTAGTGGTGGTGGCTCTGTTCTCCTCGAGAGACGGAAATTGTATGCTGGTCGGGAAGCGGCTGTCGGACCACAAAGGCGAAGACTCGGCGGGTGCGGCATCTGGGAAAGCGCTTGTCGATTTCGACGCGTTGATAGACTGCTCGACGGCCGATACGATACGCTTGATGGAGTTAATGGCGTTGGTGACCGGCTCATCTCCGATAAGGGACTGCAGACATGATATGGCCATCTGGATGAATTCAAGGTTGTGAGGGTGTTTTGCAGGATGACGTAGGCTATCGTACAAAAGCACAGCGGAAGAAGATTCGATGAAGAATGCGAGGTACCGACGTGTCTGTTGGCTAGTGTTAGTCACACTGCTGTCACCATCATAGTTGAGAGAACATATCCTACCTTGCACTCTTCTGGGCCCCGAAGCATGTTGCTTGTGAAAGCGAGGGCATCCTGTGCAGCATCTGTGGCATGTCGACAAGCCTGTCTAAGCCATATGTCTCCCACCCCGCCTGATCCCTCACCAGACACGAGTGCAGCTTCTGCAATTAAGAACGGTCGATATATGATGAGAACAACATGGAAATAAACTAGAGCATATTAGCATTAAACGGGTCTCAAATACCAACTCAGTTCCCAGATGCACTTACTATTATGTAGGAGCAGACTGGTTTCGGCGTTCCACGCATCCTTCCGCTGGAAAGACGCCGCGGAACCCAAACCCCATTTGTCACCGTATTGACGGAGTTGACTGTGCAGTCGCTCCGCCTTCCCATAGAGCTGACGGAGTGAGTCAGTCCTCCGATTGTATATCGAATCAATGGTTTCTTCGATAACGCTGGCAAATTGACAAAGAGCTATCATGGTGGGCTGGCCATCTGGGTACGGACAGCTGTCAAAATCCGACTTTTGCATCATACTTCGTCGTCCAACTACCAAGCTAAGCCAGCTGGTGCGTTTTTGTGTCAGCTTCATGCGAGAAAGAAGATATTGGGTGATAAGTTAAACGCGGTAGCTTACATCTCAAGGAAATAAAGAGACCAAAGCGTCACAAGCCTTCCTTGAACTTCCTCTTTTCGGGATATGGCGCTTGTAGTCCCTGCGTGCAAACCCATTGCCAGGGCCTTTCTACATGCAATGCCATTATGTAGATATGCAGAGTTTGGCCGCCCCATGTTAAGCTGATAATATGCCGCGAGTATTGAGAATTGTATCATTGGTAGGGTGACGGAATCCTCGTAGATGACGGCTTCCTTCTTGGCGTGGACGAAGAGTAATTCTGCTGCGTCTGTTTGTGTGGTGCCCAGGGCTCCTAATGCGAGAGCCGCAAGAAGTACAGTCTTCTTTTGCGGTTGGATGGCTGGTTCTGTGATATTGGAGAACAATGCCGGAAGCATTTCATCCAGTTCGCAAGGGGTGAAGAAGGGTAGAGTTGAAAGATGGGTGTTTTTGAATTGTGCAACAAACTCTTCTGCCTGCACTGGTGAGATTGGACAGGTTGTAGGTTGCACCGGTTCAACACTGATCTTCATCGGCATGCCGAAAAATATGTTGCGTTGCATAAACATGTCCAACCCCGGTCCTCCCTCCTGAACATCTCGGGCGAGGATTTGACCATATTGTCCGGACAGAAGACCCCGGTGAATCTGTTGCAGAAAGGCGGAGTTTGAAGAGGGTCCGTAGAAGAGCTGTGTGCTATCGGTAGATTTTGGAGAGTGATGGGCGGCGGCAACGCTGTGGTAGACTTCCGTCTGCGCGACATGCTGTTGGTGTTGCTCTACTGATCGACGAGAGCCGACTTCGTCCCGGCGGCTGTGCTCAGAACCCGGCGTTGACGCGCCAGGCAGCGTCTCGGCATTCGTAGCCGCCACAGCGGCTCGCTTTGTCGACAACCGCACGCGCGGTTTGAGCCGATAGACGCAATCCGACGGCTTGTTCTCGCATTGGCGACAGGGTTTGTGCCCGGAGCACTTCACTTTGCGCCGGCGGCATGGCTCGCAGGCTTTAGGAATCTTGCCGCCAAACTTGCTGCCGTTGGACTGCATTCCGGCATTAGCTCCGAGACCTGAGACCCGCTAATGCAACCAAGACCAAGACTTGAGGCACAGCAGTAGGCACGGAAGTGAAGATAACTCCTCAAGTCCGAGAGAACTTTGGGTGTGTTATCGATTACGGAAGCGGTTCCAGATGGTGATAGGAGAAGAATGTACGGATAATGAAAATGGAACTTGGCGGTTGAGCCGGACTGTGCTGGCGTAAATCCGTAAGTCCGACGTACCGTAAGTCCGCGGTTCTAGTGACGCAATTCGGATCCACCCTGCGTCTGAACACGATCAGTCAAGCTTGAACTATGAAAGTCGGATTACATAGGATATACAATTCTCGCGAAAGCTCTCGTTCCCTTGAGCGCAATAATTCAAGTTGACAAAACAAATGACACTATATTGATCTCTGCCTACAGTAACAGTACGTTAGATAGTGTCTGGATAAGATATATTGCGGCCTTCGGACAGAGGGAGTGTTCACGGACTGGCCACGGCATCTGCCGATCAGCCGCTAGATAAGAAATACCGCGAACCCAAGACCACGGCACGAATCTCCACCCACAATCAATGCTTAATCCTGTACCTAAGGTATCTCACCACCTCACCACGCAGCACGCGGGCCTGTACACCATGAACCAGGCCTTGGAAAACAGTATCGCTATATGGACATACAATACAGTACAGTAAGCGATGTGTTCAACACAGCAACTTTAAGCTAGACGATATTAGCCTGGATGAGCTACCAAAATCACAGTACAAATCACAGGCTTTTCATGGGCGGATCGATCATATGTAGAAACGAAACCACTTTCATCATAATTACTTTTGTTTCTGCTGCAGTCACTTGGAATTGGCCTCTGTGTTGTATGGCAAAACTGCGTATACTATGGCATTGACTCTATGTCTAGTGCCGAATCCTTATCGATTTACTTTCCTCGACCTTTACAGCGCTCTTGCTTAGATCAGACACCTCATTGCTAAAACAAAAAATGACTAGTTGGCTATTCATATTCCGTGACCTTCGTTAGGATAATAGTTAATTGGGAAAGTCTCCGAGAACTTTCGTTCCACCCTAAGTTTGAACATTGACAACAAGCCTGTTGTGGTAGAGTGCCGAGTCACGGTCTTACCCCCCAAATGGCTATGAAACAAACCCTCGTAAGTCTTTTGGTTTCATTGAGCCGATTTGGGTGTTAATTAACAGACACTATATCAGCCACTGAGCATAACCGCAGTTCGTTTCCGTTAACTGACATGCCGAACTCTTGAATATTAGACTCGTTACTCGTGTCATTTGAACGACTATGAGTGGAGGTATGTCAGATAGGCATCAGGAACAAGTAGTCAGAACGGTACATCTATAGAAAAGGTGGATGGGGCGATAGGGCAATTATATATACTCTTCAGACCCACGGTCCCATACGGTATACCGTCACATGTGGGAAAACCAAACTTCTTCATACAAGGGGACAGATCCAAATGACGCTTCGGTAAGTATTGATTGTCAGATGGCTACTAAAATGTCTTGTCTACTGATGAAAAGGTTGTCATAACGACTCGATTCTTGTCTGTATCAACTTTGACAAAGTACTGAGACGGGCAGTAACCCTGACAAGAATGTAGCTACCAAGCTAACTTGTCAGTCTGTCTTTGTTTGGCGTACTTTTAGGTTATACCTTGTTGATTCTAGAATGGGCGACTCCGGCTACTTCGGTGGACCTCGTTCTCGGCTACTGTGATACAGATTAATCCCGAAATGGGGATCGTGACTTTAAGTTGTCTTTGGGTGGTGGTGATCGGCTGCCTAAACGGTCAATGCTGTGACCAATTTTGGGATCAACGATGGTGGTTTGTGGGCAGAATTCTCGGGCTGATCGGTCTTGCATAGTACATGGTGTCAAACCGTCCAGTCAATGCTGCCTTGGAATGGGTGAGCAGGGGTCGTTGAGACACGGATGACCTGATTTGGAAGTACAAGTAGAATATTGCACAAGGATACGGCATTCAGTGTTAATGTCGCCGCCGATCAGCAATGTGCGCATTACCTGGCTGTTTAGGTATGTGTCCGGATCTGGTTTTTCATACTGGTTACTACCTGTCATGAACGGTAAGATGGATCTTGGGAGATTTTCCCGTAGTACGTGCTGTATTCAACTTTTGACATTCGTCTTGTGTTTGGAGGATTGTATTTAACAGGCCGGTCTAACCGGTCCCTATCTTGAGTCAAATTGGACGGTCCACGCATCTAATTACGTTGCACTTACTACTCCAGGGCGTTTAACCACGCACTCGCAACGTCAAGTTTTGCCACCGGTATCCCGCAGCGCCCGTATTGGCTCCACGTTGCGCGAACGTTCCCCAGGGTGTTCAAGGCGCGCGGGGTTGCATGGATTGAGCCGGCTAACTGCCGCTGGGATTATTACAACGAATTGCAAATCACGGTGATGGCACCGACAGTAGTGCTAATTGGTCACATCCCATGGCCAAGGTTCGTTCCTCAACAAGCTTGCAGCCTGTCGAGAAAATTTTGAGCAACAAAGTTACACCTAAGAAGACTGGTGGTATCGTTTTGCGACATCCGGGGCGAAAGATTGGTTTTCCTATGACGATTGCACTACAGAGGGCCCATTCCGGGTTGATGAAGTAAATTGCTCGCAGAACATGAGTGAATGATGCATAACATACAATTATCAATGAGCCCAACTGGAGCAAATCATGGCCGACTGTGACCATGGATTAAGTACTGTAGGATAGGATCCTACTATATAGTCAGCCCAGACTTTCGGCATGGCTTGTGAAAACCCCTGGTCATAAGCCTTGGCCTGAAGCAGATTCCAAGGAATCCTCTTCCCCATTCAATCCAGTCAAGACATTGCTGATGAATAGGATCGCATTGTTCAATAAAGGGCAAAAAGCAAGGTCTCATAAATCCTATCTCTTGACCCTGACAGTGTCAAGTGCCAGAATGATTGATGGACAAAGCAACAGAGTCACGTTCCACTGCCCTGGATTCGGGATTCTAGTCTCGCTTTCAGCTGAAATGTGCACAATGGCCAACTCTTGCAGCACCTTTGCAGCATCCTGAGTCGGGCCATGAAGGTGAATTGAGAAGGCGGGGTTTAAATTGCCATCTTGACTTCGTCCAACTGATAAAACCTTGGTTGAAATGGTCAACGCGAAAAGCCAATCGCGACCAACCTACCTGTCAAGCGCTTGACCCCACGCTGATTGATTGCCAAGCACGGGGAAATTGCCGTCCTAGCGAATCTAGGGTCTTTTTGTTGCTTCTCCCTCCTTGGGCCTTTCCGCTATTTACTGAGCCGGCCCAACTTGAGACACCCCAATGTCGACTCGGACGCTCCAAGGAATGGGGCGACCGCGGCGGGGGGTCCAAATGGTCTGTGTGTAGGAGTTCAACGGGCTGTGTAAACCATACACCATTTGACATCGACCAAAACAAGGTAAAGGTGGTCATGGGCATGGCACCGCATGATTGTAAATGATGGCAGGGCGGCGGAATGGAAGGTATAGTCATCGAGGCGATTGAACCTGGTATCCGAAAAGCTTATCATGTCAAAGAGTTTGGCATCGCCTCTGGCAAGGAGACACGCACATGATTTATGTGACTGCCGGGCAAAAGGAGTGGAACAAGTGTTCAAGTCTTCTAGAACACTTTGGGTTCAGGGTCAAACAAGAGCGCGCATCCGGCGGGGGCGCCATCACGTGAAATTAGACCAAGTGCAGCTTCCGATATGGGCCAGCCTTTTACTGCCCCTTCTCGGAACTGGGACGTGGTGATCTAGAAGCAACTCAGCTCGCTCAGACTTCAAACCCAATCGGATTCGTTCAGGGTGCGCTCCTGAACCACTACTTCGTGGCCACTCGGGTTCCGTAAAAAGCGCTGGTTTTAAAACTCCCAGTCGCCCATGCTAAGATTGCATTGTCAGTACGTACGTAGCACACCTCATTGTGATAGCGACTTTCTGAAATCAACGACTGAGAAGGCCTGGCTGGTATGATTCAAAGCAATTCACTGCTGATGCATGGGCAGAATCGATGCCAAAGACTTTGAGGTGGGTAATTCAGTTAGGAGGTAAACTGACTGGCTCCTGAATTGATGGTATTCAGAGTGTTTTGCCCCTAGCTTCTTGTTAGCAGCGCAGAGCGCTTCTTCCCGGTAGAGCCTGTGCGGGATTCTCTCCGGGCCGCTATACGATCTCTTCCAGCGTCTCACATTTGACCACCATAGACCCTGTGCCTTGCCGGTCTTTGATAGTTTTGTCTGTTGTAGACCATTCCTGGCATCCTTCCAGGAAGGACTTGCACCTCATCCCTGACAATGTCCGACCACCCGACGAACTCTATATTGGACTAGAGCGACCGGGCGACTCAGAAATAGTGCGGGACGCCCCCTCCGTCGCGAATCCTCTTAAAGTCTTTATCAGCAGCTTCTCTCATTACGTTTGGAACATTGCAGGAAGGAAACCTGACGTTTCGAAATACGGCTTACTTCGCCGTGTTACGCTGGAGCGTGAAGCGATGAGTCTCGTCATGCGGCTCATAGCTCGTACCGAGCGATCAGAGAAGCAATGAGCGATGGCACAAGCCCGGTTGGAGCGTTTCCTCCTCCTCCGGGCGTCACTCCCAATTTCGAGGATCCTCGAGATGCTGGATGGATGCTGAATGTCGTAGTAATGGGTGCCATGATGGGAGTCACGACGATTTTCTTTGCTCTCAGAGCATATGTAAAATTCTCCCAGTCAAGTCCACTTCTCCCGGAAGACTGTACGTGTTCCTGAAAGAAAACCCCAATATTGACCGACATCAAATTGACACTCAGTACAGGGACTTGTGCGATGTCATATGTAGGTGCCTTGCTGCAAATCCGGCGTTGCGGATGAGATGCAACAAGCTAACAGTGTTAGATTCTCATTATGCTCTACGGTGCGGTCGTATTTGTGATGTCGCATTACGGAGAGGGGTACCATGCCTGGGAGGTTACGAAGGAGGCATACCAGGAGGTGATGCGGGTGTGTACTCTGCTTACTACGAACACAATGGAGATTGACTAACGCAGCATTGGATAGTGGCTTTATGCGAGTTCCATCATTTACATACCGGCAGCATACTTCACGAAGGTCACACTTTTGCTCTTCGAAGCTCGAGTCTTTGCCGTCCACGAACGAACCTCCCGCGGCATTCGGATCTTTATCATCGCCTTGTTCATCAGCTACATTCCCCTACAGACAATGAAAACGGTCATTTGTTTGCCCATATCTTCGTTCTGGGACCCGCGCACACCAAATCCAAGGTGTCTGAACCAGCGCAAAATCTTCATCGCTGACTTGAGTCTTGCGATCATTACTGATTTCGTAATTCTTGTTCTTCCCATACCGCTTCTATGGGGTCTGCGCATGCCTTTGCGCAAGAAGCTGAAGATCCTGACGCTTCTCGGTGCGGGCGGCATTGCCACAGCCGTAACTGTGTTTCGCATGTACCTCGCCGTCAAATTCCTCAGTTCCACAGATGTGACTGCTGACTTTGTCATCTTGGACCTCATAACGTAAGTTTGTTCATTCACGCAGACTCTAGAGAAAGATTCATGTGAGCTGATGATGTGTTTAGAGCACTGGAGCTTGTGATTGGCGTTGTTTGCGCATGCTTGCCATCTACGAATATCCTTTACGAACGACTACGAAAATGCGAACAGAAGCCCACGGGCAACCAGCCACGAACTGTATACGATATCAAGAATAGGATCCAAAACTCCCAAAGCTCCTCTTATTTATGGAGCCTGATGACTGGCAAGCAAACAAGATCTGCTCGTACTGAGTTCTCTACGACACGTCAGGCCAACGGTCCAAGGCTTAGAACGAACTTTGACACAGAGCTAGCGATCCTCAATGGCCAACAAATGGGCGCAACACCCTCCAAGGAAGACTGGGAAGCACAACCTGTGCAAAATGCCGAAAACTGGGTCTACAACCCCAGAGCAAACTCGATTGACGGCCGACGAGAGGGATGGCTAGTAGCAGGGGCCGAAAGCTCCACACAGGGAACTGAAAGAGAGAGAATACCGAGGTGGCAACACCATGAGATTGAGGCGAGGAGGTCTTGGGAGGCCGTCTGGGAAAGAGCAATGCCTGTGGGGGGGCTACCGTCGATACCAGAAGATGGCGGTCCTCCTCGGCTTGAGCTCACGACACATCCGCCGCCAGATTGGGGGAGTCTCGGTCCCAGTTGAAGCAAAGCACATTTTGTTCTGAATTTTGAGTAGAAGATACCCAGATTTCGAAGGAAGAAACTTTGCGAGTCTGACACTGGACCTACCCAAGCCTCTCGTCGAGGCCTAGGAAAGGATCGGGTGTCCGATCGAACGACAAGAGGAAGATAGCGCAGACATTGGGTTGTCAGCGATGACGAATTGAAACGATTCTTATAAGGGAAGACAATTAATCGTAATAAAAACCAATCAGTCTACAGGAAGATGCAGAGAGATTTGTGAGCAATTACTATATCTGGTAACATATAATCATAATAATCTTTATTCCTGACGGATTCCGGAAAAGGCTGCCAGTACAGTGTCAAGTTGATATTTGGAGTAGTAGAGGTTATGGCATACTAAGCATTGACGAAAAGATGAGAAACAGCTTCAATCCTAAGCCGTGGCCATCTCTAGTCATGATATAGCACTTAGAGTTTAGAGCAGTCTCTCGACTGTCACAGTTGACACGCTGTCTGATATGCTCACGACTACATCAAACCGCGGTTCTAGGGGAAATCTACGGTGAAGAAATTATGGTGCCCAGTGCGCGAACAACTCACCGATGGATACCGACATCAAACGCAGCTTTGTTTGCAACATTGAGATGGAGTCGTCTTAAGGTTGAGCAAGTTTTCTGTATCAGGAATCGAATCACTTCCGAGTTTCCAGATGGCCCGACTTTATTTGGCGGGGACCTTTCACGTCTTGGTGGGTCCAAGAGCAGCGAGTCATTGCTGTTACTGTTCAGCCGGTGTGACTTTATAAAAGCTGTTTTATCTTCCCGGATCTGTGCTTCGTTCTGACCTCGATGGTGCTTCTAACTCTGTGTGATAGCCTGGCATCGTATAGCTAAATCGGTGCTGATGATGGCAAGTCAGGGCTTGATTAAGAAATCCATCCAGAAACGAAGTAAACGACATTGTGGATCGGTATTTATTGCGAATAGCAAAGCATAATCGAGGGTTGTCAACTTGTACTGCACAAGGAAGCGCATTCGTTTCTTGGGCCATAGATGACTACGATGGTCACACCATGATGTTTCTCATGGATCATGATTATTTCTTCGCTCGGAACGTCTCGGCCATGAGAAGCTTGGCTATCAAGGATCTATTTGCTGAATACGTAAATGTTTTTGGTAATGGTCTGGCTGACCAGTATGCAGATGGGCGGAAAACAGCGTCTTGGTACGACAGCTGCCGTATTCCGCACGAACGTAATCTCTTGACGCCATCTACTAATGTTACATGAATGATTCTTTCGAGAAGGTGAGGCCGCACAAAAGTTCAGAATGACGACGTGACTTGGTATCGCCTAGTGGTCATGCTGGGGGCGATATGCGGGAGCGTTACACTGCCGCGCTTGGCATATCTCTGGGTGCTGCCCGATACGATGTGCTTGGCACATTGCAGCCCCTTGATCAGGGGGACTTCCGTACACTTTTACTTGTCGCCAAGCCCGGGCGGCTATGTAGGTAAATGTAAGTCGAAGGATGGTGGACTGCCGGGCCAGGGCCTTGGAGCCGCTGATTCGCGTATCCGAGTACCGAGCGGGCCTTGTCCGAAAGACACCTGCTTCTTCGGGTAATAGTGCTGCGCATCGCGACATTTGGAACTTATGGCTCCCACCTTCCAGTCGCTGTTTGTCGACCTTCTGTTTCCAGCAGGAAGAAGAGCAGAAACCATGCTTTTGACTTGTCAAGCGATGGGGGGAGGGGGATACAGCGAGGCCCGAGGGTTGGTTTATGGGATGACAATGCCAATTCGCGGCCGACCGAAAGGAGATAAAAGAGACGGATTCGCTCGGGATCAATAACGTTTTTGGATCTGCACATCTCCCGCTCTTGGTCTCGTGAAGTGATCGTTGTGGTTCAGCCGTCAATCAATCTCTGTTCTAGGAAACCTCCCTAGGATCCCCTATCGAACCACGCAAGATGAAAGCTACCACCTTGGCAACCCTGGCCGTCTCGGTGCTCCTTTCCGGAGCCTCGGCCAAGGAAATGGCGCCTAGTGAGCTTGTTTCTGAGATCTACGATAGCGGCGTTATCCACAAGGACATCATGGCCCGTAAGAAGGTATGCGTCCATCTAAGGCGGAGTTTATAGCCCCTTTACTGACTTGGTACCATAGGCATCATGGGACCGCCAGATCGAGAGCGGAGAGATGGACTCTGCCGTCTACAGAAGCCGTCTCGCCGAGGAAGGCCCCGTCTCCTGTGTCAACGGTGTTGCCGAGGTTGTCCCTGGTGACGCCAACAACACGTTCAGGTGCAACAAGGTCGACTTCTACGACTTCAAAAGCCACGCCGACCTAGGCTCCAGAGCTGGCCAGGGATCCTCCTCTTGGGGATGGACGAGCCCCGATGGTCGCGAGTTTGCCATCATCGCCCAGGCCGACGGCGCTGCCTTTGCCGAGATCACCTCCGAGGGCAAGCTTGTCTACCTTGGCCGTCTTCCTCAGTACTCTACCCAGTCCATCTGGCGCGAGCTCCGTGGATACAAGAACTACGTCGTCATCGGCAGTGAGGCCTCTCGCCACGGCGTTCAGATCTTCGACCTGACCAAGGTTGGTTAAGCAAGATGTCATCCCTTGCTGCTCGAGTGGTGCTGACTTATGACAACAGTTGCTGGATATTGACCCCGCAAGCCCCGTCACTTTCAGCAACCAGCGTGATCTGACAGGTTGGTGGAACGGCTTGCCTGCTGGTTCCACCCACAACATCGTCATCAACGAGGAGAAGCAGTATGCTGTCGCCGTCGGCGCCCAGCCTCGTACCAGTGCCTGCCGCTCTGGTCTGATCTTCATCGACCTCAGCGACCCCTCCAAGCCCACCTCCCCCGGCTGTGCTGCCGGCGATGGTTACGTCCACGATGCTCAGTGCCTTGTTTACCGTGGCCCCGACGAGAAGTACTTCGGCCGCGACATCTGCTACGGATACAACGAAGACACCTTGACTATTTACGATGTCACCAACAAGAACGAGACCAATATCATTTCCCGTACCTCCTACGAGGGCGCTAGCTGTAAGTCATCGATAAGCTTTTCGTAACGGCCTGATTGGTATACTAACTGAGATTCCAGACACTCACCAGGGTTGGGTTACGAACACGGAGTGGCAAGAGTACCTCGTACTCGACGACGAGTACGACGAGGTTGATGCCACTGGACCTGCTGCATCCGGTTATCCCATCACCTACTTCTGGGACATCAGAAGTCTTGAGGCCCCTAAGCAAACTGGGTACGTGGTCAACGTCCTTTTACCATGATCTGACACTAACCCGTTGTTTGCTATAGGTTCTACCGCAGCGAAGCTTACGGCATTGACCACAACCAGTTTGTCATCGATGGCTTTGCCTTCCAGAGCCACTACGGTGCCGGCCTTCGCATTCTTGATGTTTCTTCTCTGCCCGAGGACCCCACTGGAGGCAACGTTTCCGAGGTTGGATTCTTCGACATCTACCCCGAGGACGACAAGATGCCCAACGGAGGATCCATCGACTTTGTCGGTACTTGGAGCCACTATCCCTACTTCAAGAGTGGCCACATCCTGGTCAACACCATTGAGCGTGGTGCATTTGTTGTGAAGCGTTCTGCTTAAGAATGTGCGCTCTTGCATTATATATTTGTAATTAGGAAACATTGTCTGACGACATACACTTGCTAAGCGGTGGCTATCTCAAGTTAGACTATCCTGATGGTTATCAGTAATGAGTTTCATGAATCAACTAACAATCGATTGGAAATACCATGTGTCTTCGCAACTATAGGCTGATATGCGTCAGGCAAAATGCTTGATGTAAGATCGTATTCTGCTTGGTTAGAAGCTTTGAGATTAGAAGACATCAAGATCAGTATTCGTGCAAAGCACTCGTTGGGATCTATATAAAGCAGTTATCTTCTTGTGTTTAGGCCAAAGGTTCTCTCTTAGGTTGCATGATTCGATGCTGTGCCTTGTGGACTGAGCTGACAATGACTAAAACAATATCTCGATTGAGCTTCACTACCTGATCTAACGTCGATGCGTGAAAGGACGATTGAACTTAACCTGATACGCTGGGTTTGTAGATAAGGCCAAAGCCCTATTTTCTGAATGTGATGCCTTTATTGAGTGAACTGCAGGGGCGATCCCTAGCGATCCCAGAAGAAGCATCGCTTCTCTCCGTACGACACATGGAGCACGTTAGCAGCTTCGTACTTGGCAGGGCGGAAACTAAACTCTTCCCCTCTCCGCGAAATTTCCTCCGCCTTCATATGCAGTAATGATGTCACTTTGCAACGCTTCTCACATTGGTGAATCTATCCTTCATCTTGATCTCACTTTTAATCAGATGGTTCCACGAATCACGGAGCCGCTCGACGGATGCATGTTGCGACGAATGCTTTTTCAACAATTAAAGTTGGAGCTGCTAAACCTTGCGAGTCAGTGGAGACTGACCAGCCCAGCTTTAATAGCCTGTCACTCATCCGAGTATGCCGATGTCGCCTCTTAAAGTTCCGGTAAGTTGTCCGGTCAGGCGAAGCGGACGTTTCCTGTCCCTTCGTTTCAGCTCATACAAAATATGGCATTGATTCGGCGGTATAATACTTGGCAATCACAATGGAAGGAATCTGCCTCTGCTGTCACGCTTCCGCTTGCCCAAGACCTGCAGGAAGATTACTACGATACAGCGCCAATTTCTATACGTGGAACAGTTGCAACCATTAGTACTCACCCCATATCGGATAACTAGGGCGCCACTCATAATCCCTATGATCATCAGATAACCTGGAGTGGAGGCGTTACGCAACTGTAGGAAGCATGACGGCCAGTCAGCTGGATGGCATGCTGAAACGCGATGACGGATTCTTGATGGAAATGTGGACTTGGTTCGCTGTCGGCGCCTTTGTTATTTTGTTGAGATTCGTCGTGAGATTGCGTATGGCTGGCATCAGGGGACTCAAGGGCGACGATTGCACAATGCTTGTGGTAAGTGGAAAAAGGCTCACGAACACAGGCGGCTCCTAATACTTATCTGTCCAGACCTCAGTTTTCTACACCGTTTGCTTTATAATGGTAGACCTAGTATGTAAGTGATGATTCTTTTCTTCAAGAAAACGGACAGTCTTCGGCCGTAACTGTTCTAGATCCCCGGAGCCAGCGCTAATAGCTGTTCATCTACTCAGATAGGTATGGCAGCAATGTGGACTTTACGCCTGCGCAAATAAGTGTTTTGTCCGACGAAGAGGTCGCACGCATCGTGAAAGGCTCAAAATTCCAGCAGATTGCATGGTATTCATATACGGCGTATCTGTGGTCTTTGAAGGCCACATTGCTATTTTTCTAGTAAGCATGTCCCCGAATCTGTGTACAGACTAATGCTTACTTTACCCTAGCAAGAGGTTGACCTTTGATCTATGGCAACATGCGAGGTTCCTGAAGTATTTGACTTGGTTCACAATATTATCATACCTGGCTGTGGTTGGAACCATCACATTCAGCTGCCTACCGTAAGCCCATGGAAAGATGTCCGCATTTCCAAAAAGCAGGACTGACACCATACATAGCTTTTCTGACAACTGGGGAGTGAGACCACTTCCACGCGAAAAGTGCGTGTTCAAAGCACAAAACCTACTAGTTACAACATTATTTAGTGAGCCTAACCCTTAACTCTAGAAGTGATCAGGTTGCTGATGGTTCTTGAGACGTGATAACTGATGGAGCAATTCTCTCCCTGCCGCTACCAGTTCTGAAGGAAATACGCGTACCGTTATACAAGAGGATTTTCATCGCAGTGCTAACATGCTCTGGGCTTTTCGTCATTGCAGCAGCAATCATGCGCGTTGCAGTTACCATGGGGTCAGAGCCGTCCACTATCACAGTCAACCGATGGGGAGTGCGGGAGTGCGAGATCGGACTCATAGCTATCAACGCACCGATCCTTCGGCCACTATTTTCTCGCAGATTTTGGCAGTGGCACTACCGACCTCCGGCGCGTACCCTTAATCCCATGGAAACTGCAAGGAGGAGCAGAACAGCCGTAGGTCGACAGAGAAGGGGCTCTCTTCTTGGGCGGATGAATTCGACAACTTCGAGACTCGGACCCATTGCAAGAACTAGAGGTCGTGGAAGTCCGATTGATGTTGAACTCGGAGATGACGCCAATAATCAGCAAACGCAGCCTCTCGTCGAAGTCAAGGACGATTGAAAGGAAGAAGGCTCCAAGAGGCCTGGCAACGACAACAAGGCTAGAACGGATTGAGCAGACTACTAACTATCCGACATAATTCCACTTGACTCGCTGAAGGCAGAGTGTAAGAAAAAAAGCCGCTTTATGGTTCGTCACGAGAAGGGTCCACTTACTAAACACGATACAATGGAGAAAGCCTCAAGTCTCCCTGCTTAAATGACTATTCAACAGCATTATTCCCATTAAAGTGGACAAAATAAACCAAGTCATGGGTCAGAATGAAGCGACATAACTCACTGCAAGAAGTTTTGAGGAGCCAAAAGCATGTAACATCCATGGTCAACATTCTTCCCCAACATCACCACATGCCAACGGCACTGCACTCATAACATTCACCAGTCCAAGAATATACGCGAGCACTCAATGACATGATCCGATGCGAAGTCATCCAGTAGTTATCCAGAGTCAGTCCACACACTCGTTACTACCGCCTCGTGTTCGGCTTGGCAAATCAGTCCAGAGACATCGTAACAACCAACAGCTATCCCGTCAAAACGCGCTCTCGTGATCAAATCATACAGAGCAAGGGCTCTCAGACCTTTGACTTATGCTCGAGAAATCAAGACTTGGCTGGACGTGACTCAAGTGCGAGACAAGACCCCATTATGACCATTGTCGTCATAATGATGGAGCGGCCAAAGGAGAATACTGCATGGGTACGCCTGAGCCCGTAGACGGAGTTGCTCCTCTAAACTGCCCGCTTCTTCCTCATGGGCAACTGCAAAGATGTTCGGCGCGACTTCAGATTCTAGGAGAGGCTTTTCGAAGCCGTAAGAAGGGAAATCTGATATCTTTCCAATGGGAATGGCTAGAGCGTCACGGTTCCGAGGCTGGTATATGGACGGCGTTCCATCTTCGGCTAGATCGTTGCCATTGGCGAGTAGTTCGCGTTGGAAGTCTCTCCAATTTGAATCGTTTAGCCAAGCTAGGAAGGCGCTGTCATCGAGGATCGGGGCTCGATTACGCCGATCTGATACATTCTCGACTGGATCTAGGAGAAAAGAGATTGAGTCTTCCATGCAGCTCGTCGCGGCGCGAGGTACGTCAACACGGTAGGGTTCTGGGGGGATGGTTAGCTCAGAAGACTGTATAGGCTTATGTTCATCAGAGAGAAGATGCCGAGGTCCAAGGAACAAGTTCGGTGGACTTAAATGAATGGGACTCGGAAGGGTGTCAATCCGATCAAAGTTGTTCCTATCGAGCCAAGGGCAACTATGCTGCAAATCAGTAACGTAGGTCGACAAAGAGTCATAGTTCCGACGGCTTAACTTCTCGATTCTTCCATGAACGAGAAACCTGTCGTTGTTTGGTGGACCCAGAGCGCTTTGATTGTGATGGTAATGCGCAGTTGAAATGCCCCTTTGATTGATTTGCAAAGGTTGAAATCTCGTAGAAGCGTGCTCGAAGTCTTTCTTGGCGATCAGACGAAGGGGCACTGGCCAAGCGGATGGATGAAAAGAAGGCATTTTCGCCTCATCTTTCTTGATGGTGCGTAATGCCATCGGCTTCGCGGACAAGTGAGAAAAGGCGCTTCCGGAAAAGTTCGATGTGTTTTTTCCGGCGTTGTACAGCGACAAAGTCCCAGCAGAATACGGGCAGTCATCACTGATGTGACACTCTTCGGCAAGCGACCTTTGAGAGTAGCAGGATCCCAAAGCTCTGATGTAATCTTCGATCTTTGCCTCTATTCCATCCATGGTTCTATGGCCAATATCCTTTGGGCGAGAGCTGGAAGAGGTGGAAGAGACCATGATATGGAAAAGGTTTCCAAGGTGTCCATCTTGTAGATGACGGAATTCGAGAACATCAAAAGAGTCTTCAATGTCTCCTTTGTGGCGGCCGCCTCCGCCTGTATCGACTTTTGTGTTGTACCGGTTGTCGGTTGACCAAGAGGCGTTGGTCTGAGGGTCGGTTCCGAAGATCTGAAAGCTCTTGAGTGATAGAGAACGGTCGAATGGATTGAAGAAGTGTTCAGACTCCCGCACTGAGGTCACATTTGTCATCAGTCTACATATTTTGAGAGAACCGACCGCAAGTTGGGTGATTATCGCATACCTCGGTATTCAGAGTATTTGCGCGGCTCCTCGATGCTCGAAGCCACGGACTCGCCCATCCCCGAATTGGCAAACGACTTCTAGTCCTCTTCCACCTTAGGAGAATCATCGGCGGTTATTACACCCAAGTGAGGAGAGTCCGTAGCACCTGTGATACTATTTTCGGGAGGGTTGCTGGAATCCATAGCCAACCTCTCAATGTCCGACTCTTCCTTCAAGGCAATGGCGTACTGTCGATATTTTGACAAGGTGAAGTCTGCATAGACCCAAGGTCTTCGCAAAAGACCGATCGCAGTTTCTTTTCGTGTGAAGAAACGGAAGCATTGTTCTTTGGCAAAGGAAGTGATTTCGCAGGGGTTTATGATGTTTTGCCTCTCTCTAAACTCGGGAGAAGTATGACAGTTGTCTTCTTTGCCAGACTGTCCCGTCGAGTGCTGTGCTGTATTAAACAGCAGTCTCAGAAGGTGTTGGTGAACTCGTTGCTGTGCCATCTTTTCGACGACTATAATCATAGAAGGTATACAAGTTAGCCAGCTCTCCGTACGGATCTTATGCCCACCTTCGATTTTCCAGTTCTTGAAAAAGAATACGTAGCTTACCAGCAAAAAGTTGTGATGGGTAGGGCAGAGGGTTTGTGGGCGGACAAGTGTCAAATGGAAATACTCGAGCGCGAGGGTTGGCGTGAGTCAGTGATGAGGACGTTGTTACGCGCCTAGGTGAGTAGAGCGCGTTGTAAAATCTTAGAGTGACTTTTTTCGTGGCAGGTAAATAACAAGAGAAAGAAGGACGCGCAGGATTCAGAAGACTGAAGCCTAAAAAATCCCTATTCGGTGCCTGAATTCAGGGGAATGGGGGAGAAGAAAAGGTTAGATACCAATGGGTGAAGTGTTCCAGGAAGAATTTCTTTGAGGTACGAGGAAGAGAATGCGAGGAAGGACAATCCAGAAGAAGGCAAGAGGAAGTAAGGTATAATGTAGTTTCTGGGAGGCAGTCCCGTTGTGGAGGCCAGGTGACTAGGTGGGGAAGCTCACTTGAAGGAAACCCCATACTCGAGCCTTGTTTTGGGTCACCACGTCGCTCTGAATAGCTAGTTACTGAAGTCCAGGCCATTAGATACGCGAAGAGAGGGGCTTGAAAACAAATCAACCATGATCTTTGTGCTATAGAAGCTCTTAGTAGAATTCCGGCAATGTTTCTAGGGGATTGTCATTCGGAGTAGCTTGGCCGCATGGATTCTGAAAGAAAAAAAAACCCCAGAGCACTCTTTATGTTGTTTTATAACTTCATTTCAAAGGTTCTCAAAAACAACCCTTGTCACTTCATAAAATTCTCCTTAGGTAAACGCCGCAGCAGAGATGTCAGTAACGCTAAATCAGCAGCAGGTCACTCAACAATTATTTACTTTCTTGTTTTGAAGCTACTTTGGTAATAGCTATTCGGTGTATGAGTCCGAGCTGCGGTATAAATTGAAAGACGACGACGAATCACCGGCGGGGATGCTCTCATGACACATGTTGAACCAAACATCTCTGTTAGAGTGATCTGTGATTTATAAGTGATGCTCTTTCCCTTCTCTCATTTTTTTGTATTCGCATTGCTGTTTGATCTGACCATTTCGACATTCACACAGACTTCTGCTAAAAGCGTAGGGCTATGATGACATTTCTTGGCGTCCCTAAGCCCAATTGACCAAGTACATGACTATCGAAAGTTTCATAGTTACTGACTGAAATGCCACCCAGGAGATAAGACAAAAGTCTTCATCGAGCCTCTACAACCCCGTATGCAAGCCGAAGTCAAGAAGTGGCATAAGGAACATTGGTCTCTCGCGATGTGAGTTCTGTAACATCTATACACTATTTTACTATGAGCGACGGAGGTTTCATTCCATCGTCCCGAGAGGGGTTTCCCATTGATGTAAACAAGCAGTATCCCTAAAAACACAAACGTAGATTCTTGCAACTAAAAAGATGTGGCTGGATGATGTTGCAGTGCATTTCGTCATCGTTAACTCCTTAGATACATGGGCCGTACCATTGAAATCCGACTATGTTCCACGCCAAGGAAGTCGTGATCAAGCCCATTCAAGCTTTCGTCCGTTCATCGCATTGCATAGCTCGATGCCGATTTGGCGCCGTGGGATTCTTACAGAAGCTGTTACAGGTCTTTGAAGAAGGGTGGTCCGCTAAGCAAGCCCGCTTCGTCACCTTGGCGACTACTGAGCCGCGTCACTATCTCTCTTGGTTCATCGATAGAGTCTCGGATTTGCGGCACCAAGAACCAACGCAAAATGGCTTGACTACTAATTAGTGCCGACGTGGCGCACTTAGTGCCGGCAAATCAGGATGGCGCTTGTTACGCCCGTTGGTGCCGCTTCCCGAAAAGAACGATGGACGGAGGTAAATCGATTGTTCGTACACAACTCTTAAGCGCATCGAAAGTCAGTAAACAAAGCGCTTTGTGCCTCAATTCCCATTTCGGTATCTTGCTAACTGCGCCCAGCGCAGTTGGATAATACTTGGATCTAGCTGCAGCTTGCAGCGCAGACCACTCGGACAAAGGATATCCAAATAGCCCAATTCTGCAATCCGATGTTGGACACACATTAGCCAGTCCCGTATTGGCTTAGCTCCATGACAAAACTCCAGGGGGACGGAAAGCATTCGGGCCAGGTTGCTGTCAGTGCTCCTACGCCATGTCGTACTGTTGGGCGGAATACACAGCATCCGAACCGCTATCCCCCGGCCTTCTAGACGATGACAGTTTTCTGATGTCTTGGAATTCACTTCTTTTGGGTACCGTAGACTAGTCTGGTGTGACAACTACATTTCAGCATATCAACGTCATTCACCGTGTCCATAGATGCTCCGTTTGGATGCGGTCCATATTTGCCACCTCAACGATAAGTATTTGCTCACGATAGCTATCACAGACCACTTTTGCAAAAGTAAACCTGCTATCTTAACGAGATCGATCGATTTTGGTGGGTAGAGGCTGCTATTCTAACCCCGAGTGTAGCGAAGGATTGTTCGCATCTAAACTCTAGACTGGCCTGTGTATGTTATAGACCAAACAGCACATTCGTAACCGCGTGTGTATGTATTACTTCACACTGCACTCAAGCCGTGCTACGAATTCGCCTCTGCCACATCGGCTTTTCCGTAACTTCGCTGCCTGGCACTCCAACCTGGAACAACTGTACCGATATCACTCATGATTCATGTGGCTATTGCTGTCTCGGGCCAGGTAAAATAGATTCCTCACCCTGGCGGCTGAGCAAAGTCTTTTAGAGTATGAGTTAAGATCACCCGAAGAACAGGGCTATCAACTTTGTTGGATCCTCTACTCTGTAGATGGAAAAACGAGCAAAGGTTCGTGTCGTCCAGCTCGAAGGAAAACATATGGTTACCAGAGTATCGGCTTCAACATCCCGAGCACGGGCATATGATATCGTGGTGCACACTAGCAGGGGCAACGCTAGTTTTCTGCATCATTCTTAGACCATACCTATACGATATACTAGCGCAGCAAGGCGCCACTGAGGAGGAGGAGCGCAGATGCTAATCGGATCAAGATCCGCCCCAGCATAGCAACCCGCATAGGCTTCTCGGACCCAACTAGAGGCAGCAACGGGATCAACGGGATCGACGGGATGTTCCCCTGGCAGGGCTGTTTTTCACTGACCGTTGGAGAACTCCGACATGAGCTTGACCTAATCTAGGAGTGTCTGACAAGTATATAGCTCAAACATACTCACCTGTTTCCAAAGTTCAGATACTCATCAACATTAATTCATTCAAACCATTTGAGAACAATTTCTACCTACATTCGTTTCTGACCGAATAGGTTAGCTGCCAAGATGGTAGTTATCAAAGGCGCAATGCAAGGCGCCCTTGGCTGGCTTTTCTCAGTTCAAGCAGCTCTGAGCCAGGACAAGACCAACGGGTACGTTTTCTTCATCCTTTCAGAGCATGGACCAGACACAAGTAACTTACATTAACCCTATTGTAGAAAATCGCCTCTCGGCACCCCCAATGCTGCTACCCTGCCGCGCTTCCTGAGCAACAATCCTTTGCCCAATGGCGTCCCATGGGGCAAACTAACCGCAGACGGCACCAACTATTACAAGGAGTGGCCCAACACTGGAGTTACTCGCAACTACGACTTTACTGTCAGCCGCGGAACTGTCGCTCCTGATGGCTACGAACGAAAGGTCCTTCTGGTGAATGGCGCATACCCTGGGCCGACGATTGAAGCCAACTGGGGCGATTGGATAGAAGTCAAGGTTACCAACAACATCACTGATGGTCCTGAAGGCACGGCTCTGCATTGGCATGGGTTTCAACAGAGAAATACTCAGTGGGAAGACGGTGTGCCTGCGATTGGCCAGTGTCCCATTGCTCCAGGAAAGACCTATACCTACAGGTTTCAGGCGACCCTGTACGGTACCACATGGTATCACTCTCACTATTCTTCACAGTATGCTGGTGGTTTGTTGGGACCCATGGTTATCTATGGTCCTATCAAGTCCCAGCCTGATATTGATCTTGGCCCCGTTATTCTCTCTGGTAAGGAAACCTCATCAAGGCTGAACTCAATAACTGACTGTTTGCAGATTGGTATCACAAGCAATACTATGACTTGATCAAGGATATTCTTCAGGTCGGAGGGAACGGCTTGGTATTCTCTGACAACAACCTCATCAACGGCAAGGGCAACTTCAACTGCTCCGCGGTTGCTGCTGGAGACAAAACCAAGTGCACCAACAACGCTGGAATTTCCAAGTTCAAGTTCCAAACCGGCAAGACTCACCGTCTCCGTCTCATCAACTCAGGCGCGGAGGCTGTTCAGCGCTTTTCTATCGACGGTCACACTTTGACAGTCATTGCGAACGATTTCGTTGAGGTGGAGCCTTATGACACCAAAGTCGTCACCCTAGGCATCGGTCAGAGAACTGAAGTCCTAGTCAAAGCCAACGCCGGAAACAATAACCGCAAGGGCGCCTACTGGATGCGCAGCAACCTCACAAGCTGTAGTCTGACGAACCAACCTCTTGGACTCGCTGCGGTTTACTACGATCAGGCCGATCAGACCAAGGCCCCTACCAGCACAGCATGGGATGTGCCTGACCCCGGCAACTGCGTCAACGATGACCTGTCCATCACTAAACCGGTTATGAAGTTGACGCCGCCCGCGGCTGCCGTCACCAAGACCATGGAAATTAAGGTGTTCCGTAACGACTCTGGCATCATCCAGTGGTCCCTTGATGGCGTCGACTTCCGCGCCAATTTCAACAAGCCCACACTGCTCCAAGCCAACAAGGGCGACCTAAACTTTGAGCCTCAATGGAATGTCGACAACTTTGGCAACAGCAGCAGTATTCGTGTGGTCGTCAGCAACAACAGCCCTGCAGCGTAAGTCCAACCGTACCTAGTGAATATAAGTCACTAACACTAAACCAGGCATCCCATGCATTTGCACGGCTTCAACATGTACATTCTCCATGAGGGGCCCGGCCTCACATGGGATGGAACAATTACAAACCCCGAGAACCCGCAGCGTCGTGACGTCCAACAGGTTCGTGCTGGCGGACACATGGTCATGCAGTTCGACTCGAACGAAAACCCTGGAGTTTGGCCTTTCCATTGTCACATCGCTTGGCACGTTTCTGCTGGCCTATTTGCTCAATTCTTGGTCCAGCCGGAGAAAGTCAAGCAACTGTCGATTCCTCAGAAGGTGGCCGACACTTGTAAAGACTGGCAATTGTGGACCCAGGGCAACGTTCCGGATGTTATCGACAGCGGAGAGTAAGACTCAACCCTTCTATTCTTGTATATGGTATGCCTCGCTGGCCGCTGGGTTCTGTTGGGGAGGAAATTAGGTTGCACCGAGGCTGTATTTGAAGATCGAGATATGTATAGATAGACTTAGATATAACTTTCACATACTAAACAAATAGACGCATGTATATGATTCACTTTATTGACTGGTTTGGTGATGGAGTGAGCACAACATGATCAAAGTTTCCAAATACTGCATAAATGCATGGTTTCCAGATTTTGTCTATGATGTCGCACAGTCGACGACGCATCCTCGTTCATCGGGATGTTCCAACTTGCAAAACATTAGAGTCGGTTTCGATAAGTGCCAAATTTCATGTTACATGTAGGCTTTCTTTCTATGTCTGGTTGGATGGTCCGAAACTTATGTTATTGAACATGGGGGCGTGACGTCCCCACGGTTCGTTGTCCCTGTCTTGACGCACAAGCCATACTTGATTTTGAACATACGCAACTTTGTGGTACAAAATCGAAGACGGCATATTCATTCTTGAGTTTTGCAGGCCAGTGAAAAGGTCTATGGGACACCCCTGCGATAAATATTAGAGTTTATAATTTCTCAGAGCTCTTCGGAGCCCCGTGCGAGTAACACAGAAAGGACGCCTCATCCAATTATCAGTTCGAACAGCGAACCAGTCATTCCTTCACAAGTCCAGGAACACATCATCAAGACCTGCGAGGGTAACTGCGACATTCAACTTGTACCCATGAAACTTAAAATTAGCTGCTAAAAGGAAGGCCTCTGTAAAATGCTAAAGCTTGAATTATACATTTAGCTTGTAAGTTTTGACCAATCTCCAGCACCCTCTGATCCTATATCCAGCTCCTTCATGCAATGTCAAAATTCGAGAGTCTTTGCTTGAATTCCACGCAAAACAAACTTACAAAAAGGACAAGCCTGCGTGTGTTGAGTTATGGTAATATGGGCGTGGGCGTCATAGCAGCAGATATGTAACATCCGCAAACTTTCGGCTTGGACAAACCCAGCACTTCTCCAACCGACGCGCGGAGGGATGCCTTCTAATTATGATTGGTTAACTGGTCTTAAGTAGCTTGAGCAGCATGTCTCAAAAGGAATGCGTTGCGGCCCCCGCTATGGTAAATTCATGCATGGTAGATGTACAGAGGAAATCCAGAATTCGGTTTTGGACAGGGCAGCAGTCATGAAACCACCGCACATTGCGCAGTTTACTGCTTCGACTAATACCTGTAGAGGTATAAGAAGCACCACGAACCCCCATTAGAAACGTATGATCACTCATTAAGCTCCCTACTATTCAATTGCGCAACTTAAGCACAACCATAACAATCAAGTTGATCAAAATGGCCGGCCCACCTACTATGGGACCTACGCGGATTATTTTCGACGTCGAAGGAGATGTGCCGGATTGGAAGGAGGAATACAAGAAATTCCTGTTATCTGTGAAAGACTCTGAGGGCTATTTCCGCTACCGTTGGGGTCCTTGGAAAGAAGACCCCCACAAGTTGGAGATAATGGCTAGTACGTACTTTTATCATCCATTCGCTTCCATTTATCACTTCCTCATGTGGTTCTCGCAACTTACAATGGTGCCTTTCTTATAGCTTGGGCCTCTGTTGAGAGCCGCGCCGCATTTGGGAAGTCCCCGCACCATCAGAGAGCAGTTGAGGCCTTGAAGCCAGTACTCGCCGGACCTACGCCCACCAAATGTCCTAGATTTGATCTCGATATGAGTTCATTTGTACCTCCGCCGCCTCAGCTCATCAACAGTCCGGTCTGTGAGGTTATCACAGTTCGTCATTGTAGTGGCAACGCACAAGAGATGGCTGCGAAGCTCAAAAAGGCAGAATCTTTGCCAAATTGCTTCGCTGCCCACTCGGGTGTTGGGGCATTCAATACACCCGATCAGGGCACCGTCTGGATTGGATTCATCGGATGGAGGGACTACGAGTCAAGCTTAGATGCGGACAAATCGATTTATATGCCGCATGATGTAGGTGAAATCGAGTCTCACCACATCAACTTCAACTTCCCTATCAAGGGCTTTTCTGTTACCAACCCGGGGAGATAATGGTCATGAAGTGCACTATAGGGCCATACCATAGAATTGAAGATTGGCATATTATTGCCTATATTTAATCGAGTATATTCTCATTTGTTTAATTCTTTTGGGGGAAAAGAACAACATTGTTAAGGAAACTGACTGAAGTATTCTGCCGACGTTTTCGCAGGTTTGAGTGATGTGAAACTAGCCAACTTTTTATATTGTCTTCAAGATAGACAGCTGTTTGAGCAGTAGTGATAGTCTTAACGAATCTTCCTTGAGTCATGGTGCGCTGGCGTATGAAGCAATCCTAAAACGTATTCGTTGGGAAGATTTGTCTCCACGATATTGGGGGAAGGGTTCTTTATTACGTTGTTCTGGTTACACTCTCTAGTTGAAATGACTGTGGAAACCTCGCTCTGCTTTTTCAGTGTCTATGCCCTCCATGTCAGTTCTGTGGCTGACGTCAACTTGGTATTTCCCGGACTCCGATGAAAGATCCAGACTTCTTCTATAAATCAGGTACTAGCAACGTCCTAAATCCATCACTGATGATGGTTCATACAAGGTATTCAGATGTTCTTTCCAGTTTTGCTGGGTGTACTTCAGAAGGTGTAGCGAACCTGTCATTGACAACTTGACAGCCCTCAGTCCGTCTTCCACTACGGTCATTGCCTTAGCGAACATTTTCCTGCAACTTGCATCATCTCAGCTATCCCCTCCCGGAATAATAGCATAGCGTAAAAACTGTGAAAGTGAAGCAAGAAATCCGGCTTGAGAGGTTGGTTGATGGTTGGGTTGCACGCCGTATGCTCGTAAAGAATTCTGATCTCTCTGGTGCGCGCTCGGTTTCGAATGAGGCAGAACCTGTGGACGCCTGCAAATTGAGTCTTGTCGCCTCCGAACACAAAATCGATAATGCTTTCCATTTTCTCATGCTCGGAAACAAACCTTCCAGAATCCTGTATTTCGACATGGCTGACCTGGAATGCACCGAATAATACAGAGTGTAGCGATGGAAGAGAAGTGGGTGACAGCTCTGATGTTGCCCATACTGGTTTCACAGCGGTTGCCGGACCAAGAGCTTTGCGTACGTCAAAACACGTACTATTCAACTCGTCGTCGCCCGTGGGAGACTGGGCCAGCCTGCAACTTACTAGAATACGAAACCAAGGTTGCCCGCGCAATCTGCAGTAATCTTCTTTCGATCGAGAAGACTTTACCCGCGAAGAACCCCCTTACAAAAGCTGCCAACAGAATCTCGTCTGTTGCGTCTTTCGCAGCAATGTCGTGTGGTAGGACCAAGTCCATGTGGTATGCGTCTCCAAGAGATACATGGTCCCTCGGATTTACCAATTTTTTGAGGCTATGAGAGTTCTTGAATCCATTCGAAATTCCGCCTACAATGGCAATGTGACGCTTCTCGACCGGGTGAATGCGGGTGTAGATATCCCATACATGTTTGGCAAACAGACAGCACGGAATAGCCGATGTAAGAGCGAGGATATGGCGGCTACCGAAAGACTTCAAACCGAAAACCATTGTTTCTGAGATTGAGGAAAAATGGAAGAGATAAAGTTACAGCAGAATGGCATGGTATGCTAGGCCACATGTTTGACATTTAAGAAGATTGATGCGGAGATAGATGTCCCACGAAAATAGTTCGCGATGCCGCTGACGCCGACTTTACCCGCGCCCAGTGTCTCGGCTACCAATACTAATTCATTTCGGGCCTAACGTTCACGTCGGTTAACCAAAGTTGCCTTATTTATTGGTCTTCTGATTGAAAAAGTCCTGTCTAGGACCGGTCACCTGCGCACCAAATTTACGATTATCGGGCAACCTGCTGTGATATCAGCAAACGTGATGGCTGCCAGACCAGCCGTGGGCACCTGCCACACCTGCCAAATGACTCAACGCTCATCATTCCCTCTGATGGAGGCCGAAATTACACCAAAATCGGTCGTAGGCTCTCACAAGAAATCGGAGGCAGTGCTTCCCACTGAGATTAAACCATGTTTTTCACTAATCCAGGAGCTGTGAAACAGCATATTACATCTTGGCTGGCTATTTGTCTTCTGATCCTTCAGTGTAGCCAAACTAACGAGATCAACAAAGGCTTGAGGTTTGCACAATAGCTATACTGGAACTCCCAGACTGTGACAACAGAGGCTTTGATTGGCACTGGGGAACAAATTATTCGCTGGACTGCCGATGACTCTCTCCTGGTAACTTGATAGTCTCTCATGAGCATATGGATTGAACTAAAGCTGAAGATGCCTACTCCCAGTGAACTCTAACCTAACCTTAAAATTAAACTCTTTGGGGTATCCCGACCTCCATCCATATATGCACAACCAGCGGCGACATGGAATTGTCTCTTTCCCCTTTTCTTTCATAAATGAGCAAACGTGACTTTCCATTCGACTTCTAACTCGCGTTCCCATTGCAGCAGGCTTTGAGCTTGAGGTTCTTGACCGCATGGTCGATCGCGTACCCATACCCGTGGATTCCGAGGCCCATAATGACTGCCACTGCCTTATCGCTGAAGTAACTATGGTGCCGAAACGATTCTCTCGAATGGGTGTTGCTAATGTGCAGCTCGATGAAGGGTATGTCTACCCCCAGCAGCGCGTCGCGGATCCCAACGCTCGTGTGAGTGTACGCCGCCGGGTTGATGATGATCGCGTCGACGTTGCCCCTCGCTGCGTGAATGCGGTCGACTATGGCGCCTTCCGTGTTGGACTGGAAACATTGTAGGTCGGCGCCGAGTGACTTTGCATGTTCTTTCGAAGAGGCCTCGAGCTGCTGGAGCGTGGTCGAACCGTAAATGTGCGGCTCGCGGGTGCCCAGGAGATTCAGGTTCGGGCCGTTGATGAGGAGGATCGACTTTGCCATGATGACGGCTTTGCTTCACAGAACCTTGGGATTGCAAAACTTGTAGGATGGAGAACTAAGAGGAGTAAGATTTGCAATGACGGTCCTGGCGACACCGGAGTGCAGAAGTAGTTTAGTAATTTGATGGTTAAACAATTTCCCCAGTTACCCCCCTTACAGAACTCCAGAACCCCACATGAACCTCGATGTTGGTGCGGGGAAGCAGACGCAAAACCCCACGATACATGGCGGCAAAGCCTTCATCCGTCGGCACCGGCGTCCGACAACGGCGAATAGCAGAGCTTCTTTAACCAGACAACCGCCGGCTTGGTCAAAGAGGTAGACCCTTTCCCATGAATTCTCAGTAGCATACATAGTACGCGATTATTGACCCCCACTTCCTGTTCAAGCATGCCCCGCTCTTGACTAATAAGTACACGTGTGATAGACTTGGACCAGTCGAGTTCGTACACCACTCACTATTTGCGCTTCACCCCCTGGCCCTTTGGCACTCTCACGAGCCAGTACAACCCGCATGCAGCGACGATGTTAAAGCCAATATACACCCACAAAAGGCCAAAGTTCCTCCATCGATCGTCATACTTGATCTCAAAGCGCGCAAGGTAGTCATCCGTCGTGTTCATCCGGCAGTAGGCACAGAAGTCGGTTGCGGCAGAATTGACGAGATACCCGCCCGCACTTTGCACGAAGGGATCAAGGAACTCGCCACACGTCATGTTCGACGGCAGCGGGACGGACACGAGCTCCTTGGAGGTACAAGTAACCTTGGACCCATGCAAGCAGGCCGACAATGTCCCGCTGGCGAGATATGTCATCGGGCTGACCCAGTACATGAAATCGCTCCAGATTGCGGGGAGGTCGACACGGGGAACGGTCACGCCGCAGAAGGACATGCAGAGGATGGCGAAGAGACTGGCCGGGATGCTGGCGAGGTCTGCCGTCTCTATAGCTGCGATCGCCATCTGCGAAAAGGTGCTCGTCCAGAGGAAGAACATCCAGATGAAAAGGAATACGGTAAAGCCGCGCATACTGACGTCGTCGGCGGTGGTGTTGTGGAAAAACCTCGCGGGATAATACCAGCAAAAGAAGAAGATGACTGCTGCGACGGTGTTCCAAACCATTTCGATGACGATATTCGACAAGAGGTATGCTGAAGGGTTTAGCGGCGCATTGCATGTCATGGATAACATCTTGACTCACTGGTCCACCGGTAGACGCGCGAAGGCCGTTCCCGGACCTCATACAGCGCCCTCTGAGGAACGAACATGGGCATGATCTGCTTGCTAAACTCATTCACAGTGGTAAGACACATAAAAAAGGCATACAACTGGTTCTGTAGGCCCTGCAAGCTGTTGTCGGACTTGAAGGTGAACCCAATGTAAAGAGCCTGCATATACATCATTAACGACATCACTACAGGATGAAGGGATTGTCTTACCATAAGAAACGTTAGTGTAAGTTTCGACCAGATGTAAACAGGCGATCTCCAAAAGTGCTTGGCAGTGCGTACAAAGACGTGCCAGAACTGCGTCCAAAACGACGATGCGAATTCTTGGTGTGAAAAATCGTCGCCCGACGCGTCTGTCGGGAGCTGATGTGTGCCTTGTTGACGCAGGATCTTGAGCTCGTCCTTCATCTCACGGTACTCTGTGGATGACCGCCAAACGTCATACCAGTTGGGGCCATCCTCGGACAATGCGGTCGCCTTGAGCATCCACTCTGCAGGATTCGCATCGGCAGGACAAGGCGGCGCACCATTCCTTTCAAGATAATCAATCATGATGCTTGCGTTGTCGCCAATATCTTTGGTGCGGTTAGTACTAGTTTGGGTTGCGTAACGGAGGAGAGACACTCACCTCCAAAATACACCGTCTTGCCACCACGTTGCAGCAGAAGAAGCCTGTCGAAGCGAGAAAAGAGCATCGCCGACGGCTGATGGATGGTGCAAAGAACAGCCTGCCCGCTCCTCGCTAGCTTCTCGATGAGGTCGCAAATTGCCCAGGACGTCTGGGAATCAAGTCCTGATGTCGGTTCATCGAGGAAAACCAAGAGCTGCGGTCGGGCTGCAAGCTCGACGCCAATGGTCAAGCGCTTGCGCTGTTCAACATTGAGTCCCTGGCCGGGGACCCCGATGACGGCGTCGACAAAGTCTCTCATTTCGAGCAACTCGATCACTTCGTCAATGTAGGCCAACTTGGCCTCGCGTGGAGTATCTGCGCTTTGACGTAGCAGGGCACTGAATTCAAGGGCTTCCCGGACCGTCATCGTGTCGAGATGAACATCTTGCTGCTGAACGTAACCCACGCGGTTGGGAAGTGACCTGTCTGTTGGTCGGCCGTTGACCATAGTATCGCCAGACAGAACGCCCATGGTAACTCTGCTGGCGAGTGCATCGAGAAGGGTAGTCTTTCCGGCACCGGATGCGCCCATAAGAGCCGTGATGACGCCCGGCTGAACCCAACCGTCCACATGATCCAGTATTCGGCGGTCCTGGCCCTGGATCTTGACGTCGTAGCAAATATCTTCCCAATGGAAGATGGGCTTCCCGCAGGCACTGGGTCTCGGTCTGGTCTCTGTCGCCTTCTCCGCCGGGGAAACGGACACTTTCTCTGTCATAGTAACCCCGCGGGACTGGCTCTCTTCGTCCAGGCCCAGCTTGCCGCTCAGCTCGGCTGGCAACTTGCCACGTCTGAAGACCAGAACTTCGCCTTTGCTCTTTGGTGGCCTGGCAAACTCTGCCGTGATGATGTAGGTGATGAAGAAGAATACCGCGTAAGCACAGAGAATGCCAACATTCCTACAACTGGTCAGGTCGACCTACGTACAAGGTTCAGTCTGAGATGTGCTCACCTCCATTTGTTGGCATTGAAGTAACCGAAAGACTGCTCAATGTATCGATCGCCGTCGACCATGTCTGATCCTGGCACAGCTCCGACCACAGCACAGGTGCGGCCTGTCAAGGGGAGGTCGTCGTAACCAACACCCGAAGGCACCATACCAGCGTAACCAGAAGTACACCGAAACTGGCGGCCATGAAACTCATTTGCCATCAGTGCTTCAAAGGCATAAGACAGAGGGTTGATATACCCCATCCACCGGGACCATCCCTGCATATAAGTTGTCGGAACGGTGAACCCTGCGTACATCATGACACCTAGAGTAACCAAGGTGACGGGTACCATGGCCTGGTGTGAAGTGCGCGCAAGCGATGCCATGGTTCGATAGATGCCAGACATCGCCAGCAGGACCACAAACGACACGAGGCAAAAGAAGAAGAAGGGGCCGGCATCGCGGTTCAGGTTTGACATGAAATAAAGAATAGAGTTGAAGGTAAAGGTGTTGGTGATCTTGTATGGCAACTCGGTGACGAAGCTCGAGATCGCCTCGGCGGACTGATGGTAGAGTGCATATCTATTGTGCTTCTCGATGACAGGTCTCTGGCTGTAAAGTGTAAGAACCTAGATAACTATTAGTTAACCGGGGTGGAGGAAGAGAATGGAAGGCAGGTACAGAAGTAAAGGGGACAACTGACCTCCATTTCACTGGCAAAGGCATTAAAAAGCAGAGCAAAGAACATCAAACCGGCACGGTAATAAAAGGTGGCAGTGTCGGCCTTGAGGTTCAAGAACATGCTTCCGAGGATGACCCCCACAATGATGTTGTACACGAGTGAGGATACCGTGAACTCGGGATCGGCCACCAAACGCCTCCAGCCACGCCAGAGGCAGAGTTTGACTTGGCGAGGGTATGCGATCATGTAAGGGGACTTCGGCCGTGACCATGAGCTCCTCTCGGCCTTCACACTCTGCTGAAAAGCCTCGAGACGATCTTGTGGCGGGTGTTCGCGTCCGTAGCCCTCGATGCTTGCAACGAGGGCCGCATGGTGTTGTGACTGCTTCCATCTTGCTGCAAACTCGTCAGGGGTACGGGGCGCAATATGATCGCAGCCAGGCTCGATTCGTCGTTCGCTTGGGGATGTCATTGAGGTGAGGAAGTCGGGCGTGGTTTGTCGCTCGGGGCCTAAGATGGGGCGAGTCAGGATCGGGATGCAGAGAAGGATGCTGCTCTTGATGTACTCACACTGGAAGCCCAAGTCTTCAAAGTACTTCTTGGCTTGGTCAGCTTTGCCAAAGAAGATCTGTCGCCCCTCGTATACTACCGTCACCTTGTCGAACAGCTATCTACTGTCAGCCACGGTTCATGACATTCAGTTGGCAACTTGGCACTCCTCCGACAAGTCTTCTGGCACATACATCATATGCAGACTGTGGAGCCTGGTAGATGGCCACAACAGCTGCAACGCCCAACAAGTCCGATTGTGTGCGAAGATTCTGGCAAAATGCAATGGCGTTTCCGCTGTCCAGACCTCGCGTGCTGTTGTCCCAGCATTGGAATTTGGCCCCAGTCAGGGCAGCCTCGACGATGCTGACCCTCTTGCGTTCGCCGCCGGACACGCCGCGCACGTAGTCATCGCCGACTTTGGTGTTCACAGTATGCGAGATGCCGAACGCTGCCATCATCACGTCGCGCATGGCCCGGGCATACTCGTCGCTGGTCATCCCGCCAGGGACACAATGTGGGACTCTGGCCCGCGATGCGAACCCCAGCGTGTCTCCAACTGATAGGGGTGCTAGGTGGACGTCCACTTCGGCGTTGTAAAGGACATCGCCTCGGAACCAATCATGCATGCGCTTCGGTTCGATTCCTGCTCACTTTTCAGACCTGTTTTCCAATACAAATAGAAAATTCACTAACCTCGAAAGTTCATGTACGATTCTTGGGCAACATTTAACCCCTCTGTCTCGCCGGCCAACGTTTTGAGAAGGGTCGAGCAGCCTGATCCTGGAGGGCCTAGCACAAGGAGCATCTCGCCGGGCTCGACAAGGCCCTCGAAGTCCCTCAAGATGTCAATGCGGTTTTTTGACCTCCCCGTCGCGAGTCCTACGATATCAGCCGCCATGCTTAGTAGGAGATTGCCCGCGCTTTTTTGGTATCGTGTTCCAGAGGTGTAGCCAAAGACGTTGAGGTTGCGAAACGCGACGCCGGCCAGTCGGTTGGGTGCCGACTTGGGGTCGGACTCGAAGACTTTTATGAATGCTTTCGTCCATGCCACCGGGTCGAAATTTGAGGAAGTAGGATCCAGGTGGCTATTTTCGGGAGGGTTTAGGACGTCGACGTGACCGTTGGCCGCATGGTGCTGGGAGGCGTTGGTAACTCGGCGGGCCAGATGTTGGATCTCCCGGTGCGTACTATCGGCTGCTGTTAACGTCGAAGAGTCGTCTTTGAGACTTCCTTCGATAGGGCCTGGAATACAACAGTTTTGGTCATCTAATGGCATGGCTTTGGTTCTGATGACAAGAGTTCTTGGTCCGACGTTCTTGTTAAGCGTAGAGAATTGATTGTTGCAAGGGCTCTAGAACTCAAAAATGACCTCTCGTTGGAAAATTACTCTCTGTAATAAGCTGACTTGTCTGATGTCCTTTAGGCTGACCGAGGCTATGGTATGTTTGTTATAACTTATAAGGCCTATCCAAACCCTACACTGCTCGGGTCGGGAACCCGCGGTACGCCGTCCGAGGCCGCATTTGGGAGACACCCTGACGACGGGGAACGGTGCCAACTCTGCAGCGCGCTTTTCCGAGCTTGCTTGCTTGCGAAGCTCTCAGCGCAATCTGAAGACGGGTCACATCCAAGTAGAGTGTGGTGGGCTGGGGTCAGTTGCCAGTGACCCATGTCGTGCGGACGGCCGCGGATGGCCGAAGCACAATCCGCGGAATCGAAGGTGGACCCCTCCAGGATCATGCCCAGAGGGAAATGAAAACTACATGGACCCCTGATGTTGCGAACCCGAAAGGTCGTCCGCATGAGTTTCGTAGAAACCACATCTAGCACGGCCGCTGAAGACTAGCCGCGGGGGCCTAAGGTTCCGAAAAAGATGCGACCTTACCGAACGCCTCTCACGATGCCAGCAGTTGCAGATCTTTTTACCGACCGCCCGGTGCCGCGAGCCGAGCTCCGATGCGATAAACAGCTCTTTATCGTCAGGAAACTGACTTTATGCAGGCTAAGAGCTGAGAAGGACGTCTAGTAACTTGCAAGGATCAAGGCCACATCGGCCTCACAAAGTAGAGGTTACGCCGGACGCCCTCACAAATTACCTAGCCAGGCCTCATGCGATGCGAGACTTGTTGTTATACAACTAAGGGGGGGACCGTGTCATCCCGAAGAAACAGGACCAATTTGCAGAGAACCCATTCATATTGGAGTTCAAAGGATTCAGGTCAGAGGGACAGAAGCCGATCTGCCAATGTGAATACCGGAAGGCTACCCACATAACATCCAGCGGACAGCACCGAGCACTGCTAAGCCATCTAATCGTACGAATACCCGGAAGCCACACGGGTGGACAGCCCCTTGATACGATCCAAGGGCGAGGGTTTTCAAGTTTCTATTGTAAGATGGATCCAAGTATTTCATCTTCTTATTTCGTTCCCCAAGAACCCATTCCTCATGACACCCAGCCGCAAGTTCAACATGCGTGTGCCTTCTCCACATTGACCACATAAAGTTTCATAAAGCCATCAAAATTCGTGTCCTCGAACATTCCTCATGCCAGAGGGAAAAAAACACACACACAAACACACATTGCCCCATACTCATTGGTCCTGCCCGACCCACCGCTCGGCGACGCGCGAAGTCACAAACACGCCCGCCGCGAGGATGGTGAAGCCCGGCGCGAACAAGAGGAGAATCGCCACCAAGACCATGTTGGCGAAAAACTCGGACGACCCGAACGGCGGCGCCCTCCCGATGAACCCCGGGCCCATGGTGTGCACCTTGACGTTCGCCCTCGCCTGCTGCGGCTGGTCCCTCGACGGGCGACCTCCCCTGCCGTCCTGCTGGTGCGCCGAGTCCGCGTCCGGCAGGTTGCCGAGCGCGTAGAGCACGTCCGTGACGAGGGGCTCGTTCTCCTCGTCGAAGACGACCCCGGATAGCCACGCGCGGATGTTCTCGTGCTGATCCGGGGCTGGTGCCCCGCGGTCCCCGGGTGGCTGGCGGAGCGGGGGGCCCTTCTTGTGTCCCGCGTGTTCATTTGCGATGGCTTTGCGGTCGTCTTCGTAGATGAAGGAGCACCCGTCTGGCTGGGAGTGAGCGGCTGCAGATGCAGGAGACACCTTTTGGCGCTTACCGAAGTGATCCGCAAAGTTCATGGTGACCATCGGAGCCGAGGATCTTGGTCAGATGGGTCTGCTTGACCGTGTGGGTTCGCGACGAAGTGCACGAGACGGGGTCTTGGATCGCGGCTGGCTAACGAGTGTTGAATTCGTGCTGAGCGTTCGGCGTAGTTGGACATCACAAGGCACCGAAGTTCCAAGATTTGATATTAAATCAAGGGGCCACCAGCCTTGTTGACTGCTTGGCTGACACATGCGTTGTCAGGGGGGAAAGACGACAAAAGGGAGAGGCGGCGACACTGGAATGCTTCATCTAAATAGTGGCAATAGTCCACGACGGTGTCTCAAGATAACGGCGAGATTGTCCAAAAGCCCAGAAACATTGATTCCCGTCCCAGGTTGCGTGGGTGCGTACGTGACATACGAACTCCCGGAAAGGTCGCCGAGATACTCAGGGTTCAAAACCACGGAACGCCACCCATCACTTTTCGTCCAGACCGCCACTAATAAGCCAGCATTGGGTAAACTTATAACTTTGCCTCTTCTCCTACCTCTCGTTATCTCTCAGGATGACGCTGTAATATGGTAAGACCCTTGAACTGCGTGGAACAGAGTCCATGCCCCCTAAGTTCATAATTATCTCCCATCTCCTCCTATATGGATATATTGCAGCAGAATCAAAACTGGTTGGGTAAGAAAGCTATGCGTTAATAGCCATCATTACTCGAGGGGCGGGAAAGCTACATCAGTCAATTCCACATCTCCAACTGTAAAACATCATCGCTCTTAGATCGACTACCGTTTCAACGCTCTTCTTTGATTACCAGCACCTTTGAAGCCACTATCGCAGGTTCGAACATATGCAACCAAGTTAAACCCTCCAAAGGCGGATATTAGCCAGAATCTCCGCAAGAAGCTACTACCCGTAATGACCGCAGGGAGCACGCGGGCAACGGAGAACCCAAGTAGCATTGCTAACCCAAAGAACGACTCGAGTTAGTAGAAGAAGTGAAGAATCTCAATCGCGAGACTGCTTTGTCCGTCGAGCGGTGATGTTGCATGCGGTATCCCAGTCGGGATATTATGACAATTGACAACGAGGCTCGACCAGGTAGTAGGAGTGTACTCGTAAGGCGGGCACAGAACCAGGGTCTGCACTAATTAGCCTTCGTCGTGCACTATAATTGTCCTCAAGGTGCCAGGCGACCCTAGTCTCCTGTCCGCTATTCCGGATGCCGACATCCCATCTAGGCCCTGTCATTTGATAGATGCCAGGCAAGTCGAACGCTTACTTGCTACTCGTCTGATGTTTACCTGTGTCCTTGGAGGTAGATAAGACATAACTTTTAGCATGACGCAATATCTTCGAGGCGGTGCGGCGCAACAGTCAAATCACAATGGGTAAACACGTAGAAGATTAAAAGGGTCTTTATATTCCCTCCCAGCCTATGCAAACATTAATCTCGTCATCCTCCCCTTGTCCCACCAGTAATCTACAGCCTGTCCACCCTTGTGTTCATGCACATTGAGAGGCAAGGGGCCTGGGAGCCCACAGGCATGTATGCAGGCGCATGTAAGCGCAATGATCCGTCCCTTCGAATTGGTGACACCGACAGGCGGTTGCAAGCACATGCTTCTGCAGCAGGGGAAAATCAGCGTCATCTCGGGTTGAATTTTTTGTGCCCAGTATAAAGAAAGAAAAAGTCGTCGTCGTCCATCATTCCGTTTCCCGTTCCTGGTTTGGCCAAAGGTTCACAAAGAGAACACCGTGCTGCAGCGCAATCAACTAAGACCCTCGAAAGGAGGACTCAAAATCGAAACAGAAAAAAAAGAAGAAAAAAAAGAGGAAGAAGCAAAACGCCTTCCGCACCATGTTTCCACCAACCGTCTCTATTGCTCGCGAGAAATAGAGACATCAGGAATGAAAACGTTGTGCTTGCAATTCATACAGAAAACAGAAAGAACAAGTAATAGGTACATAGGGAACAGTAAAAACGACGGGACGGAAGTCGGTGTGAAAGTATTGACCGCTTTCAATGCAGGAAACGCCGTAGGTATGTGCAATGCCAGCGAGAAAAGTGCGTGTCTAGAGAATCGAAGGTAGGTTTCCAACGACCGCATTCAATGACGGGAGGTTGGTTCGGGTTGCCAGCCGTTGATGTAAGCCATGAGGCCCATGCCTATGATCACCACACCCAGCATGGAGGCGTAGGGTACGCCAGCCATCATGGCTTGGTCTTTTGCCAGCTTGCCAGGCGGTATGGTGAGTGGTGTGATGGTGTTGGCTCGCGATAGCGTAGGCTTGTCGCTAGGGTCGTTCAGTGGGGACTCTGCCTGGGTGGGCGCAGGCGTCGACTCGCCAGATCCGTCCGTCTGGACCACGGTGGCAGTCTTCTCGGCGGGTCTTTCACTGGAACCGCGTCGCCCACGGGACGGAGACCGACTTTTCTTTGCTACGGCCGCTGCCTGCCTAGCTTCTTCGTCTCTTCGGATCTGAGCAACCATCTCTGTCAAGGTCTTGCGGTCGGCGTCGCGTTCCATCTCGGCCTTCTCACATCTTAGCCTCCAAGCGTCCATCTGCTGCTTAAGATCGCTCATCTCGGTCACCATGGTATCGATCTTGACCTGGAAACGAGCAGCAATCTCTTCAGCGCTCTCCGGTGCCAACTCCTTGACAGGTGGTTCGGCATCTGTCATTTCGATGTCTTGGCTGTCTAACGAGACCTCGCGGGGAGGCCCGAAGGCCTCTTCGAGTATAGCCTCGGTGTCATGTTCTTTAGGCCCGCCGTTCGGTTCCTTCGGAGCACTGTCCTCAAGTATCTTTGCCATATCTTCGGCAAGCTCGCGTGCTTCGCGTTCTTGGCGCAGCATGTCCTCCAAGTCCTTGATGCGGGCAGTCTGGGTATCCATCTCCTTCTTAGCATTGTTCAGAGCCTCGGTCAGCTGGATGATCTGGTGTAAATTGTCGCGTCCAACAGGCGATGGAGTGCTGTTCGTCTTCGGTCGCTCAGTAGTACCTCGTTTGAGAGAAGGCACATCGGGTTTCTCTGGAAGGGGTTGTTGAGGCGGAGGAGCAGGGGGGTCGGAGAATCTTGTCTTTGCATCGTTGCGGAAAGGTAAAGCGTTGCCATTAGGGAGCTGCTTGGGAGCTTCGGGTGCGTCGGGTTTCTCGAGATCTTTGACGTCTTCTTTGGTCAACAAGGCATGAATGAAGTGTCCCGTCCGTGACAAGTCCTGAGATTGCAGTCGTGCACTTCGCATCTCGTTCTGTAGCAAACGTCAGCGATAGGAGAGGGGCCTCAAGAGTATTGGGTACTCACGTGTAACCGTTTCACGATGTGCTCCGTCGTAATGGGCGTCAGTAAGAACCCGCGAGCGGCTCCACCACCGGGGGGCATGCCGGCCATATTCTGGGGGGCCATCATACGGCCGTTGCTGGCCATCGACGCGTTGCTTCCCGTACGGCCGCGATACGGCATTGGCCCCGGCGCAGGCATCATCATGCCGCCGTTGGCAGGATCCAAATCGCCAAAGTTCATGTCCATGACGTTACTGGAGGGGCTCATGAAGCCAGCATGCTCGACTTTGGCAGCAACCTTGTGGTGGACGACGGTCTTTTGGTCCTCGCTCACGATATCGATCCCCAACTCAAGATGGTCTCCTGTCTGTAATTCGTGTGGTTCGGATTCGCGGTTCTCTTGGGAAAGGCGCGTTCCGTTGACGAAGGTTCCGTTGGATGATTTGACATCGCGAATGTAAATCTTGCCCATGCGGTCCGCCCAGATTTCTGCGTGCTGCCTGGATAGAACTTTACTATCAAAGTAGCCGTTGGTGGCTGTTGGGATCGTTTTCTGGTTCGTCTGTCGACCGATACGAAGGCTCTCCGGGTAGAAGGGCACCGAGATGGTCTTGCGCTCGAATGTGCCGTTGAGCGACAGGAGATACAGCACGGGCTGGCCGCTGGGTGAGGGATCGCCGACGGGTCTTGCCGCAAGCCCTTGTTGTGACATCATCTGCGGCTGGCCTGGTACAGTCTGCAGCGACGAGTTGCCGTTGATTCCGTTCATTGGCGAACGCATGACTGGCCTCCCGAACTCGGCCTGGCCTTCTGGCTTGCCAGGTGGCCAGGGGCCTTTGGGCTGTGGGCGCTTCCGCGATGCGGTGCTCGACCACGAACTCATGTCGGAGTTCGTGGAGGCCGGGGTGCCATTTGGTTGCGAGGCATTCGTAGCGACCGTGGTGGTTGATGAGTTTGACGAAGTGGAGGCGACGGAGGAGGATGAGTTGCTTCGCTGCAGCGTCTTCCGCGGCACGAACATGCCTCTAACGTCTTCTGGATTCATTGAATTCAGACTTTGTCCGCCATTAACATTCCATCCCGGTCGATTGAGTTGCTGGAAGCTAGGAGGGCTCGCGACGGCAGTCATGAGGGAGTCTCGGTCGTGGCTGGGTAAGGATCGTGTGTGACGACAGGAGTCGACGTGGTGGAAGGCGGGCAGATGATGCCGGTCGCAGGTTATCGATATTCGAGAGGGTGACTAGGGGATGTCGAGGCCTCTTTCCTTCAACATTCGCACAAGCAACCCAAAGGGTATCACAGGGATGGGTTGACGAGGTTAATCGCGAAGGGACCAGTCCGTATCGAAGAAAGCAGCAGCGTAGTGGTTTGAGAAGGGATGAGGATTCGCTGGCAGGTTGGAAAAAATATGTCAGCGATGATGTCGCAGCAAGGATAGGGGTGGGCAGCCAATTGGCGTGACCCAAAGCGGCCTGGCACAGGGGACGGGGGCGGGAGGGCGACGGCGAAGAAGACTTGCTCTTCGACAGGCAGGAAGGGAGGGTCAGACAGGGAGCGAGACATACCTGCGATTGAAAGGGAGCGAGCAAAAGAAGGGTGCGTTTTCTTTGGGCACCTCGTTCGACGATAGCTTAAGCAGACGTCGGGGGGATCGGGGGTGCTCCGTTTGCCTGGTAAGTGAAGTTGAACCCAGGATTTGGGAAGAACAACAGAAGGTCTCGCCCCCGTCTCTCGCTAAGCGCTTAGCGTTATTGCGTGTTAGGTGTGTGGCCTCTGGGTTCCTGGAAACAACCACTGAACCTCAGTGCTGCGGGCGGTCACGGACCAAACAGCGCTCGGAAACACGCGCTGGAGCGGACATGGGAGGGCGGAACACGAGGGGGGAAGGGGGGGGGGGGGGGTGTCAACGGTTGGTAAGGTTGGGTATTTTGGTTCAAGTAAAGCACAGACCCCGAGGCTGTCACTGTTTCCACTATGCGCATGAGAATGGCAGGCTTGATTTTCATATGAACGGGATCAGTAGAGGAAAGGGTAGCAGCGTCGGAGAAAAAAAAAGAAGAGGGAAACTGGTGCTGATCCCTGGGCGAAGGCGGTCTGCTGCCGCTGTGATTTGGGTCGTGGGGATCCACTAAACACCCTCTCTGAGTGAACAACTGGGCTGTAGTGAGCACGTGACCATATGCTCCGCGCAAATGAAAGACAGGTGAATGAGACCCCTCCACAGTGGGACTGATGTCATTTGCGCAAGGCCAGCATCGTTAGCACTGTACATATCACTGTGGAGTGCCGTGGATACGTGCCCCCGTACATGCCAGGTTGGCCGAATGTCTCAGGTGGTCAGTGCATCGGGTGACCCTCGACACATATGACATATGACCCACCTTTCACCTCGACAAACAAAAAGCGAGACCGACCACGCCTTTTTGCCGAAGAACTGCCGTACCCCAGATTGGATTCGTCCAAAGCTCCAGTGGCGCCCACTGGACCGGCTGCAGCAAATTGGAAGAGCTCCTCCAGCCCACCATCGCAAACATCGCGACTCGATCGATTCTCGACAGGTTGAGCATCAGCAGCAGCCCGTCAGCACCTACCGCCCTGACACTCAATCGACCGAAACGAAGTGAAGTAGTGTCTCTATCACTCAACATGCCTCCTGTTCCTGCGCAACACGGTGGTGCCATGGGCCCTTCCGTCACCGACAAGCGTACGCCCAAATTTCTCCCGAAGCTTTGCACGAAGCTCTTGCTAATCCTTCGCAGTCAAGATGGGTGCTATGATGGGTGGCAGTACGTCTACCGATACCCCAGGCGTGTGAACGGGGAAATAACTGACAATCCTGTAGCTGTCGGAGCTGTCATGGGTTTCGTCTTCGGTACGCGGCGCCTCCTCTCTTCCCCGGACTGGCTGGACTGACACCTCGCCCCCTTCCTAGGCTCGGTCAACATCATGCGCTACGGTGCCGGCACCAACGGCATCATGAGAACTCTAGGCCAATATATGCTTGGCTCTGGAGCCACTTTCGGGTACGCTAACTAACCATGCCCCGATTGTACGCAATCGTAGCTAACACGCTGTTCAGTTTCTTCATGTCTATTGGCAGTGTCATTCGATCCGACGCCTCTCCCGCCGCCAACGAAGCATTCCGCAGGGCCCAGCGGAGACCTATCATCATGTACGGCCCTGGCTCCGAGTACTCCAAGCGCCAGCAATAAGCTAGAGGAGCCCGTTCGAAATACCCTGTATATCATCATGTAGGAGACTAGTGGGCCGTCGCAAGGACGGCGAGATGCTCCATCACCGGCATCTAATGGACATTTGTATAATAGGGTGTTGGTCATATCACGACTGCATGAGAAAAGTTTTGCATCTTCACGAGCGTGCCTTGAGTGCTGAGGTCCCAAAACCCAATGTCCTGTCTTGTCTCGTTTGCAATTTCCCGAGACAGAGGAAGACCAAGTGGAAGACAGACAATGGGCGATGCAAAAGCTTACTGGCTCATTTTGGGGGAATTATATGGAGTACACGTTTTCATTTTGAGAACACCCCAGGATGTGAAACCTGGGGACTGGTATGCTCTGCTGATGAACTCTCGACTGTCGACTCTTTCCATACAGACCTCACAGCTTGTGTGGGCCATGTCTCAATATACTAGAACTGGAAAAGAGACTCGCCGCAACCTTCTGCCATCTCGCTTGCTGCTACGATATTGCTTTTGTCCGTTCACCCTTGGCTGGTTTAGCAATACCTCAAGCCGGTTACCATCCTCCAACCGTTTAATTTGACGGTGCTTTAAGAACGATATAGTCAAAGGAAACAAAGATCACCCATCAACATGCAAGCTCACTCTTGATGTGTGTGCTCTGCTGTACTGTCTAGTTAGGTACTCCGACCCGTCAAGCGTCGTTGCACAATTCCTTACAGTACTTCGCAGGCGGAACTCCGTAAGACATGGCTTACTCATCGTGCATAATGTATTGGTGCACAGCGTCGTAGCCGGCTGCTTCACTGCATGGCCCAGCCTGTCCCAGACAACCATGGCTTGTCGAAGAGCTCTGTCTTGGTCTAGCGTATGTGCGAAGAGGCCCCGGATACCGACGGTCAGGTGTCTCTGTGGTCGAGTCGAGACGGCCGCACGATACGGGCCATTGGAAGTGACGGGGTTTATCATAAGAACCTAGATCCACAGCTGATAGTCCGGCTCCTCTGGGGCTGGTATGAGTGCACTTTGAGTATAAAGGGGAGTTGACGTCCGTTATAGCGATAGACTGGTCCCTCCTCCAGAAGTTGTCTTGTGCTGTTGAATCTCCCTTCGAACCAACCCCAGATCACCGTGCCCTAAACATGCTCTGGAGACCCCATCCATGGTCAGTCGTGCTACTCAGCATTGCGAGCGTTATGGCCGAAACATACCACTACATGTACGTCAGACACCTCAGAGACGTTACAAGATTGCTCACCCATTCTCCAGCATCGTCGGCGGCGGTACTGCGGGTCTCACTGTCGCCGCTCGCCTCACTGAGGACCCTCGAGTGACGGTCCTCGTGTTGGAGGCCGGCGCCGACCGCTCCGAGGACTTGAACGTGCTGGCCCCGGGTCTGTTCCCAGCTATGTACGGCAACCCGGACTACGATTGGGAGTATAAGACTGTTCCCCAGGTACCCGCTACTACGGCCGAAAGTATGAAAAATACAACTTGCTGACCCTTCCAGACGGCTGCTAACAACAAGGTCGTCGCCCACATCCGCGGCAAGCAGCTCGGAGGTTCCAGCGCAATGAACTTCATGTTCTGGACCCACCCCTCCCGGCGAGACATTGACAACTGGGGCGACTTGGGCAACGAGGGATGGACTTGGGACAAGCTTGCTCCCTACTTCCGCAAATCCGAGTCGTTTGCCGCCCCGTCAGCTCAGCAGAAGAGCGATCTCCGTCTCGGCTATGTCGATCCGGGCGTCCACGGAACTAGCGGGCCCATCGCCAATGAGTTCCCCAAGCTGTACAGCCCTTTTCTCGAGGCGTGGCCGAGGACTATGGAGAAGCTCGGCTTGGGCATCAAGGGCGATCCGCGGGATGGCCAGGCGCTAGGAGGCTACGTCAACTTGCTCAACATCAAGGATGCCACGCGCAGCTATGCGGCAAATGCGTACCTCGGACCGGCACGTCAGAGGACAAACCTGAAGGTCATAACGGAAGCACACGTGTCCAAGATTCTGTTCAGAGATACCAAGAACGGCATCGAAGCAACAGGTGTCACATGGGCTCGGGGTACCGAGAAGGCCGAAGCCACTGCCGCGAAGGAGGTGATTCTTGCCTCGGGTTCCATAGCGTCGCCGCAACTTCTCGAATTATCCGGCATTGGGGGTAGGAACATGCTTCAAAAGCACGGCATCGAGGTTTTGGTGGATAACCCCAATGTCGGCGAGAACTTACAGGACCATGTTTATGTCCCTCTTGGGTGAACATCTTGTTTTTCCGAGCCTCATATCAGAAAATCTTTGATTAGCTAACATCCTCCAGATTTGCCGTGAAGCCGGGCCTGCCAACGAACGAGGACTACTCCAACGCAACTTACTTTCAGGAGCAGCTCGATCTGTACCTGCAGACCAAGAAAGGCCGCTTGTCCTCGGCTGGCGCCAGCTCGGCGCTCTTGTCCCTTGGGCAGCTTGCGCCCACCTTTGACCTTGCCTCGCCATTCCTTGAGACCAACATCCCAGGGCTGGCTGAACAGTACCGCCTCATTCTCCGGGATATGAAGTCGGAGGCTATCGCACAGGAGGCCACTATTGAAGGCGGCATCTCCCCCCAGTTCTCCTCTGACCCGACGAAGCTCTTCAACGCCGGCTCATCTGGTAACTTCCTCTCCGTCTTGGGAGTCCTTGAGCACCCCTTATCCAGGGGCTCAATCCACATCCAGTCCGCCGACGCGACCGTCCACCCGAAGATTGACCCGCGCTACCTTTCCAACCAGCTCGATGTTCAGCTCTTGAAGGTCATCGCCCTCCATCTTCAAACTATTGCGCAAACGAAGCCGTTGAGCGACTCGCTTCAGGGCGACGGTACCGTTTTCCAACCCGGGTATCACGAGCTCACAGCCCAGAATGTAGAGGGTTGGGTAAGGAATAGTATGCAAAGCGAGTACCACCCCTGCGGAACATGTGCCATGTCTCCCAAGGCTAAGGGCGGTGTCGTCGATGAGAAGTTCAAGGTTTACGGGGTGAAGAACCTGCGGGTTGTTGATGCTAGTGTGTTCCCTCTGATACCGAGAGCCAATGTCCAATCCCTGGTATATGCGGTAGCAGAGAGAGCGGCGGACTTCATAAAGCAGGATGCACACTGATCTTTACTTATGCCGATGTCCAGAAATGTTAAGCTTTGTTATTTATCAGTAGTTAACAACTTTAGCCCCTTTCCCGAATCAACTGTCTAGAGCAGCACTTCCATGAGAACAGTAAGCACTGGATTCAGACTTCTAGTGCAGTTATGTCGGTACCTCTGGCAAGCTTACCCGACCTCTCCCTGATTTACTTCTGGCTTCATACTTCGTTACTGTGGCTCTGAACGTATAATCTGCAATGACAAAGCAGATCCATAATTGCCATTGCGCAATTACGGCTTATATCACGACACAATCCCCCCGGGTTTTTAACACTACTCGTCAGATGGCTAGCTGCACTTTTAACCTTCTACTCAGGTATATCTCGCTAAGAGTAAGGTCCTCCTTGTACGGTACTTAAATCTAGGGTATCCCGGATTGCGGAGCTCTGGCTCGACGCCACCGGCTGTCTTCCGGCGATCTAACTGCGATCTATCAACGCTTCTTCGCCCTTATCCTAGGGAATATGCTGTGCTTATAGTCAGGTAGCCGACAGAACTGCGCTCGGGAAGTCCAATGAACCAGCGAAGCACTTCCGTGACCTCGAGCCACATCGCAGGGGCTCTGTACAACCATCAGTTGATGGCTCGGGGCTCTAAATCGTCTTATTACATAGTAGTGGTCTAGACGCGCAAGTATCCGTAGCGACAGGGGGTTGCGCTGAGACAACGGCGGTACTATGGTCGCTTTTTTGAGGGATTGAGGTAGTGATATCCGGATCACGACACGGGACCCCGCGATGGCGACACACCCCACGCCGATGGGGAGCGAATCATCAGCGCTTCGCAGCACATCATTCGCTTCGCTGCTCCGTTTAGTCCACTGAGTCGTCGGAGTGTTATCTGGATGCTTTCCAGCATTCGGGGGATTGTGACCGACTTGGAAACCCTCCGTTAGCTCATTGCGATGGCCAATATTTCAGGAAGCGAGATACATAAATCAGGTACGAGGTTTCCCCCAAATCTTCACGAACGGATATCCTTTGCTCCTCATCCTCAAGCCTAGGTCTTCCTCTCGTTTCGCCACGCTAATTTTATCGGGCTCGATAGAGCTCTCACCTCTTCTCAGAATGGGGTCAGAGCACGAATACGCATCCTCGTCTCCGAAGGGAATGACGGTGGACGACTCGCTATCGGACGAGCACAACTCGGCAACCCTCGAAAAGATAAAGGCACCATGGTGGGCGTACATATGGGATTACGAGCCGGGACGCTCACAGGAGGAACGCGCTTTCATCCGGAAGCTCGACTTCTTCCTGATCACGATGCTGAGCTTGGGCTACTTCATCAAGAACCTCGACCAGACGAACATTAGCAATGCCTTCGTCAGCGGCATGAAAGAAGACCTTGGGATGAATGGCAACGAAATCAACCTCATCGACACGGCCTGGACCGTCGGCTACGTGGTGGGCCAGATCCCCTCGCAGATCATCCTCACAAAGGTGCGACCATCCATTTGGGTGCCCTCGTGTGAGCTGCTCTGGACCGTCTTGACTTTCTGTCTGGCGGCTGCAAAGACCTCGAACCATGTGATTGCCATCCGTTTCTTCGTCGGTTTGGCAGAATCCATCTTCTATCCGGCCGCTCACACGATCCTGGGATCGTGGTACAAGCCGTCTGAGCTGGGCAAGAGAGCCTGCATTTTCCACGCTTCTTCCGCTGCGGCCAGCATGTTCTCGGGCTATCTCCAAGCTGGAGTCTATCGTGGTCTCAATGGTGTACATGGAATTGCGGGGTTTAGATGGCTCTTTGTACGTTGCCACCACCAAGTCTTCCCTTTCCCTCTTTCATCTCACGCATCCTCACCTCGTCTCAATTACCACAACACACCCTTCTCTTCCCCTTTCCGGTGACGTGATGAATAATGTGGGGAAACCTCAGTGCTGACGAGATCTCGACTCTTAGATCATGGACGGGGTCATCAGCTTGCCCATCTGCATCGCGGGGTTCTTCTTCCTCCCAGACCTCCCAGAAAACACCAGGGCTTTTTACCTCAGCGAAAATGTGAGTTATATCACTTGATACCAGCCTCTATGCACGATGACTAATGTCGGACTAGGACCGAGAGTTGGCTCGCAAGCGCATGGCGAGCGTCGGCCGTGCTCCGCGGGCAAAGTTGGGAAGATCTGCCTTCAAGCGAATCTTTGGCCGATGGCACGTTTACCTGTTGTCGATTCTTTACATCATCTTTATCAACCTCGGCCCGTCAAGCAGTGTCAACCCCTTTTCGCTCTGGCTGAAGTCAAAGGGCGAGACTGTGGAGAAGATTGTGAGTCTGTTCCGATGGTGAGATGGTCATTATATCATAAAGCTAACAGAATGTCATTAGAACATCATTCCTACAGCTGCCTCTGCAATTCAGCTGGTTCTCACCGTCTCCTTCGCCATTCTCTCTGATGCGATTCGTCATCGCGCTAGCGTCATGTCCATGTCCACTTTCCTCGGCGGCTTTGCAGCCTTGATCCTTGCCATCTGGAACGTCCCAGACGGCTTGAAGTGGTTCGCTTTCCTGCTGCAGCGCGCTTCGATACCATACGGACCGCTCAGCATGAGCTGGACAAATGAGATTTGCGGTGCGGATGCCGAGGAGCGCGCCATCGTCATTGGCATCATGAACTCGTTGGGCTATGCATTCAATGCCTGGGTGCCAATCCTGACGTACCCCCAAGTTGACGCTCCAACCTTCAAGAAGGGCTTCATTTTCTCGACAGCTGCCTTTGTTGCTCAAGCGGCCATCACAGCCTCTGTTGCCTACCTCTACAAACGCGACAAGAAGAGGCAGGGCATCGCCAAGAGAGATGAAGAAGGCGTAACTGCTCCTGCTTCAGTCCCTAATATTGATTGAGCCGGATAGCTACATGTAACGTTTATCATGTTGCTTTGTACGAGTTATGATATGATCATGGTATAGCAATTGGCGTTGAACCCGGATCATCAGTCTCCCGTAGCTTGATTCAAACTAGGTGCCTGGGCCTATTTTCTTTTTGCCTAGAAACTCATATCAGAACACATGTTGCATGTTAATAAGACATTGAGCGACTGACGTGGTGATCTTCATGTAAGAAGTCAACCTGTGTGACGTGTCTTACAGTCGGGAGAGTTTGGTTGCTTGTGCTACTTACCCGAGGCTAAGGTCGATTGTCTTATAGAAAGGGAGATGTGGTATGGCTTCTCTGACTTCAGCTAGCCATGTGCTTGCTTTTTGGCTTATTTCTGTACCAAGTTCCCCGTGTAGTTATGATTGGAACAAGCCAGTTGGCTTTCTAGTTACATCGCCGTGTACAGACCACTTACTCACTTGGAGGGGGGGATGTCTGGTTATAGAGAGTGCCAGATACAGTTCGTATCAAAATTTATCACCAACATCATAAGCCCATCTATTTCAGACTTTTGGAACGGTGCTGCACTCCGCGCCACTTAGAGTTCCGCCAAGACAACGTCGGGGAACACGCACGCACCAACAACGGTCTTTGCATACAATCGCCTTGTTATTCACCTGGATTAACTTTCCTTCGCCGCCTAGAAGGTTCTGCTCATTCTGCCCGGTTACATGAGAGTTTTGATATGAAGCACGGGTCTCTTTCAGCACCGTCATCCTAATATCCAAAAGTGTATTCCGTCTAGAGTCAACGTCGTTTGCGGGCCGCGGTGACAGGGTTGGTTATCCGGATGAAACTTATGCCCTTCATCGCCTACCCATCCGAGTACGCGGAGGGACCAGTCTCAGCCATTCGTCCATCCACCTCAGCGCAATCACACCCTACAGTGGGGCAATCTAAGATTCTTGTCTGACCCAGTTGGTCTGCGGTTGTAGTACACGTCGTTTCTCCACAACTTTAACGCGATAACCACCGTCGGACAAGAGGCCACAGAGTGGGGGCTGAGGCGGTGGTGATGGCCAGGCTGCACTCTATTTGCGAGACGCAGAATCCAAGGGAGAAAGACTTGTCTGGTGTTACATCGGTGAAGCTTAATACGACGAAATAAAGACGGATGACGCTGACGGGGGTCACACTATCATGAAAATTGGTCAATGCTGGAGCAGCCAAATAGAGATACCAACTCGCAGTTGACTAACATAATCCCCGATGCAAAAACGCCCAACAGCCCAATCTTCTTCTTTCTGTTCAGCTTCAGCCTGAGGAAGATGTAAAAAGGAAGACCGACAGTGATTATATCGGAGAGGACGGTCAAAATCCCCGCGGCGATAGTAAGAGCGAACCCGTTGACGCACTTGCCGAGGACTGACGGCTTCCAAAATGCCTCAATAGGCGTGCATTGAAAGATGATACCAATCAAGGTTGCAATTGCCAGAGACATGTTGAAAATCGCGGTGACCCAAACGACGTTTCGGACAACATCGTTAACTCCAGAAAGTCGGAACAGGAAGATAAGGACCGACTGCTTCGTGAGAGCCAAGATTGGGTTATATAGGGTGCCGACTACAAACACCCACAGCATGCCCTTCCTGGGGCTTGCGGATTGTGGAATCTCCCAGTAGTGTATACCGATGTAGAGCTCCTTTATGCCTTTCGAACCTTTCAGCGTTCGTGAAGATGCGTATTTGTATCCAGTGAACCTACAGATGATGGAACCGACAGCGAAGCAGATTGTGAAGGCTAGCGCAGCGCAAATGCACGCATCATCTATCGATACGGCGGTCAGAGAGTCACCTTCAAGTTGCCGCGCCGCGACTTACCCCACCCAAGGTTCTTCGTATCAAATCTGATGTACAGCCGTAGTGCGACAACGACAAGTGCAAGAGCAGGACAGAAGACCTCAATGGCGATGCCCAGGTTCTGGAGCCAGCTTGTCGGTTCTCCCGTCATAGCGAGTCTGCATGCGAGCTTACAGCGGTCCAGACTCCACACTGAGTATTAAGAACGATAGGATGCACGCCCAAGACCTCAATCGAGCGGACATAGGGTCAGACGTGGCCCATTATATAGCTGGTCTTTTGGTGCTGGTATAATGAACGCAAGAGGACTGACAGGTAGCACGTTGGAATGCCGGGACATGCTATTTGGTCCATTATACAACAAAATCAAGAAAATGCTTCCCATGATTCGTAATACTGAGAAGATGTCTGATTTGCAATCGGTGCACGGGTAGGCACAGCTTGGCAGAGCCTACTAAGAACCCAATCAAAGAATGCTTCTTGGGGAGACCATACTTTCGTCTGCCGCCTTCTAGAAGAATGGGCTGATCAAGAAAAGAGTCAGTTGGGACTACGCCCCTTTTCCCGCTTGGTTGAAACGCAAGCTCGGGGTGTTGATATTTAAACCCGTTGCCTGGCAGCCTTGAGTTCAGGTTCTCCACGTCGTACCCGCCAGAGGTTTTATGCACTAAACTTTGTTCCTGATGGCTGGCTGTCGAACCCTTGTTTACACTCTTTCTCGATGCCAAACGCATCTGTCTTCTTAGGTCCGGCGAATCCATCGGCCATTTGTAATTGATAACAATCACAAGCCAGGACGAGTTCCAAACAGCCAGCAACAGCTCTTTTAATTCTAGCAGCTTTCAAGTTCCTTGACGACAAACTTACTGAGCAAAACTATGGATGTAAACTCGGAGGAGTCTACGATCAGAGGCTAAGGTAATCCAAGATCCAATCATAGCAGACAAATCATATGGTTCCTCACAGGGTTTCATAAAGAATTTGATCCCGGTATCTATGGTCATTATTTTCCGATTGGCGTAGACACATAAGGCAAAAGGCGCACCTTAGCAAGACTTCGACCGCGTAAGCTGTCAAGAGTGTGGCGTGAGCTTGCTTGTATGATGTTTCATAGTTAAGCTTATTCGTCTGGCCGGACACCCACGGGGACTTTCCCGTGCAATATTGCGATGTGTGGTCATATATTTTAATGACTAGTGGATGTTCACGTGTACGGTGAGACGTATGCAATGTGGCGGCGTGTCAGCAGCATTCCTGTTCCACCTTTCCTTCATCCAATAGCAAACCCAATGTCACAAAGACGACGCCGTCAATTGCCGGCAGCAATCAACGCCGTATGAAACGAACTCTGTATTCGTCTGTTTTTCAGGTGAGCCGCTCGCTCGTACGAGCCGTTTCCTGGTGACTTTTCCTGGCCTCCGCCTGAAACGTGATTTCTATCCGACCTCTTGACAGGATCGGCTACATTAGTCAATAGAGTCTCTTTTGCAGTCGTATGTAAGAGAGGCTGGCCCCAGTATAAGGGGCGAAGTGCGAAAAAGTTACTGCCCAGGTGGTCGAAACCTTCCTATCAGTCAGCCGAGCACTGAATGAGGCAGTCCAGACATTTTTCGCTAATTAATTAGTAGCTAGTGGTAGAGCATCTGGCTCCACTAGCGTTGACATCCCGTCTATTCATATACCTACTTAGTATATGCTATACTACCTAACTGCGATATGTGCTATAAAGCCTCGAGTATATATTTATAGCACCTCTAGTACCTGTAGTAGTGCTTAGAGCTAAGCATATGCTGAGTAAATGTTACACCTCAATTGCTCTTATAGCGCTTACAGTATATGTCTATAGTGCCTTTAGCACCTACAGCAGTTTGTCATAGTAGATTATACACTTAGCATGTGTTGCACTGTGGCTGTTTCTAACAGCCCCCTCCCCGAGTTTTTTTAGTCTGTGCCGAACCTTAATACCCCCTGCCAACTGTGAACCCTTATTACCGGTGAAACCAGCTCCCGGTACGGTCCGGACCCGGCGAACAAGACGGCCATGCCTCCCCCCCCCCCCCCCCGGGATCTTTCAGCCACACGTCCTCTCTTTCAACAGGTAGTTTGAGCCGAACCAACCAAAAGAATGACCGGGCTGCAGGGTGCATCAAATCATTAAACTGCAAACCCGCCTGCGGAGCCGAAAGCTAGAAAACACACACACACACACGTACCCGTACCAAACAGGTGAGAACAACGGAACGGAAACGCCACAATTCTCTCCTTGATTGGGGATCGCCCGTCCTCCCCCACGACCACATCTTCTTAATCATCGACTGACGAGGAGGAGCAGGTGGAGGACGTGCGTCCCGGCCTGCGGGCGCGTCGAAGACGCAACGTGTACCACGTGCCACTAGGAAGGCCCCGCGCCGCCCGTCCGGGTCGCTAATCCCCCCAAGGCATCAAACCCCAAAAGTACCCGGGTGTGCCTAGGTATTTCTCCTCACACCCGTTGCAGTTGGAGAAGCCACGCGCGAACGACTGGTTTTGGACTTTCGGCATTCGGCAGCCGTGTAGCAGTTGGCGTGACGCACAAACTACCGTACTGCAGTCCAGTCAGACCCCCCCCCCCCTCCCCTCGCCGGCCGACGCTGGGGGTGCCAGTCAGCAATGGGTCAGGCTCCCACGCCTCTCGCAAATCGAGCCCGAATCCGTACCCATCACATGATGCGCCAACGCGCGCGCGCGCTGCCTGGCTTCACCTGAGCTTGGGAGCGCTAGGCCGGGTGGCCGAATGCTTGCGCTCGCATGGCTACTGTGTTACTGACTCTGGCAATGACTGGTCCACACAGTTCTGAGCTGAGATGTGACCAACACCGGTTCGGCCGGTGTGTGCGGGCTGTCCTGCGTATATCACTTGCTCTTCCCGGGGCGCGGAGCAAATGAGCCCATCAGGATGGATTGGCGGTTGATCCAAGCCTCATCCTCCTCCTCCTCCTCCTCCTCTGGTCCCACGTTGTCATGACGAGCTTCCCAACTGGCGACTTTTCACCTCGGAATCTGGAGCAAGGCCTCAGCCCTACCTACATAGACTGCGTTGGACGCAATCTAAATCCAGGAGGCGAAGGAGGGGCGAGCATGGGGCCTGACTTGACAGATTCCCTCCCATCTCGCACCCCCTTTTTCGATCGAGTCCTCAAAACCAGGAAAACCGCACATCTCAGTTCCAGAACCGAGGAGGCGCAGGCTGATTACCCTTCCGGAACCTGCAACCGCGCGTTCAGGGGTGCTGTTTGTGCGGTCGAGGCGCATGTCTTGCGTGATGAAGGGTACGCCCACATCAGACGAAGGAACTACATGTCCAGATCGGTAGCCGCCCGCAGAAGAGGCCCTTTTCTTGCCGCCTTGCGCCAA
>JASUDE010000014.1:137772-202572 GCA_034509685.1 Colletotrichum cereale | reverse complement strand
GCCCCCCCCCCCCCCCCCTGGTCCCTGGATCTGCAGGACAATTAGGCTGAATAGGCATCCCCTGGCGAGGGCAGAGCGAGACCCTGGCAGGTTCATGGAGGCGGCTCCGTCTTCCCCAACGATGGTTGGCGGACAATCATGCCAGTGTCGTTGTTGGTATTGGCCGAGCCGACGTGGCTCACCTGAAGGAGTGGCGGGTCCATGGACGAGTGGATGCAATCATGAGCTGCATTAGTCTGCTGGACACGGGAGCTCGATGGGCTCCACAGGCCCAAGACTAACGGCCAGTCTGGATCGTGATCCCAAGGCGCCTTTCCTTTGTCATGTTTCTCCGTCGAAGAGCCCCCAAGGGTTTCAAGTGAAAACGACTGTGGTATATTGATGTATCCGCTTGATCCCCCTTTCCCGTGTCCATCACCCCGTGTTCCCCGGTTTCGTTTCCCCACAGTGCTGTAAAATGCCAAGACAGTTCGCCGTGTCGTCGCCGTGATATCGTGACAACGTCCCCAGTGAAAGTTGCAAATTCAGACTTTTCCATGTTCGTGAGCCTAGGCATCGTATCGCCTGCTGTAGCCGCTGCCTTTCTTCAGCCAAATACGAGCCCGAACTTCATACTCGCTGCAACCTGCTTCCACAGGTCTGGGCGTGCCTCTGCTCCTACTTGCTCTTTGCCATAGGCTCGCATGTCCATCCTTCTCCACACATCCATGACCACGGCCCAAGGCTTCTCCGTGTCGACCACACCTTTTTTGCTGCCCAGAGCAGTGAAAGCCTGCCGCACCAAGCCCCGGTCTCGGCTGCAGATGGCATGACAGGCGGAGAAGAAGAGAGGCCACAGCATCGATAGTCCCGTCCCGCCGTGTGATACGGACGCTGCACAGTGCCATAGAGCTGCTTGCGCATGCTTCTGGACCAGTTTGTGGGACGAAGGGTACTCGGAGATGGTGCTGTACAGATAGACGAGTGCCGTCTGTCGATAGGCAAGCGCCGTGCTGGTGATCCACCTGGTAGTGGCGAGCTCGGTCTCGGATGCGTGTTCAGGACCATCAACAATGCGGTTGACCAATGAGAAGCCCGGTGGCAAGATGGGGCTCCATGATTCCAACGCTCTTTCGATGGCCTTGTAGGCCGTCTGGTATTCGGTCCGAAGGACTGCGAACTTGGATGTCTGCCCTGCCGCCATGGTAGTCTGGAGTTCGCACTTCATCGTGATGAGTTCTCCGAGGCGGTGCAAAGTAGGCCAAAGATCATCTGCCATACCGAAAACCGGGTCGATGCCACTGAACATGACGGGATGTGGTGAACTGCCAGGCGAGTAGGCTCGGTTCGACGAGGGGGCTGCGAACACTGGAGACGAGCCGTTCGTCAAAGCATTGAGTACGTCAAAGTAGCGAAACACCTATTCCCAGTTAGTGACATAACGCCATGTTGCGTTTCCTCCGAGAACTAACCTGCTCGAAGAACTCAACACTGGGTGTTTTTGGGGACGGCATGGCACTGATGATATGCCATGCGCCTTGGAGGTGGTTACGAATGGCGTCGGGCAGGCTTCGCTGCGTGAGCTACACCAGTCAGTTCATGCTGCAGCTAGTAGGAAGACCCTATCTTACCAAATCATACTGCAGAAGAAGTATTATGGTTGCCAGCGCTTCTTCAAAGCCATCCCCGTCCTCTATGATTGCAGACAGCCCAGCCACTGCTCGTTCATGGAAGCATGCGGAACCCTCGGTGTTTTCAAGACCAATGTATTCTCTATGCACGCTGGCCAAAGCATAGATGGCACTCCGAACGGCAGAGCTTCTATGTGATAGGGGGATGATATGCTGCTCGTAAGGGTTGTTGATGTCTTCTTTGAACCCCATAGTAGGCAGCATGGCTTTGGAGTAGTGTTCCAGCAAGCCCGTGTCCTCTGGGCAGTCAGAAACACCGTGGTATGCTGGGGGAAGCAGGCTGAGAAATGGCGGGGAGACAGTCGACCAGGTGGTTTCCTTCCATGACGTGTCTAGACTTGCCGCAAAGAACGAGTCGTCTGTCGACTGAAAGCCATCGTCAAGAGCTGCGAGAGAAAGTGGCAAGTGGCCGTCTGATGGTTTTGCATGGGGGCTCATGTCCGTAACGGCTGTGTAGTCGCTCTCGCACATATCTGAATCCCCGTAACCAAGCTTGTAGGTGTAGACATCGTCGACATCATCGTACAGGGGAAAGATGGAGTCTATGGAGGCCGAAAGGCAGTTGCCTACAGATGTCGATGGTGAAAGAGAATCTTCAGCGCCAGCATGTAGCATATCAGGCGGCGTGAGTGTATTCGTATCTGGGCTTGTTTGTAGGTCGGTGTTGGCCGCAGGGCTGTCGGAATCATCCGATGCAGCTGTGTCTTGTATCTTGAATGGCCTAGTTGATGCCCTCCGCTTTCTTTTCTTGATCGGCTCGTACACGCAATCGACACCGGCTTGGAAACAACGAAGGCACCGCGGGTGTTCTTCGGAGCACTTCTTCCTCTAATACGGGCGCTGGTTGTTAGTTGTTCGGACGGGGTATCTGGTGGGCAAGATAACCAACCTTGTCTCGGCTGGAGATGTTAGCAGAGGAATCCTCAGACGGGCAAGAGTAGTTGACTTACCAATATTTGCAACCTGCGGATGGCACATTCAGATGTCAGACAGTCGAAGAAACCCGGCAGAAGGGCTTAGACAAACCTGCTCTCGACCGAGTTTTGATCGGTCGTGGACGAATGGGCTGGTTGACGAGCATACTGATGGCTGCAGGGCGTGTCTAGTATTACAAAGAGCTATGCGATAGCTGTTTGATATCTTTGAACGGAGCCTCGGTAACTTGTCGTCAATGAGTTCTGGAAGAGCATGCAGCCGCAGCAACGAGCAAAAGAGGCAGGGACCGTGGTATTTTAACGGGCCACACCGCAGTCGAATGCCCAGGGGTCCCCGAATACCCCAGCTTCCGTGAGGGGAAAAGAGGTGTGCACTCAAGTGGGTTCGGGGAGAGGCTCGGCGGATTTGGAGATGACCAAAGGTGCAGCACACAGGCTCCCGCACCAAGCCATGTGGGCGTGGCCAGGACTCTGGGGTCCCCAGAACATGTTGAACAAGGGATGTGCGGTAGGAGATTAACCGGCCATTCTTCCCAACCCCTGGTGGCCGTTCGTCCAGAGCTCCATGGGATCAAAGTGTGTTTGTGGAGAAGATGGGCCGTGTGGGTCTGAGCTCGCCGCTCAGCAACATCTGACATGCAAGGGTCAAAATTAGGCCGTCGTCCAACATCCAGAACCGTCCGACATCGCCGGTCATGATGTGGCGGGCGGGAAACCGTTTATCCAGTCATATGGTCAAAAGGTCCTTGCGCGTAGACGAGGGAGGTTCGTGGTACTCGGCGTTGCCACTGGTTGCGAAGGGCAGTTACGGGTTGGACAGAGTCTCGTCCTCATCCCTTTTGTGATGCAGATTTGGTCCCAGTCTGGAACTCCTCTGCATGAGAGGGCACAGAGGGCACAGAAGCAGCTCGGGCTGGCACCAGGCTAGGAAACGGTCGTCATCTCCATGTTTGTATCAAAAGGTCAACAGGATGTCGAACGAGAAGCGTTGGGTCTCTCCTCTGTGGAGCTGAACCGATCATCGCAAAAGGACGAGTAGCTCATGGAGCAACAAGGCCCGAGAAGCGAATTCTGACGTTGCGGGACTTTATATCCAAGTGGTGGTTGGGTTGCCGATCTGATGTTTCGATGTCCACGGGTGCTCTGTACTGGGGGGTGTGGTATGTGGTGGATGCAATAGAATGGGAGAAGTGGCAGGAGTGAGTCTTTCCTGGTTGCTTCCGAACCAAGTTGATGGACAAGCGTTGCCTGGGTACGTACAGAGTACTTTTACTACGTAGGTACAGTACCTAGTCTGGTCTCGGCTAAACTTGCTTTCCGTAGCGCACGAGCCACAGTGGAGATGCTGCTCCATTCCCCCATTCCCCGGGGCGCCATGGCCATGTTCGTCGCATCTATCCGTACTTAGTACACAAACAACATACCCACCTACATAGCATTTCCGCTCAACCACTACGCTGGTACTTTTCAGCTGATATGGGAAGCATTTATATCTATGCATACTACGTTTTGAACCCTTTCTTTACTCCTTTCTCCAGTGTAGGTTGTTGGTATGTATACAGTCTGAGCTGTTCGAGTAAAGGCCTAGTGCGCACAAGCACAACGCTCGCTTCGTATCCCTTGAGAAGTCATCTAACCCATGCGAACATCATTACCTCATGACAACCTATTGTTCCTTTCGCGCCTTGTCGATGGCGCAGTTTCCCAGCCTGGTCAGCTCGGCCACAAAGTCGTTGATAATCTTCACATGTGCTACTTCCTTCTGCGTAAGATGGCGGGTCCGCATCCCTTCAATGAGCACCGGGACGGACTTGAGGAGTTCGAGGTCCTCCTCTGACTGTGGGTGAAGAGGGTGCAGGAGCAAATTGCAAAATATCTCCAATATCGCCGACATTGGGTAAAACACCACCAACCTGTTGATTCATGTTAGCAAAGCAGTACAATCTTGGCCTGGGGGCACGCTGCTACTGACCAGAAGGCTACCTGCTCCACGCCATGGATTGCGGCTCGGAGAAAATGCAGCGTCGATCGGCTCGCTTGTACCGACAGTGCTTGACTCGAGCTCACCCCTTCCAAGCCGCTGCTCTCGCCGCTGGCCCAACAACGACACCTTCCGCTCGCCCGATGGATCGTAGCCATCAGGTAGTGATACTCGAAGTGGAGAATGATCTCCTCCATACCGAGCCGACCGTTGCGAACAACTGCTTTCCCTCGTGGAAACGTTAACGTCGGCCGATACGACGGCGGCATAGACATCCGCCAACTTTCAAGCTCGTCGTCCAGCTCGCGGATGTCCCTGAGTAGCTCGGCATCGCCCTTCTTCAGCGCCGAGATCGAGTACAACGTCCTGCAGATCTTGGACTTGATGATGGTGAGCTGCAGGGAGTCTGGTTGGAGGGCTGACGTGATAGTCGCTTCGTCAAGGAAAGATGGTGAGGCTCCGGCTCGGTCATCGGCAGTACGCGTCCACCAGTCTGCGGGTGGCAGCGACAAGTCGCAGTGCTCGTCGTCAATACTGGGAGGTTGGCCAGTTCGAAGAGAAATATCCTTGTCGAGTTTATACGACAACCAAAAAATCCTTCTGAGCTGATTTCTTACGCGCCAACCCTGGTCGTCGTCAGTCTTGGACGACTGGCCCGGGACGTGGCTTGTGCCGGGCTCAACGTGTGCTCCAAGCATGAACAAGATTCGGCATGTGGCGGAATGGAACATGGACCCTTGTTGGAGGTGGCCACAGAACATGTGGAACAAAGTCTGCCAAGTCAAACATCATCAGTACGTTTTTCCGGTAGGATTGTTGAGCACCAGGCATTACCAGCATAAAGACCGTTTGGAGAGCGTTAATGTTAGAGTCTTGCAAGATGGTCGCCATCAAGTTCTGCGCTGCACCGGCACATGCCTCCCCGTCTATCTCGGGTGTCCACTCCCATTCCGCTTGGAACAGAGAAACGACAGCGAAGAAGGCGAACACGCAAGCCTTGGCCGTCACGACCTCGAGTGTCAACGCACCCTGGGGGGGCTGATACGCTAGGTCGATGGTGTTGAGGAAGAGGGCATAGTCAATGAATGGGAACGACAAGCCGAAATTGGACGCTCGAAAACGAGTCAGACACTCGTCGACCACAGTCCTGTCAGGAAGCTCCCCCCCTGAGTTCTGCTGCGGAAAGTTGAGAACAATCGGGACCGGGTGCTGAATATGCCAGAGCGGTCCCATGGCAAATAGGGTTTGAAAGGAAGCATCCTCTCCGGCCCTGGATCGGATCCAATCCTGGCCATCTGGCGAGAAGAAAGGGATGCCGTTGTAAGAGCTGATGTCTCCCAAGTAAAATCCGGCGAAGTGCATCTTGCCGGCGGCTGCTCCGGAAGCCCGGACCGATGAGTCATAGGCTCGGTCTCTTGTTGTTTCCGGGGTGCCGTTGTTGGCTGATGGGTCCGTCCCAACGGACAAGGGCGCTGTGGGTGATGACGTTGGAGACGTCGAGCCATCCCGCCCCTCCCCTGCGTCCTGGTTCCGCCGAGCCGCCTCGAGAGCTTGTTCGATGCGGCTCAGGCGGGCTACGAGGTCTTTCTCAGATCCAGTCCTGCACGTGTCGTAAATACGTCGTTGTCCGTCCCATGCGATCACTAATCCTCCCGAGTGGATGTCAAAAGGGGATGAGAACTCACTTTGCTGCGGACGCGCGCTTCTTCACCTTGGTGGCCCGGTGAAAGGTGCAAGCCATGCTGTGATGTTTGCACCAGTTACATTGGGGAACGGCTCCATCGCACTGAATCTGGGATTGGACAGTTAGCACGTGCTGTGAGAAAATGACTTGACGTGAAAACCGGCCTGAACCACACCTTTCTCCTGTGACAGGAATCGCACGCCTTCTTCCTCATCTTAACTTCTGCTGTGAGAACCGCCGCCGCTCAGCGCGGCCCGCTGCCTCCTCTTTTTTTTCGCCCGAGGTTGGAGGGGAAGTACAGGGCAAAGAAAATCTCCGAACTGGTATCGTAGCCGATGTGCCAGCCGACGCCTCTCATTCTGCAAATGATCGAGAACTGGCTCACACCGGCGCTGGTTCCCCCCATTGGTACATGTATCGTAAATCCCCGCTGACTCAGCGGCGCCGAAACCATAGTTACTAAGCGGCGAAGGCCAAAAGCGGATGAACTCTATTCGAATCCGGCGCTATGATTGGTTTTTGGCGCGAAGCACTGACACGAAACTTCGGGCGGACCCACACCATCATCTTCAGGCGCAGCATCCGTGCCCGGGGCTTCGACACACGCCGCGCCGCCGGACAACAAACACACCAGGCCAAGTTCGCCCTCAGGGACGTTCTCGCCGGGCCAATTCGCCGCTGAGTCAGCGGGATAATCGATATTAATGACACATTTCATTCAATCTTGGAACGCGCTTGCTTGAGGCTCTAGGGATCGTTCAGGGGGTGACCCCAGCCTAGCCGCCGGCATCCCACTCACGTCGGGCAGGGTCCAATGCCGAAGGACCCACATCCCACGATTCCGCGGCGGACGCCGAGAGGGTTCGTACCGCAAAGCATACGGCGTTTTTCTTATCAAGAGGGAAACACATGTAGACCCGAGATTAATCAGCGCGCAATGGCCGTAACCCCAATCTTCGACAGGTCGTTCCGGAAGCTTTGTTCGTCTGCATACTCCGTCATGATGGAGAGGATTACGGGACGCCTGGGACGCTCTGGTACCCCAGCCGCCGCCTCTTGACGTTGCCAATCTCGCCGCTGGTCCCGATTGGACCCATGTGCTATCATCAAAGGGGCTTCGCACAGGGATCTCAGGTAGCCTTTGATCGCGGACTAGATCACTTTATGATGCCGACGCCGACGGGCGCTGACCCCGTGGTCGAAGCTGATGATGAAAACAAATATAAGTCCGGCACCCTGAGTGCCCTTTCGCTCTCTCTTCTTAACATCTACCCCTTAGTATCGCGGCCTTCTTCTTTGCGATGTCGTTCACAGCCCCTGACAGTAAGGAGGTAACATCAGGCTCTTCGTCATACCGTGGAGGCGCCATGGAGTCCGACGGCACGCTGGCAGGCGGCTCCAACTACGAGCCGTCCATCGAACTCGGCAACTTCGCCAACCACACCACTTGGTCACTCAAGCACAAGGTGAAAGCCGTCCAAAACAGAGATGAGCGCTCCGGGTTTCTTCCCCGCGAGCTCGGCGTAACATGGCAGAATCTCACGGTGCAGGCCGTCGGCTCTGACGCGTCGATCCACGAGAACGTGCTCACCCAGTTCAACATCCCCAAGCTCGTGAAGGAGTCGCGGCACAAGGCCCCCTTGAAAACGATCCTTGACAACACACACGGCTGCGTCAAGCCCGGCGAGATGCTCCTGGTCCTCGGCCGGCCCGGTTCAGGATGCACGACACTGCTGAACATCCTGGCGAACCACCGCCGGGGCTACAATTCTGTCACCGGTGACGTGCACTACGGCTCGATGACGGCTGAGGAAGCCCAGCGGTACCGGGGCCAGATCGTCATGAACACGGAGGAGGAGCTCTTCTTCCCTACCCTCACGGTGGGCCAGACCATGGACTTTGCAACCCAGCTGAAGATCCCCTTTCACCTGCCCGAAGGCGTGTCGTCCAAGGAAAAGCTCCGGGTCGAAAATCGAGATTTCTTGCTCGAGTCCATGGGAATCCAGCACACCTTCGACACCAAGGTCGGCAACGAGTACGTTCGTGGTGTGTCCGGTGGCGAGAGGAAGCGTGTTTCCATCATTGAATGCATGGCCACGAGGGGTTCGGTGTTCTGCTGGGACAACAGTACGAGAGGCCTGGATGCCAGCACGTAAGTGGCGCCTTTTGGCTTGTTTTAAGGGACGGGGAGGGCACGCCCTAGTGAGCGGGAATGTAATCAACCAGAGCTGACACAACTACAGGGCGTTGGAGTACACCAAGGCCGTTCGAGCGATGACCGATGTCCTGGGTCTCGCGTCTATCGTCACTCTCTACCAAGCAGGCAACGGTATCTATAACCTCTTCGACAAGGTCCTGGTCCTCGACAACGGCAAGGAGATGTATTACGGGCCCACGAGCGAGGCGAGGCCCTTCATGGAGCGCCTCGGCTTCATCTGCCCCGACGGCGCCAACGTCGCCGACTTCCTCACCGGCGTTACGGTCCCCACGGAGCGCGCCGTTCGACAGGGGTACGAGAAGACCTTCCCTCGCAACGCCGACGCTCTGCGGGCGGAGTACGAGAAGTCGGACATCTACCCGCGGATGATTGCCGAGTACGACTTCCCGACGAAAGAGGAGACCAAAGAGAAGACGAGACTGTTCCAGCAGGGCGTGGCCAGCGAGAAGCACAAACAGCTGCCGTATAGCAGCCCCCTCACGACGAGCTTCGCCACGCAGGTCAGGGCCTGTATCGTTCGGCAATACCAGATCGTCTGGGGCGACAAGGCCACCTTCATCATCACGCAGGTCTCTACACTGGTCCAGGCCCTCATTGCCGGCTCGCTCTTCTACAAAGCCCCGAACACGTCCGGCGGCCTGTTCATGAAGGGTGGTGCGCTCTTCTTCGCACTCCTCTTCAACAGTCTGCTGTCCATGTCCGAGGTCACCAACTCCTTCACGGGACGGCCGGTATTGCTCAAACACAAGTCCTTCGCCTACTACCACCCTGCCGCCTTTTGCATCGCGCAGATTGCAGCTGATATCCCGGTCATCCTCTTCCAAATCTCCACCTTCTCCGTGGTCCTCTACTTCATGGTCGGCTTCAAGACCACGGCGGCGGCCTTCTTTACTTTCTGGTCAGTGGTCTTCTCAACTACCATGGTAAGTCAACTGCTCTTTGTTCCGTCCCGACTCATACTCACGTACCATAGTGTATGACGGCCATGTTCCGCTCTATTGGCGCTGGTTTCACGACCTTTGACGGCGCCTCCAAGGCCTCTGGGTTCATGGTCAGCGCGCTGGTCATGTACTGCGGCTACATGATTCAAAAGTCCCAAATGCACGACTGGTTCGTTTGGCTATTCTGGATCAACCCGTTGTCTTATGCCTTTGACGCACTCATGGCGACTGAATTCCACAACCAGTTGATCCCGTGTGTCGGACCCAACCTTGTGCCCAACGGCCCCGGGTACACAGACCCTGGTCATCAGTCCTGTGCCGGTGTCTCGGGGGCCACTCAGGGGGCGACGACCCTCACTGGCGACCAGTACCTATCGGCGCTCTCGTACAGTCACAGCCACGTCTGGAGAAACTTTGGCATCGTCTGGGCTTGGTGGGCTCTCTTCGTCGCACTCACCATTTTCTCCACTTCCAAGTGGCGCCCGTCCGCCGAGGGCGGCTCTTCCCTTCTCATCCCACGCGAGAACGCCAAGATCACCCGCTTCGGCCGCCGGGACGAAGAGGCGCAGTCCTCCGAGGAGACTCCCGTAGAGAAGTACAAGGACGGCAACGAGAAGCGCAAAGGCGGCGGCGACGACGCCGACGTCAACCAGAGCCTCGTTCGCAACACTTCCATCTTCACCTGGAAGAACCTCTCATACACAGTCAAGACCCCCTCAGGAGATCGGCTGCTGCTCGACAACGTTCAGGGCTACGTCAAGCCGGGGATGCTTGGCGCCTTGATGGGCTCCTCCGGCGCCGGGAAGACAACCCTCCTCGATGTCCTCGCCCAGCGCAAGACGGACGGCACGATCCGCGGGTCCATCATGGTCGATGGCCGTCCCCTACCCGTCTCTTTCCAGCGGTCGGCCGGATACTGCGAGCAGCTGGACGTCCACGAGCCCTTCGCCACCGTCCGTGAAGCACTGGAGTTCTCGGCCCTGCTGAGGCAAAGCCGTGACATCCCCAAGGCAGAGAAGCTGGCGTATGTCGAAACCATCATAGATCTCTTGGAGCTTCATGACCTCGCCGACACCCTCATAGGCCGCGTTGGGAACGGCCTCTCCGTCGAACAGAGGAAGCGCGTCACCATCGGCGTCGAGCTGGTTTCGAAGCCCAGCATCCTGATCTTCCTCGATGAGCCCACGTCCGGCCTGGACGGCCAGTCCGCCTTCAACACGGTCCGCTTCCTCCGCAAGCTGGCCGACGTCGGCCAGGCCGTCCTCGTCACCATCCATCAGCCTTCCGCCCAGCTCTTCTCCCAGTTCGACACCCTCCTCCTGCTGGCCAAGGGCGGCAAGACCGTTTACTTTGGTGACATTGGCGACAACGCAGAGACCGTCCGCGGCTACTTTGGCCGCTACGGCGCCCCGTGCCCGGAGGAGGCCAACCCCGCCGAGCACATGATCGACGTCGTCTCCGGACACCTGTCCAGGGGAAAGGACTGGAACGAGGTCTGGCTTTCCTCCCCCGAGCACGACGCCGTCGTCAAGGAGCTTGACCGCATGATCGAGGACGCCGCCTCCAGACCCCCGGGCACCACTGACGACGGTCACGAGTTCGCCCTGTCGCTTTGGGACCAGGTCAAGATCGTTAGCCACCGCATGAACGTCGCCCTCTACCGCAACGTCGACTACATTAACAACAAGTTCGCGCTGCACATCTTCTCCGCGCTCTTCAACGGCTTCTCCTTCTGGATGATTGGCGACTCCGTCGGCGACATCACCATGCGCCTCTTCACAATCTTCAACTTCATCTTCGTCGCCCCCGGCGTGCTCGCCCAGCTGCAGCCCCTCTTCATCGACCGCCGCGACATCTTCGAGACCCGCGAGAAGAAGTCCAAGATGTACTCCTGGATCGCCTTCGTTACGGGCTCCGTCGTCTCCGAGCTTCCCTATCTCGTTATTTGCGCCGTCCTCTACTTCGTCTGCTGGTACTACACCGTCGGCTTCCCCAGCGACTCGTCCCGAGCCGGCGCGACCTTCTTCGTCATGCTCATGTACGAGTTCGTCTACACCGGCATCGGTCAGTTCATCGCAGCCTACGCCCCCAACGCCGTCTTCGCGTCCCTGGTCAACCCGCTCGTCATCGGAATTCTCGTCTCCTTCTGCGGCGTCCTCGTGCCTTACTCCCAGCTGCAGAGTTTTTGGAAGTACTGGATGTACTATCTCAACCCCTTCAACTACCTCATGGGAAGCATGCTTGTCTTCGACGTCTGGGGCACTGAGGTCAACTGTCGCGACTCGGAATTTGCGCTCTTCGACCCGCCCAATGGCACAACGTGCGCACAGTATCTGGGGGGGTACATGAATGGCATGGGGTCGAGCAGCAACCTCATCAATCCGGACGCGACGGCTGGTTGTCGGGTGTGCCAGTACCGCGATGGCAGCGACTACCTGAGAACGATTAATCTCAACGACTACTACTACGGCTGGCGCGATGCGGCCATTGTTGTCATCTTCGCCATCAGCTCGTACTCTCTGGTCTACCTTCTCATGAAGCTTCGCACCAAGACTTCCAAGAAGGCGGAATAAGCGGCTTCCTGTTTCCCTTAGCGTGTTCCTAAAGCTCTGAATAACAGAAGCCAAACTTGACGCGTCAAACGCATCTCAATAGTCTAGCAGCGAAATAAGCAAATATAACCATATAATTGAACTTCTGAAAACATTGAACTGCAGTCTGGCTATAGCCAGCTACCGAAACGCACTGCAGGCTTTTTGTTTTGTAAACTACCTTAGGCTGACCGAGTAGTCTCCCTATAACCATGACAAGACTTGGCAGGTCAGATATGCCAAATTGGTCCTGATGACACCAGTAAACACACCTGGAGAAATCAGCAGAAAATTTACCAGGAGGCTGTTTGTCTGTAAGGCCTGAGTTCTGAAAGGAATAGATGTCACATTCTCATATGGCTCTCGAACCGCAAATCGGACCATCTGTTGCGTCTGACCGGGATTCAGTCTCAATTTGGCGGTTTGCCCTTGTAAAACTACGAAGGCCTCAGGCGGGAGGTACGTCGGTCTCTCTTTTGTTCCAGAATTAAAGATATCAGGGTTATTGACACGTATGCCGTGCGATATCGTGCCGTTAAGGCGATCATCTAGTACGTGGTAGGGACAACTTACTAGTCAAGAAAGAGTTGTAGATACCAGTGTATCTCCCGCTTGTTGTGGATGCATAGAGGTCGCCAGATTGCCTCCTTAGACTTCTTCTTTTTCTTCTTTGTCCTTGCACCCGTCTCTTCTCTTATTGACCGCTCAGTCTGAATCGGATTGTCCAACTAAGATTTAATATGTTTCAAACCTACACTATACTCCCTTATCCTTAGCGGATATATAAGACCCTAATTAATATTGGAGATATCAAACCCAAAAATAGTCTTTATCTAGTGAATAACCTTGCCGCTTTTATTTTCCTTTTTTAGTCAGGTGGGTAGTCCTGAACCTTAACCTCTTCGTAAACGCTTCAATCCTAGTCTTACTTCTCAACTAAGCATCTAACTGCAAGATCAACTGATCCAGTTAACCTTCTTGGCTGTGGCTGACGTTGACGTTAACTAAGATTCAGCACGCTGCTGCTTGAACGATGGCAAAGAAACCTCGCATGGTCGTCAACCTAGCGCTAAGGTTCCGGGCGGCAGAGCTCTGGCCCAACGAGAAAGACTTAGATGAGCCAATCATAACAACATTCCTACACAACTTGAAAATAATCTTCCCAGAAAACGTCAAATGCCTAGATTGTAGGCAATCTATTGGCGTGGTCAGTGGACGTTGGGTACTCAGTAAGCTTTGCGGCGGTTAACGTACTTCCAGTATACGGAGTCGCGCCATACTCTTTAGCGTTCTCCTCAAGGCTTATCTTCGCCCTCTGAACAATACCGAAGTAAGATGTTTATGCCATCTTTAGATAACTTCTGTTGGGACAGTGGAGTCGTTCAAAGTCTAACACGATACCCTGTTGGAGTGCTATTAGTGCTGGCGCTTACAACAGAAGTCGGATTAGTTACCTGTAACTTGCACTTAGGGACACGGAGATATGGTATCAGTAGAGGTTCAAGCTTGGAGATACAACTAATTTAGCACAACTAGCCTAAAGTATTGGGGAAAGCGCCTCTTGTACCGTATCCCGGCCGCTAAGATAAGGCATATTCCAGATTAAGCGTATTTAAGATATGGCGTAGCTCTGCCGGCTTGGAGAGCGTCTTCTACTCTAGTTACAGCCATATTGGGATAAGGGATGCTTCTACCTTATGTCCTACGCCAAAGGTCAGTTAGTGGTATATATCGAACAGTACTGTAAGACACACGAGAACACTGGGATTACGCTGTATAGTCCGTGCCCTGGATCACCTCGGAATCCGCCATGTCCACCCTCGAAGCTACCGCTACCGTGGCCAACATTAGCATTCCCACGGTTGAGTCTCCATCCACGAGCACTAGAGTTTTGGCCACCGGCTAACATTCTTTGACGATGAAAAGCCTCAAACCTTCTTTTGACAATAGAAAGCTGTGCAGGACCTCGGCGCTCATGTTTAGAAGCATATGCTTCACCGGTGCCCCGCACCCTTGACTATTGCTAAGAAAGGGCTGTCGATTTAACAGCAATCTAGCCGAAATGCGAAATACTATTAAGATTTGTGTAAGATAGAAACAACTCTGTTATGAGTATAGTTCTTAGCCTTAAAGGTACTGGGTGCTCAATCTACCTGAACTACACTACAGCATTTTCGGCAATTCAAGAAGATTCACGCTAAGCGCTGATCGTTCCCCTACCTATCATACTGCTAGCATTATTATAGCTAATTAAGAATACGATTATCGTATTTGAAAGCTTAGAAGGTCTACACTGTATAGTACACGAGTTATAAGGTTTGCTTCTTATACCTGTATTTATTGTACACACTTGACAAACCTGGCTTCCACTCTTATCTAGGCTAACGGCAAAAGGCAACACAGTTACTTGATAAAGCTTGGCGTGCTGTGAGAACGCAGGTAAAGTATCAGCAGAAGCACTCAATAGGTCGACTCAAATAAAAGGAGAAGTCGGGTCTGTCGAGTGTATACAGTACAGATCCTTTAGCCCAATACTACTTACTGTAGCTGATAAAAGTAAATCTCTAAAAAAAAGCCATTAACAGTTAGACCTACATCTACCTACCCCGCCGCTGAAAAGTTCTTTTATACCTCTATAAAATAGTCTAACACCCTCTCGTATATAAAATCCTGATAATAGCCACCTTGATTAAAGATTGATTCTGAAGCTGCTTGAATTCGATCCCTTTCAGCTCTAGGTACTCAGGCCTCAATCAAAATACTTCTCAGCTGCTCGTTACGTAAAGCATTTACCTCACACTATACACCCAGCTATGAAGACCCATGGGATTTTGTTAGTGCCACTTGTTTATTTTAGTGTGGTTACTTTTGCTGCTCCTAGCGGCTTGGTAGCTGAAAGGTCCTCTAATTTGCTGTATGTACATCTGCTTCTTATATATGAAGAGCATCTAGTACTACTACTGACCTCAACGCGGCGAAGGATGAAAAGATGGGACAATTGTCACTGTGACAGCGTTTATAATGCAGATATATGCTATCCAACACCAGCTACGGTCAGCAAACAAACAGGCCAGTGTAATGGTGTCAGTCACTCTCAAGGCTTCCTAGACTGTTGTGTAAAGCATGGCGATTATGGAAACAGTTGTCCTACGGGCAAGCATTGTGATATTTAGAGACATAAGAAGATGGGGACGAGAGTAGGGTGGACGGATACGCAATGAGGGCAATATCCAGGTAAAGTATGTGTACAGCGCATAAAGCTCTTGGGAGCAGAGAATGTAAAGGGAAAGACGTTTTATTGAATGTAGCAGAACGACATAGGAGTGTTACAATACTAGGCATTACTTAATGTATAGGGTTTAACAGGCTTATCTGTCTTTTGGGTCACCAGAATGGAGGGATGTTTGTTTCACGTCGAAGCACTGGCGGTAGAAACAGAGCAGGCTGATCTTTTCCACCTATCGATAGATGCTTCGGCTGTTCAGTGCTGTGAAGCAAGGGAAAGGTTGTGTGGCTAGCCGTTTTCACTCGTTTTTCTATGACTAGAGAAACGAAAGTGTCCCAAGCAAGCCGAGAGATACAGCATTCCAAACGAGGCAAAGCCAGTCTTTGCAGTTAATACCCACGTTTCACCGACTGCCCTCGCCGGCAAACCCGAGGATGAGGCGTAGGTGAGAGCCACACGCAAGCCCGCAACGGCTCTCGATCGACAAAACGGGGGACGCCGGAACCCCCAGAATTCTGTGAGCCCGGTCGCGCCGAGGCGGGGGAGGGGGGGCGGGAGGGGGGGTTGGGCGGTGCTGCCGACCCCGCGACCCCGCACGGTAGGCAACTCTATGACAACGACCGATTTACACGAGACTTCGGACGACAGGGGTGAGGTTAAAACGGATTGTTATGGCGATTGGGGAGCCGTGTTATAAATAGGAACACCTCGCCGTCATAAGCTTCACCCGAAAATAAGCTTACCTTTTGTGATGACTAACCGGCTGTTTCTGCTCCCGCGAGAAAAGACAGGTGGGCGGGGGGAAGAGGGCAAAGTAGGCGAAAAGCAGGCTCTTTGTGTTTTCTTTTGCCAAAGACCCTTCCTTACCTCACACGGGCGGGCCGCCTTTGCCTTTTGGCTCTTCTTCCAATCCGTTGCCTGCCCGCTTTCCCGGGCGGGAGGAGTCAGCGAGTGCTAAGCTTCCAAAGGGCATGTACGGCCCGGGCAGAGGAGAGGGCCTTGTCCAGCCCCCTTTGTAAGATTCCTCGGGCCGTTCTCAGCCTCGAAGTTGCCGATCCTCACCTTCAACTTTACGGCTATCCGTCTTGAGGAGAAGGTTGAGAGAGTGTCGGGGAACCGAACTTTGGAAAGGGAGATTGACGGAGGAACACGAGGCGTGAAGGCGTCGGGTTTGGCCGGCTCAAAACATGGAATGCAGACCTGGGCAAGGCTCTCTTCGCTCAACCCTCTCCCCCTCTCTCATCTTCCAGCTTGGCTGAGGGTTATGTAATAGCACACGTCGCGGCATACGCCGTCCGTTGGGTCCAGAACAGCTAGCTGCCAAGAGGTCCATGTCATCTGTTTACGCACCCTAGGTAGGAATAGTTTGATAGATAATACAGTGACGTATGTAACGCCCGAGGCAGGTACAACACAGGACGTTTACGACTTTGCCGCCTTACCCCACCTCGTTCTTTTTGAAACGACGTGGGGACCTCAAGTAACTGCCATCAATAACACAGGACAACGTGGCGCAGGGCAGTGTCGCGGCCTGCCACGACAACTAATGGTCAGACTGCCCTTCAGCTTAGGTTATCCTGGAAGAAGATAACTCTGTTCCTGAGAAACCTTATCGAGTAGCCAGCCTCATGGATGACTTCATTCAGCTTGCGGGGGAGGCGGCTCTTTGATCGGAGGAGGAGGAGGAGCTCAGGTTTAAAAGGTCAAAGATCCAGCTTCCGTTGGATACAGATTTGAGGTTTGAAAATCATCCTGTTTCTTCTGACCACCAGAAACCAATACCAAAGCTCAAAGCAACGACACATCGTCTCAATCTCATATCTCTCAAGTCGCCTCGACTCTCCAAAAGACAGGGCCAATCACAGCAAACATGACGCTCAAGGGAATCTCGCCCGTCATCTCGCCCGATCTCCTCAAGATCCTGGCTCAGATGGGCCAAGGCGACGAGATTGTCCTCGGCGACGCCCACTTCCCGGCGCACTCGCTCTGCCCACCCCACGTGCCCATCCTTCGCGCTGATGGTAAGTTGAACCACTTGCCCCCCAATCAAAGACTTGGGAGAGAGAGAGAGAGAGAGACAGAGAGAAGGGGTTGGAATCGGAAAGAAAAATACTAAGCTGCGGCAACAGGTATCACCATCTCCCGCCTCCTGGCCGGCATCACCCCGCTCCTCGACCTGGACAACTCGGGCGTGCCGGTGATCATGATGGAGCCGGCCAAGAACGATACCTACGACGCCAGCGTCGAGGACGACTTCCGCTTCTCGCTCAAGTACGACGGCGAGGTCGAGAAGACGGACCGGGGCGCCTTCTGCGGGCGCGCCAAGAAGGCCTACGCCATCGTGGTCACGGGGGAGACGCGGAAGTACAGCAGCGTCATCCTCAAGAAGGGCGCCAGCTCCCCGTTCCCCAAGAGGAAGAGCAACCAGACGTCTCACCTCTGAGGCGCGGCAAAACGTGCAACTTGTATGTGGCGGGGCGGGCCCGGCAACGTAGTGAGGTACTTGAGGGGGGCCAAGGCAAGCAGGAGCCTGCTGCTGGGGGTTTCTTGGGCTTGTGGACAGTTGCGCGTTTACCTTTCTTCATGTTCTCTCTGCGTTCTCAGATTGGCATTGCACACTCGGGACCCTCACTTTTGTGTTTCTTGCTTCCTTTAGCTAGGTAGCGTAGCAGACCCAAAAAAAGTCACATTCAGTCACATTAACCTGGGAAACGTCCTCTGATCGCCCGGAAGTCAGTCTCGTTCGACGTGTTGAACAGGAAAGGCGACTGGCGAATCATATTATAAGCTCTGTTCCAGCTCAATGGCCCAATCTTATCGCCAGTTCTTCCGATTTGTACGTTGCTATAAAGTTCCAAGGTACAGACTTCAAAGTTACTGTAGCCTTGTTTCCGGTGGAGATGCCATCCTTGTCGTAACAGTGCTTCTTCGGGTGTGCCAACTGGTGGACATATCAGAGTACGTCAGGAGTTGCGAACTGAACCATGGGGAAACCGAAGCGTGGTTTGATCGTGGGGAGATGAGGGACTGTGGTCACATATATATGGGGAAGCTATTACGAATAATCAATGCTAGTGACCAAAACACTAATCCAGAGAGGCGCTTCTTGGTGCAGTCCATTGCGCTTGCTTTTGATAGTGTCGTTTGTAAAGGGAAAGAAGCAATTCGTAAGCAATCACCGAATATAAGATTGACCTACATGAAGGTCGCATAGGCACTGTACATAACGATGCTTTAACCCGGTCGGAGAAACACAGTATAAATTGAATATGGGGCGTTGCAACTGTGTGCTTATAGCATACAAGCTCTCTGCCTCTCTTCAACACCGAGACCTTGCCTCGACGAAACGGGTCGCATCCGAGCCATCCTTTAGAGCTGACCGAATCGGAAAAGCAGAGTTCAGGGACCGCCCTTAGACCATTATTCGCCAAGGTCACACATGAGGAAGGTCGACGGCACAGCCGCTCAAGTACGTTCCTCGGTTCAATGCGCAGTCGCGGTGGAGTCAGCCCGTCTTCGGGGAAAGAGGGACAGGGTGCGCGCGCAGCCAGAGACATAAGGAGGCATGTGGTATGCTTGGCCCGGAGGGATGTGGACCAAGAAGCAAAGCTTCAAGGCAAACCCAGCCTGAGGCAGCAGCTTTTCGAGTCGCCATATTTATATTCGGAAATAGACGTCAAAAGTAACAAGATCCCCCACCCCTTTGCAGAGACAACGGGGGACTTTCCTGCTGATATGGCTGGCCATAGTGTAAATAACTTCTTCTCGTTGTTAGTATCCGTAAAATATGTAAAACCATGTATGTTTGTGCAGCATGTCAATTTCGTGAATCAACGTCGCAGTAAGCTCTGAAGGTTCCACCAAAAATGCGCAAATGGCGGCGGACCCGAGTCGCTAAGGAGGCGGGACCCGGTCACCCACAGACACAGTGGACGCTCGGCCAGTGGGCCACGTTGCCGCGCAGACCACTGAGCGACCCGTCGCCGTCTGATCAGAGTTGAAGCTGGTTGTGGATGATGAGGGGAAACCCTGGGGATCTGCTGTCAGTACGTAAAAGAAACTGAGGTCATATGACATACGGCCCAGCTCGTTCGTGTCCAATTCCACTTTCCTCAGAAACAAGTCCATTGCAGCTTGCCTTTTTCTCCCTGGGCGGCGCTGCTTTCCAGAACGCGCGCTATTAGTCATACAACTCCCCCGCATCCTGGTCAACCGGACGGCAACAGGCCAAGTGTATACCTAAGGTCCTCTTGGGTTGTCTGTAGTGGAGGGGAGGGGGCGCTGAAGGAATCCTCGCTTGCGTCGCCAATCGCACAACGACTGGGACGGGTCCCGTCGAAATGATGAGGGCCAAGATGCCGTGGCTTCTCGGCGGTGCTCGGCGCATCCAATTGAGCCGTCACCCAAGCCGAATGAAAGTCTTTGCTTTGGGACAAGCTTTTTGGCCTGAATGCCATGGAATGCCATGAAATGCCATGAGATGCCATGAGATGCCATGAGATGCCAAAGTCTTGGGCTTCTTGGGCTTCTTGGGCTCCTTCAACGTCATGTCATCCACGTTGTAGCGTCGTGGAACGAGCTGTACGACATCGGGTTTCGCAACGCACACAAACGCCCTGGGCTATGCTGAGGTTGTCGCAAAGCTTCTGCGCAAATTTCCCGTTGGCGGCCGAGTCAGTTTGAACTGAGCGGCATCAACAATGCTTCCCAAAGCGTCGCTAGGCAGGGCCGGGTCAGGTTGATGGAATTTCTTGGCATCGGCGGTCGCGATAGGTAAGAAAATTCCAGTTCGCGCTGAGGATGTGCGATATCGTACACGAGGTGTAAGCCAGTAGGCATTGGCTCGTGTTAGTCAAGACGCCTCTTTCAACAGTATGGCTGACCGGTAGCCCGTACGTAGCCGAACAAGACATTGATAGTCAGATCAACCTTCACCCGTCAACCAGTCGCCGCGACGGGAAGGGATGAGGATTGTCGTTGATAAGCATTTGTCGCCTTGCCCGGGCGCGTCACGGCACAGACACGCCGGATAAGCATGGAAAGGGGTGGTGTGCGTGCCAGCACCGGCGTCGGTTGGAGCAAGTTCCAGTGACACATTGAGGCAGATACCCGAAGCCACAAATGGCAAAAAGGGAGCTAGGTGCGGCGGCCTGGCGTGGTGATGCTCGGATGGCATGATGTGAGACATAAGTTGGGCCGGGGCTTGACCGAATTGGGATGTGCCAGGTAGCGGCGATCGTGGTTGCCTACGTCCTGGGGCGATGCGGGCTCAATAGAGGTATCGTGACAGAAGCGAGCGACATGAGGAAGGACGGGCAGGTCCGGATTTGGCATCGGAGACAGATATCGCGACGAGACATGATGGGCTGGCAACTTCAACAAGGGCCCGTCACTGGGCTGTTAGCAGATGCGTATGACACAGCCTTGACCGTCTAAGATCGTCCCTGGGAAGTTCGTTATCTTTGCCGAGACTTTAATCTCCATATATTCCACCGGACGGGGGGAATGCTGTGTGTATCGCCGGCCAATTACAGCACATGGTGATGCAACCCCCTCCCGCTGGGGCCGGGACGGGCAAAGAGGAAGCAAGGCGTGGGTAGGTAGGCCTGGCGTTCCCTCTCCACCAACAGTCGCGGCCGTTTGGCGTTGGCCGGCCGGGGGTGAGTGGTTTAACTAACTCTTTTGTGAGTACAACCATAGCTGGGCCCCCCATGTCATACTGACGGTGGATTGGTGGTGGTGGTGGTTGGAACAGGGTGATGAGTGGCGGGCCTACTGGCGACCAGGAAATTGGGGGGAAGGGTGTGCCGCGATGGCAGGCAGGTGGACGGTCTTTGTGTATGGCCAACCCTCGGAGGAACGAACGCTCGGAGAGGGCGCAACTCAAAGGTTGACGGTGTGGTTCGCGACGGTCTGGCGGCGGCATTCTAGAAAGGTTCTTTGGTAGCGTTAGTGGCCGCCTACGCCTCCCCCCCTACCTCGCCTTCTCCCCCTCTGTGCAGCGTCGGACCCTGCAACGCCAAAAGGACGCGCCGGAAGTCAATCCGTGATGCGTGTGGCGTCGTGACACCTAAATCTCAGCTCACACAACAGCAAGATGGATGCAAGTCGCAGGTGTCGGGTATCCCCAGTCACGAGCGAAGGGCCAAGACGCGCAAACAGGCAGGAGAGAAGCCCAAGGCCGAGGGGCTATACAGTCCATACCACCGTAGGCACAGAAAGAAAGTCCAGCCGCGCAACGGGGGTGTTGTGTTGCATCCAAGGATTCGGGTGAGATTGGATCAAACCGACAGGAATCCTTGCGGCGGGACGCGATGCGGGATGGAGGACGAAAGGCACAAGAAAGCTCCCTCGTCGAGCTGCTGTACTGAGTACGTAGTAAGATTCAAGCAACAATGCCCAGCCCTGGCTATTCCCGATGAGGAAGCTGGTCAAGCAAGACTCGACTCGAATGTGCGGTGCAGCCAAGAACCGCCAGAGAGACCAAGCCACATAGCCCTGTTCCAGAAGAGCTTGGCCACAGCTCGGTAGTGCCGGGGGAGCGCGACGACGACATTGGTCGCCGGTGCAAGGTGGTTCGCGTATTTCATTCGGGTGCGTATGAGGGGACCTACCTATCGCAGTGTTTGGAGTGTAGGTTCTCCGTACTGACTAGACAGACAGCCGGGAAACATCATGTCGGATTACTTACCTAAAGGTACCTGTACTACGTAGAGAAAGTAAAATAAATGGAAAGTACGTTCATACGTACCGAGTAAGGCACCTCGGTACGGATACTTAGGAAGCAACAGCTCGTGCGCCAGAAACATGCATTAATAAAATAAGGTCTTGAAGGTATGCAGGCCCGCGCCTTCGCATTGAGTTTTGTGGGAAGGTGCTGTGGAGCCCCAATTCATCCATCCCTTAGTGTGGCACTTTGCACACCTGTTTCTCCTCCCTCCCTCTCACGCGCACACACTCCCGCTAATAATCAACAATTCATCAACCCATAAGGCAACAGACGAAAGGCCCCCGTCCTTCGCCCACCCTTCACCTTTCTGGCCAGACTCATTTATCGTCCGTTGTCTTGCCTTCTACTACCTACGTAGTTCGCATCTCCTCCCACCCTTGCTTGGATGGATCTTGCTTGTTCGTCACATCACCTTGCATCGGCCACTCTTGCCCCATCGTTCACGCTCGACCATTTCATTTCCCGACACCCTGGATCGTTCCCAGCCAGCAGCGCAGCGGGTCCGTTGCTACTCAGTAGGTTGTAGTGTTTATCCCGAACTCTGGCTGCTGCCCACCAAACGCTCAACCCCAGGCCCAGCTTTCAGCTTCGGCCCATACTTTTTTCCTTTTTGGTTTTCTCTTCTCGCCAGGGTCCAACAGACGCCCGGCACCGTCCCACCCCCGCGCGCCGCTACCACTCCTCATCCAATATCTCTCCAAGTACGGATACATCGCCCATGTACTGGGGCTGATACACTACAATTATCGCACCCATTCCTGTCTGGCCGTCCAATGACCATCGGCCACCGAGCCAAGAAGTCCCAAAAGCGAGCGCCAGTTTCCCTAATCGCTTGGCAAAACGCGTCCACCATCTCCACCTTCTGCTCTCAGGAAGCTTACACTACTAAGTACTGGCTTTGCCAAGCCGCCCGTGATGCCTCGGACGGGAAAGATTGTCCGTGATGGAGCCCACCGATCATTTCCCTCTCTCACTTTCCCTCGCTCTCGTTCTCGTTGGGGCACCGACCGAACGCATCCCGTCTGTCGCACCGGGCGGCCTCGAGCCCGACTGTCCGCCCGATGATCTGCGGGCTGTCACTGATCTCGAGTCGTGAGTCGCATCGCACAGGCCGAGAGAGGGGTGATAACGTCCGTTGGGCCAACGTATGTACCCGTACCTCGACGACTCGGCAGGTGCTCTCGATCGCTTCCTTGTCTTCTTCGTCTTCCATGCAGCTTCCATGGCTTCTGAGCTTCCACATGAGCACAGTCACATCCGCCATCCGCCACCCATAGCGCCATGTACAGTACCGGTACGTACAATCAAAGTGTGAAGCTGCCACCTGTCATCTTCTCATCATCCCCTACCCCCTCCCTTCCTTCAATGTCCCATCCCCTTTCGTCTTAGTAGTAGGCCCACCGACCAGTGCAATCGCCGTTATGGCTATACCTAGGTACTAGGGACTCATTCACTTGTCTCGAACCTCAAGCGTTATCTTCGTGCCAAACGCGGAGCTACCCTATCATGGATGATTTCCCGAGAAATAAGAATAGGAAGAAGGAAGGAAGGAGGGGGAAAGACAGCAAAGATGACTGTTTATTTTTATTTTTATTTAGAAATAGAAAGGGAGAAAACACAGTAGAATCAAAGGCAAGGACTACCTAGGTTGGGATCTTGAGGTAAGGTAACGGAAGGAAGGAATGGTGAGGGGGGCATACCATCCGCCACCAGTACCCCCACCAGGGGGGGTGCCTGGTTAGTGCTACCGCTTCCCATCCGTTGGATCGCTCCAGGTTCGGCAAGAGCGTTGGTTGGTCTTCGCCCAGCCGGCGGTACTACCGCCTGGAACGCCGTGGTACTTGGTACTTTCCCTTCACCCCAGATGTGTGTTCGTACACTACATACTCTTTCTTGTTAGTCCCTGCCTTATCCCCCCGTCGTACCAGCAGATGCCTGCGTTTGCCTGCCGTACCCCTACACCTACCTGCCTTGATCTGTACCTTTCCCCCTTTGGCCTGGCGGTTTATTTTGCCTAGCATGGACATGGGCGGGCGGCCGTGGAGCATCAAGTCGAACATGGGAGCATATCGGAGTAGCATGGGGGGGGGGGGGGGGGGGGCGGGCCCCCCCCCACAGCTTTGCGCACCCGTCGCTCCCCGTCCTTCTTCTTGCTGCTTGCTGCGCTGCCTCCCTTAACCTTATCTGCCTTGCCTAGCTTCCTCGTCTCTGTCTCGAACATGTATTAAACCGCACCCCGCCACGCCCTTCTCTTCATCCCGTCTCTCCCTCCCTCTCTTGTCCCCTTACCCCTCATACTCTCGTAATACTTTACAGAGTAACACCAAGGCTCCTCCCCTCTCCCGTCGTCGACAAGGGCAAAGGTCACGACACGCGCCAACGCGCATACCTTCTCCCCCCTCCCCATCTCCTACTTTGAACGCCATCTAGCTCTTGTCTTGAGCTACCGAGCGACCTTCGCCATGTCCAAGGAGGATGCCCAGGTCGGCGTGGTCCCACCCACGTACGACTCCGAAAAGGGTGCTCACGACACCGTCGGCAACAACCATGTGCCCGATGACTTCCGTGAAGATGATTTCAGAACCCGGAATGGCCTGAACCTCCGTAGTTTCCAGCGACGTGAGTCTCTCTCCCGATCTTGCTCCCCTCGCATATGGGTTGGGTTCGCTGACACGCCTTATAGGTGACTGGGGTACTGGCGATTCCGAGCTGGATCGCTCCATGAAGCCCCGCCACTTGCAAATGATTGCCATCGGTGGCTCCATCGGTGCTGGTTTCTTCGTCGGTTCTGGTAGCGCCCTTACCAAGGGTGGCCCTGGCTCTCTCCTCATCTGCTTCCTCATCGCCGGTGTCATGATGTTCAACGTCGTCTACGCTCTCGGCGAGCTTGCTGTCCTCTACCCTGTCTCTGGTGGTTTCTACACGTACTCTGTCCGCTTTCTCGACCCTTCTTGGGGTTTTGCCATGGGCTGGAATTATGTAAGTTTCTCTCAACATGCCTCTCAACCTCGCCCCTCGCGGCTCTAACACGTCCCAGGTCTTCCAATGGGTCATTGTCTTACCACTCGAACTCACGGTCGTTTCCTTCACGGTACAGTATTGGAATAAGGATATCAGTGTAGCTGTCTGGATTACCATCTTCTGGATCTTCATCATCATCGTCAACATCTTTGGAACTTTGGGCTTCGCTGAGGAGGAATTCTTCTCCTCAGCCTTCAAGCTCGTGGCTACAGTGATCTTCATGGTCGTTGCTATTATTCTCATCTGCGGCGGTGGTCCTGAGGGCGGCAAGTACGACGAATACTGGGGCAACCGTCTCTGGAGCGACCCTGGTGCGTTCCAGAACGGTTTCCGTGGCTTCTGTTCCGTCTTCGTCACCGCTGCCTTTTCCTTCTCCGGTACCGAGCTCGTTGGTCTGGCCGCCGCCGAGTCTGCCAACCCTGCGAAGGCTTTACCCGGCGCTATCAAGCAGGTCTTCTGGCGTATCACCCTGTGAGTTCCGGAAACATCCCGTCACTCTGCCGTAGGTACACTAGCTAACATTATCTACTAGCTTCTACATCCTGGGTCTTACTTTCGTCGGTCTTCTTGTCAGCTCCACCGATGAGCGTCTCCTCAACTCCGCCAACCCCTACGCTGACGGTGTTTCTCCCTTCGTCCTGGCCCCTCTTGATGCCCACCTTTACGGATATGACAGTTTCATGAATGTTGTTATTCTCGTTTCTGTCATCTCTATCGGTGTCTCTTGCGTCTACGGCGGCTCCCGTACCCTGACTGCCCTCGCCCAGCAAGGATACGCCCCCAAGATCTTCACCTACATCGACAGGTCAGGCCGCCCTCTCCCTGCCGTTGCTTTCAATCTTGCCTTCGGTGGCTTGGCCTATGTCCGCATGGCAGCATCTGGCGGTGTCGTCTTCGACTGGCTTTTGTCTCTCTCTGGCCTTGCCGCTCTCTTCACCTGGGGCTCTATTTGCGCCGCCCACATTCGTTTCCGTTCCGCATGGAAAGCTCAGGGTCACACCCTCGATGAGCTCCCCTTCAAGGCTATTGGCGGTGTCGCGGGCTCTTGGCTTGGCCTCGCCCTGGTGGTGCTCAGCCTGGTCGCCCAGCTCTTCGTTGCCATCTGCCCTCCCGGCACCAACGGCTTCGCCACTGCTGAGGATTTCTTCAAGGCCTACCTCGCCTTCCCTATCGTCCTCTTCTTCTGGGCCTGTGGTTACCTCTGGAAGCGCAAGGGTTTCCTGAGGCTCTCAGAGATCGACCTCGACACCGGTCGCCGCGAGGTTGACTGGGACCATGTCAATGCGCACCGCGCCAAGGTCGCCGCCTGGCCCAAATGGAGACAGATCTTCAGTATCATCTTCTAATGAGTGTGCTTACGGCTCTGCTTCTGCTAGTTTCCCTGGCATTAAGGAGGATGAATGTAGTGTGTGTGTACATACGGGATTTTGTGTTGGGTAGCAGCTATTTGGCTTACCACCTTGTCTCGCTATCTTGATACCTATCTGAAGTTGTTAAACTTGTAATCAGCCACGATACCCTAGTATGGGGTTCAATATATTGGTCTACCGATTTTTCTGCTCGCTTTCCATGTCTCCTTTGGTCTTTTATCATTGCCTGCTAGTTTTGCAATCGGTCAAAGCGTAGGTGCTGTATGTACACTGCTGACCTTGCCCATCCTGCCATACTACTCCTTTCCGTCCTCTGAGTCCACAATAGCCCTCCTCACCAATAATGACAAGTAATATCGCGCTTGGAACATACAGATACACCCCAAAAGGTCACACGCATTGCTGTTTTCCACACGATTCTTCAGGATTGGAACACTTCTAGTACAACGTTTGTAGAGTGAGCCTGGAAATAGACGACGAGGTCCGACTTAGTATCCCATGATTTGAATATCACAAGCAGCAGATCAGCTATGTCTGGCTTTCAATCATAATTCCGATTCATTAAAGTTGTTGCTGAGCTTGCGCACGCAGACCTCAGAGATTGCAAAAAAGAAAAAGACACCTTGTCTGTACCCAGCTGTACGAGAAAACCAAAACTACCTTGGGCAAGTAAGACATACTCATAGGGGAAGATCCCACGTCGCACTAGAGCCTGGATATATCCGGTGCCACCTCGGCTTCGATGACGGCCTCCTTCGCGGACGGAACCCTCCAGATCTTGACGATCCTGAGGCCGGCCGACGCCAGCAGCGCATCCCACTCCTTCTCCGTGCGCTCCTGCGCGGCGCCAAAGGACATCATTAACACGTCGGAGACGGCGACGTGCGGGTGGACCGGCCCGTCGTCGCTCATGACGTGGTCGTGGATCAGGATCCTGCTGTACCCGGGCTTCATGGCCGTCTTCTGCATCCCGAGGATCTTGCGGGCCTGTTTGTCGGGCCAGTCGTGGATGATGTGGTGTAAGTAGTAGGCGCGCGCGTCTGCGTCGCCGTCAGCTTCAGAGAGCAAGGTGTGATGGGAAAAGGGAGCAAGGGGGAGGGGGTAAAGTGGTTGGGGGTTCGCATACTCTTGATCGGTTGAGGAGTAAAGAAGTTGTAGGGGACTTTTTTGACGTCTTGGACGAGAGTCGAGTTCTCGTCCGCGAGCACCGAGGGTATGTCCTCGAGGTACACCCTCGACGCTGTCCCGGGGTGCCTCTCGAGGAAGCACTGGATGTCCTGCCCGATGCTCCCGCCCACGTCGACGAGGAGGGGCAGCTGCGGGTCGTCCTCTCGCAGCAGGGCGTCGCTCGGGTAGATGGACGTCCACCGGCCTGCCTCGGACGTCGAGGTCCTCTGCGAGACGTTGAAGACCTCCCCCTGGCCGGGGCGCGCCTCGATGTACTCGAAGAACCCGTCCTCGGTGCGGAACGCCGAGTTGAAGACGGTCTGGCGGCTGTTGGTGGGATTCTTGTAGCCCGTCTTGGCGAAGAAGGCCGACATGTGGTGGCACGTGGGCATGAAGTAGTCCTCGCTGAACAATGTTATTAGCGGCGAGGCCTGGAAAGATACACAAGTAGAAAGGGAAGAAACGAAAGAGGATGGGGCATACTAGAACTGAGCTCCGGTGCTGAAGTCTGATTCGCCAAGCCTCATGCAGAACTTGGTGGGCTGGAATTTCCCATCGGATGTCATCTCAATGAGGTGGTTTGCGACCAGAAGGCGGAGTAGACGACCTAACAAGGTCAGAAACGCGAGACGTCTCTACGGGGGCCTATTCACTTACGAAGGAGAGCCGGGTCGAAGCCGTCGGCGAGGCCTGCGAGCTCGACAGTGGTCATTGGCGAGTTGCCGTTCTGTCGCCATCGCTCAAAGACCCGCGCTTCCTTGAGCACCTTCAGAGCGCCTGCTACGGCGGGCTATCTCACCCGGGCTTAGTCGACTGACACGAGACTCTCGTCCACAACCGCGCGACGGGACGACCTACCTCGGTGACGTACAGCCTCAAAAAGGTGTCCCAGGGCGACTCCACTTTGGCGACGAGCTCATACAGCTTCATAAGGACTCTCGTCCTGTCGCCTTCGTTCTCAATGGGTTCTGTGATGCCATTGGCAGCCTCCAGGAAGGCGTGGACTGCGTCCGATCCGTCAGCTCCCGAGGCCATGTTCAAGTTGGTCTGTTTTGGTGGTTCGGTCGGATGTGTTCCTCTAACAGCGGTGAACTAACTCGCGTTACGTGACTTTTTGCAATGCGTGGCTGAACACTTCTGTAAAGACTGGGAGACAGACGCGTCGTTGGACTTATCAACAACCAGCGGAGGACTGTTGTGGATTCCCACCGACCTGTGTTGCCGAACGGACGGATAGGCCGGGGTGTGAAGCTTTAACCTAGCAAGCCCCGCAGCTTGTGTTTACACGATTTACATCTGCCGAAGCTCGAGAGCTCCAAACTGTGCTTCGCGAGAAAAAAGCCTAAACCCCCCATCTCGGACGACGCTTCACTGGTGGGCAACAAGCAGGACTCGGGAATATGGACTTAACGGGACGGGTTTACGGAGACAGAGGATAACACCGTGGTCTACTTTCCATTGGGTAAAGTTCCACATACCAAGGGTTAACACTGAACCATATTTTTATACTCGACCAGCCCCCGCCTCGTCGTGCTTAAACTCAGATGTTCGGAGGTCCGTGGTGGATGCGGGCTCAAGTGCGCTGCCTCTGTTCGCGGAAGCGGTTGCCGATCTCCCCGGCTGTCAGGTGTGGGGATTAATCAGCGAGTCACGGCTTCTTAGGAAGGGCGGCGGCGGGGGCAGCGGGGTTGAGTCGAAAATGCTGGTGGAACCTTCCGGGGAGAGCCCGAACACTCGAACACCCGGAGACCCAACTTTCTCGTCGCTTTCCGAAGATTGAAAAGCGATACTAAACCAGATACAGCTGCATCAGCAATTCAGAGGAGCCTTGATATATCGTTCAGGCCCAAAGCCGCTAGGACTTGCCTTCACGGGCTTTTTGGATAATGACTGAGGTTATGGATACGTTAGTGGTTTGTTTGGCGCTAGTTCTGCTCGATCACAGCAGATGGAGACCAGTATTCATTGATAGTCACTAAAGGGGTGGTCTGCAATTGCGGACATATTATGCGAACATCCACTACGGGCACTAGCCTAGCATTCTGCAACACTTACATGTCAGAGCGAGTGTCGTGCGGAGCTTGAGGTGGCGGATGCAAAAAAGACGAGACGGAAGCATCCCCACAAACGAACTAGCCTCAGTGTACCACAAATTAAGGTACGGGAGGCGCCGCCAAGTAAATAGTTTATCCCGAGGTAGTCAATGAGCCAGGTAGACTAAGAACGTCGGTAGTCACCATGTTGACTTTATCTACCAAACAAACTCACCTAGCACACACGGTCCGCCTGCATCCGACCTCTGCCTTCCCCTTTGATTCGTACTTGCTTGTGCTTGCCCCTGTCGCTACTGGTCACTAGGCAGACAACAGTATATGTGCATGTTACTTCATGGTGTTTAATGATCTCACTGCTTCTCAAAATTAGACATAAGTCTTTGCGACCAAACATAGTAGTCAAGTAACAGTTATTTAGTATGGCAGTGAAGTTGCTTCTCTCAAAACTAGCGTGCAATCACGTAGCTAACACCAACCTACGAGCTACCCAAGCAAGCAAAGTCCTAGAAAGCAAATACTGGGGGTTCTGGGTGGCTCATCGCCATGTACATCAAACATCATACTAGCCATTGCTAGTAGGGCGATCCAACTTCTAAATACATGCATGGACATCGAACTCTGGGTTTAGTCATAAGAGGAAGACGATTAAGCTATGTCACACTGAAGTCCACTTTACAACACATTTAGCAACTAGGACAACCATGAACCATACAAATTATCCAATGTAATCCCAAGTCCCATCAAAATAAATCCAGCCGTTGCACTCCATTCCTACCATCAAGCCAAACGTCGCCCCCATACATCAAGATCAGGTCAATATGAATATCTTTGTTTTGACATCAATCTTCGAACTGTGCCCCCATGTAGGCCACCTCGAACTCAACATCCGAAACAATAGGTTTATGGTGCTCTTTGTTGTGGTCTCCCTTTTGCTTCTTGTCGGTAGTCTTAGACCTCGGTGGTGAACCGGAACGGGCGACCGTGCTTGACGCATCATGGTTTGGATGGGATGGCGGGGTGGGTCTGTAACAGCAACCAGTGTTAGTGATGGTTCATAATAGAATCGAGGAACAAGAATAGCAAGCGGATAGGAGATACATACTTCGGGTTTGTCTTCTTACTCTCGGAAGGCATTTTGTTGTGACTGAACGTAATGGTGCAAGCAGGAGCCCTGGCTGAGATAGAAGAAGGGTATGGTTCGAAGAGCCTGTCAAAGGATAGCAAAGTGCAAATCCAGAGTGCAAGGCCAAGTCGACAGGAGTAGGTGGTGTCGGTTTTAATCCAGACGGTGCGGCAGAGGATGGTTGAGGGATGGAAGATGGAATTGTTGGACAAAGGCTGCCTCTCGGCTTGTTCTTGTTCAGTGGAAGGTTTGTGAATCAAGAGTTGGAACAAGCATGAATGTGCCAATGGGAAACCAAAGAGAGTGCCAGTGGCGAGAACAATCTGACGAGTTTGAAAAGTAGAAAAGGCACCTGGGATGAATTTATATCTGTGGATTTTGGAAAGACGTATCTGACCGGGCTGTAGTAACTGGTGTCATATGGTATTAGTGGTTGGATATTCCTCATCTTGCCGGCGTCACGTAGCCAGTGAACTCATGAGAGCATCGGCCTGGAACTTCTGCCGGGATCTTTGAATCCATGGGTTTGCAGAGGATTCGGAGAGCCACGCCATCTTTGGCACACTATGCATTAGCTGGGATAATGTGTAAGGCGCGCCGCATCAATCCAACAGATAGACTGATACCATTCGCTGTTCCCCTTTTGTCTGCCCCTCAGGGTAAGGCATCCGATCGAGCAGCAATTATTATCGAACAGGATGGATGATCAGCTACCGTGTGGGCTGGAAAGGTCCAGAAGCAAGTTGTGTCCCTTGTGTCATTTCGGTCCCGCCAGGCAAGCAATTGTGATGCCTCGTACCTGTTGGCAATATCTTGGATGGCATTAGTCTGCTCGGTTGTTCTCCTATTGGACAGTCTCGTTTTGTTACGGTAGATGACTGACTTGAGGGTTCTCCCCAGACCGATACTCGCCCGTTAGGCCGGGCGGGATGCAGGGGCAAGTAGCCGGTAAGACGGGGCAACAAGGAGGTAAATACGTGGCAGGGAAGTTGTGTGTATGTTAAATGTTATCTTCCATTGGCTGGTGATCTTTTGTTCCTCTTTTGATTGGCTGTTCTCCTTTTGTGAGCGGAGAATGTTTGTTGGAATCTGAGAGAGTATGGGTGGAAGGAATCTTGGCTTTTCGAAAGACTTGACTGCCTTGCAGATGGGTAGCTTTTTACTGATTGGACTATCTCTTTTTGTTCATCCTTACTATTGGCCTGGTGGTCGGCAGCATGCGGCAACCTCTGTCCCCAACCATGACAACATTGAGTCTCAGCGCGGTGGTTTCTGTTCCGATTGGCCTCTCTCCTTTTGTTTCTGCAGCCTGTAGTGATGTGTGTCAAGACGTGCATTTCGCCAAGTGAAAGGGGCAGACTAACCATGGCCTTGGCCCCTCGCTGCCGCTTTCTGATACAATGCAGCCATTGCCTTACTTGACCGCATCAAAGTCGGAACAGGGTGCATTCAGCAAGAATCAGGCTATAAAGGTCCTGCTCCCATCTGCTGACCCTCAACTACCTCCTCCTATGTAACTTTGAACGTCATTCTCCCTCAACCCCAATCGATGATTTTCTAGCCAATATTTTTGCTGGACGCAGATTCCCTTATATCATGGAAAACTCTCACCGCGGACCGATTTCTGGGTTTGATCTTCTGCACATCCCATATGGTGAGCGTTGGGAGCACCTCAAGCCCATTATTGTGGATGCCTACATGGGTAAGAACGACTTTGGTAAACCTCTGACAATCCCAAAGCTCGCAGAATTCATGAAGAAGAACCATGGATTCAGTGCAGAGTAAGAAAAAGACCTATCAGCCTGGTTCTGTGCTGTGCCTTACATTCTAATTCCGTCTCTGTTCAGGGTCCCTCATTACCGACATCGCCTCAAGAAATGGGGTATACGAAAACGGACCACCAAGGAAGAGAAGGAAAACATCGTGAATACTCTTGGTAAACGCAACCGAGCTGGTGCAAGTACGTCTGATGTGGTGATTCATCAAGGAGGTTTAGCGAAGGAAGTGGACAAGAAGCAGTTGAGACGATTCCTTAGTGACAGTATTCGTCGCCAACCGGTAATGCCACTTTTTCCAGGAACGTAAGTCATGTTGATGTGTCTTCACAATGTCCCGTGTTGATTTTGCCCATAGGTTCTCTCAGTGGAATCTTCCTTACGCAGCATACAAAGCCTCCATCGTCGAACAAGTAGACCACCCATCCCCCTTCGGCCCAAACCCAGCCACACCTCAATACCTGAACATAAACAGCCCAGAAGCAACGACACCGGGTGGTACAGCACAGGTATTGACACCCACAGCTGCTTTGATTCATCAAAAGACCTTTCAGGATCGGTCAAGCCTGCTTCTACAAGGCCATCAGAAGGAGCTTCTTGTTAGATGCAACGATGATGACAGAAGGTATGGGTTCCCTGGGTTCATTCCCGTCCAGGAAACTGGCCTAACCATTTCAAAGGATTATTTCTGGGTGGCTTCACGATTACTGGATGCATTCCTTCCTTACAGCCAAGTTCTGGGGAAGAGGACCCAAACGGTGGACTGCTGGAATGATCTTGGACTTTACCCTCGCGGAAAGTGACTTTGGAAGTCCTCAAGCTATCCCATCGCCAACGGGATGGGTCTCCGCCCCCTTTTCGCATGGGTCTGAGATCCCGCAGCCAACCAGTCTCTGCCGGTGGGTGATACATTACCAAGAAGACGTGGACTTCGAGTATGACACAGGAACTTCTTCACCAGACGAAACACAGGCCGAATTCGATTTGCATGATGTGTCTTCATGGACTCCTTGGCCGGTCTCTGAGATACAGAGTCGCACTCTACAAGGCGACATGATAGATTCATTTACGCAGAGTCGATTCAGCACAGCTTCGATCGACAATCTCCAAATGTCCAACGAGTTGATCGCCCAGACCGTCTCCAATTCTCCAGAAGAGCTCGCGTTGGATTCATGTGCTTTCGCCATCATGTCAGGTAACCTGGATTCCGTCGCCGACTTATTGGAGTCCGACAGTCGGATTGGTATTGGGACAATTTACCCTTATCATTTGGCAGCTTCATTTTTGGATGGCGGCCACACCTGTTGTATGGTCTTGAACGACCTCATCCGTCTACTTCAAAAACAACATCCGATTGCACTCAACAACTTCAATGCCGACGGACATACTGTCCTAGATAGCCTGATGGTTTCAATTCTTCGGTCACACACTGATCTAAAGCCCGACGAGGTTAGCACTAGCTTCATCGATTGCACGCGATTTCCTGGAGAAGAGAAGGATATATGCGGCCGATGGGATGCCGACTCACCAGCAGTACGGCAACTGTACAATGAGGGACACCCTCAGATCCTTCGGCATTGGAAACACAACTTCTGCCACAGCAGTGTACAAGCTGTGTGTCATGCCATGCTGTCGATTTTTATTCCAGCTTCCGCGCCACACATCAATACCCTTAGCGGCCTCTTTCGACGTCGTTGTACCAATTGTGGTCTTGAAATGAAGCTGGGGCCACTTCACGTGCTTGTTGTTGCTGCGATTCATCTTGCAGAGCGCGGCATGGATGGCGAGACACTCTTTGGTGTAATAGCGTGTGTGGTATGTCTGCTATTCCTCGGGGCCGATGCAGACCTAAGGGTAGAGCTATCCACGGTGCAGTTTCTCCCGCCCTCCGAAGATCATGCCTGCGGGCACCGGTCTATGAGTGCTGCCGATCTTGCGGAGCAGATACCTCAGTCGATGGTTGACAGGTGGAAACTGTCCTGCAGATCCGGCTGGAAATGTCTGACCTTGATCCTCCGCCGAGCAACCGCAGGGTTCCCTCAACGGCCGGAACTACGACGAGAGCAAGCATCCAGGCTAGTCAATGACTGGATTCGAGGCCGCTGCGACAAAGAACAATACGACGATGAATTGGGCATTCTTTCTGATGAACTCTGCATGGCGGGTGTGCATGCATGCAAATATTTTGAGGATCACAAAGTCTTCAAACTACCTTGCATACAGGATTTGGGGATTTTGTGGGCGTCAATTCAGACGGAATTACTCACATACAGAAGGATCACTAGTCTTGACCCAAGTATCTCTGAGTACTTTCGAATGGCTTCATTGGAAAGATGGCTCAAGGGGGAAACATACACTTTTCAGACACCTTTGGTTGAGGACGGAATGATGAAAAGTCATGGTGAATGCGGTTGGTTTGGAAACGTTGAGGTTATGTTTGTGTCTACAGCGTCCGACGTTTCCGCACGCTATTTTATGAATATGGATGTTTGGGCGAGGGCAACTTTTGTTGATGGCATGGTTCCAGACGGCACGTAATAGAATATCACGACGTTCCCGTCTTGGCTCTCTTGATAGCTGCTTGACAGAAATTTTTTTGTTCCTCTTTGGCTGCTATTCCTTTCGTCAAATTTCTTTAAGATTTAGAGGGGTTTTTGTACTACATATCCCGTCTTCAACAATTCTCTCGCCGATTTTTGCAAGATCAACTTCTGACTGTAGAAGCATGCACCGCCACACAAGTAACTTCAAGCTGCTGGAACATTACTCATACAAATGAATGTCAATGCAGTGTGCTCTTGACAATCAACTTCACAAATGAGAAAACAAAAGTGGAAAACAGGATCTGGAAGTACTGTGTGCAGCTGAAGCATAATAATCACTCAAAAGGCAAAGATCCTATGGGGACTAGCGCTCAATACCGAGCAGATTCTTAGGGAAAATTGAATAAAGCAAGGCTCGTAGTTGTCGTCCGGCTTTTTCCCCCGTCTTATCAAAACCGTTGCTCAACCTGGCTTCTACTTCGAACTCCCGGCTCTGAGACATCCATACCTTGATTTCATCCGTTTTCTGCGCATACCACTCGCTTTATGGACAAAGAATAGACGTGTTGCGTCCAATATCGAGGACTACCAAACTATCACCTTACACATAACTCGTGCATATATGTATAGCTCCTTCCATCAAATCTGCTCAAATCTCCTTGAACCGTCTCAGATGTAGAGGGGAAAGAGACAGACTTGACGATTAGCCCTATACCGCCAGCTCTATCTGCGTTGATGTCAATCTTGGTGTGCTGCCTCATTAGCTGACATGTATGTGCAGCGCAGCTTTGCATGTATGTGTTTAAGTGATCACCAATCGTTAGTGGTCTGTCTACAATTGATGTTCTTATATGCAATTATACACTATAATTCTTACCGCACCTTCCAACCCCTGTCATAACCCGTCGCGTTCTTTTACGTGGCGCCTCACCTCCCCCAGCCTGATCGCACATTCTCTCGGCTCTCTTTTCTCGGAGCAGAAGTTGGCGCGGGTATTCACATTGTTGTGGCTAAGAACTCATCGCTGAACTGGAGACATCTCAGGCATCACAATGGACACCAACAATCATTACAGCTACTCGCCCCTCTCTAGCCCACGGTCAACACGGCTGATCACGCTGTACGCCAGCAAGGATACAAAATCGCCTCTCGCTTGCAAGCTCGTCGAAATTGACGTCGATTCCCCACCGCCATACCAGGCTCTATCGTATACCTGGGACGGCGAGATCCCGAGCGAGCCGATGACTGTCAGTGTCAACGGCGACGCGACCCACCGCTCTCAGTCCCTCCTCGTTACGCCCAACTGCGCCGTTGCCCTACGGCTGCTTCGTCGGCGTATCAAGCTCAAAGACCAGGTATCCGAAATCGGGCTATGGATCGACGCCGTCTGCATAAACCAGTCGTCAAACGACGAGAAGAGCGTCCAGGTTGCCATGATGGAGACCATTTACAGGAACGCACGAGATGTCGTTGTTTGGCTCGGCGAGAAATGGACACCGAGAACTCGGAAAGCCCTCCTTCCTACACAGATTATCGGGCCGTTCGTGAAAACACGGTTCATTGATGTTTGGGAACCGATTTCGGATATCTTCAGACCTATGGTATCCAAACGGCTCGAGACCCAGATGTACTACGATTTACACTCTTACAATCTTACTGTGGCTAGAGCAATAACAAGCTTCCTGTTGAGAGGTACATATAACTTACCCCAAAGCAACGCTTACAACTTGTCCCTGAGGCTGTAGAATAGCCATTTGAAGGGTTTCTTTTCTCCCTGTCATCTTACCCTTCTCTCTCGCCAGCTGGTTCTCTGTATGGTTTTCAGGAGGCTGATAGAGATAATTCTCACAGTTAGCCCACATCACGTCCTCCTTAATATCCAACAGGCGCCTTATTGGTCTCGTACATGGACGTTGCAGGAGTTCGCACACCCGTCCGCTGCACTCCTCTGCCTCGACGCAGGACTGTGCCATTTCCGTCGTCTCAAGGTGTTGACAAACTCTATAGCATGGCACAATAGCCATTCAAAGATGGATTTCCATGCTCAGTGTGTCCGCTATTCCAAGTCTGGTAGTAACCCGGCTCCTATCGACTTCTGGGAAGGTATCTTTGACAAGAAAGCGACTGATCCTCGAGATAAAGTGTTTGCCATGCGAGACCTCTTCCCAAACATCCTTGACGAAATCACCGTAGATTATAGCCGGCCTGTCAGGGACGTTTTCACCGAAGCCACAAGACGCGTGATTTCAACGACTTACCGCCTTCAGCATCTCTGCTACTCAGCAGCTACACCTGATTCCGAAGACTTCCCTTCATGGGCAGTTTACTGGGCTCCCGACAGTCAATGGTCGAAGCTTTCGGCGTGGTTGAGACTGCCGCTTAAATCGAATTCATGTCGGGGAGCTGGACCTATCTTATCTTTCTCGGGAGATGGAAGGACTTTGTTCCTCACAGGAAAGAAGATAGGGCAAGTAGGAAGCTACGTCGGGGAACAGACTGGAGATTGCGACGAACCGGAAGACAGCGGCTCTTCGAGGCATCCCCGTACGACTATCGTGCCCTTCCCCAAAGCTTTGGCGTGCATGGTCTCAGCAGCCCAAGAAACCGAAGAAACGCTCATGATGGCCCGTTTGTGGGGCCTCTGGGACCTGGTGCTCTGGGTACTGGCGTGGTACGCTAACACCAGAAGCATTGCGAGCAAACTAAAACACCAGAAAGGGAGGGCACACCCTGGTAGCTTACTCGATTCCCTCGATACCAACAATCCGGCATATACCTATCTTGCAATGTCTATGTATTATGGCCGGCTTTTCTTCACGGAAGAGAGACAAGCCGGGGCCGGCTTCCACGCCGTACAGTCCGGAGACTCGATCTGTCTCTTTGCCGGCGTGGAAGTGCCGTTCATCGTCCGTCAAAAAGTTACAGGCTGGGGGCTTGTCGGCCCGACTATGCTTTCTGGGGCCATGGAAGGAGAAATGTGGCCGGACAACGAGGAAGAGCTCTCAACGTGGAACATTGTTTGATGAGGGACGTACCTGGGGTTGAGAGATTGGTATACAGCACTCGGAGCGCATCTAATCAATAACAACAGGTTATTCATCATACAAAAAGTGAGCTACCTTGAGAAACATTACACCAGGTGTTAGCACCGCTTAGAAGCACGGGCAGCATACTAGTCGATCCGGGCTCTGGCATGCTTGTCACAGCCCCATAAGCCGCGGTTACTCTACCGGAGCTGAACGTTTGGGACTTAATCCCCTTTTCGAGGTTTCGCAGATTCGGTTACCGTGTCATTTCACAACATTACCATTCCGCCGTTCGGTCACGGGTCGATCACCGGCCGCTCTAAGTTCGCACGACCCGCTTAAACAGAGTAAGCCTACTACCTGCCTTGCTTCGTATTTAGGCAACAGAAGACCCGGGCGAGGTTGACATGGTACATGTGTAAAACATGAACAGGGTGGCTGAGAACTCTGTCTTGCTTACTGACTTGGAAGGGAACCGTTTGTCTTTATGGGGAAGTTTTGTCTTTGTCTCACTATCGGAAACAATCCTGCCCAATGAGCATCAGGTGCGAGTGGACGCAATACTTGGTATGTGGCGTCCTAGTTGACCGGCAAAGACTATCACTCTTTATTGCCCTATTAGGAAAGTTCAAGTAGAAGGATTCGGGGCAAGACTGGTCATTCTTGTCAATGCAGCTGAGACTGGACCTACAGAGCAATACATCCGCAGTAACAGCATTGATTGGGCGATGAAGAACGAAAGGGAGCACCACGACTAGCTACCTACATCCGCTCATCATCATCGCATAGCTTAGTTGAGGACGCAACCAACTTGGTTGATATCAAGGGCCACACATGTGCTCACATCATTAGGAATCGGGCACTTCTTAGACCGTTAGGCCTAGTAATGGCCAGTTTCCAGCTTCGAGGTCGGACAGAAAAAGGAATCTCTCGCCTTCCCGTGACGTCTGGCACTTCAATTCGCTTTCCGAAGTATACCAAGAAGTCTCAGAGGTAACACTAGAGGATGAGACCATTACAGATATGGCAATAGTACCTCATTTGGCTTATGTTTGGATGTTGTGTACAGTGAATCAGACTCTTGGCTTCGTTGATTACGGTCTGGTGACATCTAATGCTGATCGTACAGGAGTACGAACGCGATCCCATACGCAAAAGGAAAGAAATCGAAGAAGAAGAGGAAGAAGTATAAATACCTTCAGTTGCGCCGGCTATCTATCGACTCTGGTTTTATCAGAGCATCAGCCCAACTTCCGATTCATTCTCCCACTCATCATACTCCGCGCACCAAAGCCTCCAGTCCTCTCTTGAACAAATTTGAAAATCGACGCCATGCAGATCGGAAAGCTCGCTGTCCTCGTCGCCAGCTTCGCGCTGCCCCTCGCCACCGCCGCGCCGACTGAGAGCGAGCCGCCAGTCGCCGAGGGCTTCGCTACCACCGAGGACCTCGAGGGCCTTCGAGCGAGCGCGGCCAAGACCCTCAAGGTCTGCATGGGGGGAGATTTGGGAGGCCCTTGCAAGACATGGAGCGTCCCGGACAGGAAGTGCTGTGAGTCCCTTCCCCCATCCCTACCTCGCCTCCCCCAGTTTCGTGAGTGCCTGCGAAAGGGGGCCTGGCTCCCCCATATACAGCTCGTAAAGCATCTCAAAAAGTGGCACGCTGACTCCGACCGAAGACCACATCGGCTCAGAATACAACGACAAGGTCTCCTCCTACGAGGTCAAGGGCGGCATGTACTGTTTCCTGTTCCGGGACACGGGCTGCAAGGGGGGCTGGCACGGCTCCTCTGGCCGAGTGAACTGGATGAGCGACTTCAACAAGAAGACCAGCAGCTTCCAGTGCAACACCTAGAGCTTTGCGCGGCGTGGCATGACTTGAAGACAGCGGCAGGATCTGGAGACTTTCTTTTACACAGCTGGCCGCTCCTATTTCGCAAGCTCACAAGACTGGTGGTAGATCCAGCCACCCCAACCAACTACAATCATTTAGCGTTTTATTTAGTTTCGACACAGTCCTTTAGCATAGTGTGTTGCACGTCAATTATTACGCGTTCGCAATAGTCCATACAGTCCTCGACTGTTAGGAGGCACAGGCACGGGGTAGCTTATGAAGGAGTATCTGGTCAAGAACAACAGATCAGTTGACGCGCAAAGGATGACCTTCCAGACCCAATTCCGACGCCTCGTATTGTGACAAGCCGAAAATAGCGTATGCCATAGTCTTGATGCCGTTCAGAATAGAGAACAACCAGTCGGGCTACCCATTAATCGCTGGAGCTGCATTAGTCTTCAGGTGAAAGCAAATTCTTGGATCGTGGTACACTGATACATGCTAGCCAGCAGGGGTATAAGATGGCGGTTCTGGCTGCTCTCGGTAATTACGAGGGAAATAGTTTAACACAAGACGTGAAAGAAGATGATAGTGGCGTAAACGTAAATCTCTTCATGCGGTCGCTGAATGCTTCTTCTATCCTTTTCGGATTCTCTACTGGTAGAAAAGGCCTTCTCAGACAAACCCCTTTGATTCCGTTGCCGGGTTACTAGCAGGCTTCTAGCCCCTCCATGAAGGACCATCTAGTAGGTGAGAACACAGCCTCCCTCGACAAGGAAGGAAAACGCCGTCTGCCATGATATGCATGCCATCTGACCATACCCGATTCTATATCACAACGCCGCCAAATGCATTGTTCTTCGGAGCCTTGCACTTCTTCGCTCTGATCCTTGCACCCACCGCCCGAGTTTTGTCCCGAACTCACTGCGTCTTCGGCTTTCTAAGCGGAGCAGTTACAGAGAACGCGACGAGGCTGTACTCGGTCTTCTCGGCCTCCTTCTCACGAGCCGCCTCCTTCTCGCTCAAGGCCTTCTCGTCCTCAGCCTTCTTCTTCTGCTCGGCCTCCTTCTTCTCCTCTTCTTCACTGTTTTCGCCGTCCTTCTTGATCTCTTTGACTACGTTGCCGTTGCCATCCAGCTCAACCACAACATCTCGCGTGTCCAGGCTACCGTCTTCGGTGTACATCCACATCTCCTTCAGCTCGCCGCGGACGAGGCCAGTCAACCACAGTGAGCCGAGCACGCCAGGGACCAAGTACAAAAGCGCAGGCTGGCCATGCTTGAAGATAGTCAGCATGGAGAGGGTAACCAACATGCCCAGGGTGTAACCAATCAAGGAGGCGTTAAAGTAGGTCTTGCGGAATGTCGATCCTCGAACAGTCGGGGGAGGCATTTCCTGTCCTCCCTTGAGCAGGCCCAGCCATGAAGAAGACCAGAACCAATCTCCCCAGCATCCGGCAATGTCAAGGTAAGTAGCCTTCTGAGCCATGTGCTGGGTCTCACTGACGGTGACGATGTCTCCCGAATGGGCGTCACGTTGGTCAGACTTCAAGTCGGTTGGGACGTACTTAATTTGTCGCTGGTAGTGTCGCCACATGTCGAATCGGAGGGCGAGGCACATGACGATGCCCGGGACGACAATGTCTCCGAGGCCGAGAATGCTAGACCTAGCTGCAGACTGGAATTGGAGCTTAATGGGAACGTCAAGCTTGGTGGCGACGGTGATCATGTAAGGCCTGGATAAAAGTCAGCGGATGATTAGGCAGAAGCGGCCGAATAACTTACGTGTAGAAGACCATGACAATATCGTAGAAGAACAGTCCCATCAGTACCAGGCTGCCGGTAGCGAAGGTCGTCGGAGACATGATCAGGAATGATCCGTAACAGAAGCCGTAGCCCATCAAGTTAGAAAGGAAAGGCGAGCCGGACATGAAGTACGTGAAGACGGCTGTGGCAGCCAGGTTAAAGCCGATGACGTGGAGGACGGAGATGTGAAACTTTTCCTGGAAGAGACCGTGGACCTTGGCCTTGACCGTCCACTCGTCAGTTAAAACATGGCGCAGGTCCCAGAGGAACCGGTTGACGTTGATTGTGTTGAACGGGATGAAGGAGCGAAGACCGAACGGCAACGGATTGCTCTTCTGGAGAAACTGCGCGTTGTTCCGGTCCATCTCCTCTCCCGTGAACTTGATGAAAGATTCGTCGTCGTCGTCGACACGGTACAGCGCGCCATTGTGACGGAAGTAATTGGGAAAGACGAAACCCACGGCAACCCGCAGCGAGTGCGCGATCAAGGTGGACAAGCTAGCGACGCCCATAACGGACATGTACACCCTTAAGATCTTGTTGAGAATCGCCGGGTCCTGGAGCCATTGGATGAGGTAGTAGAGGCCGATCAGCATGGCGCCGGCCAAGAGTGGAAAAAGGATTGCGTCGGTCGGCAGGAGACCCTCGGTGATGGGCTCGTCCTCCTTACGCTCACGTTCGCCGTCCTTACGCTTTGCGGGGGCTGCCGAGGGAGGGCGGCGGAGGGAACCATGGGCGCCGATGTAGATGGTGGCCAAGGCGCTGAAGATGAGCTTGGCCTCCATGGTGAAGAAGCTGGCGTAGAGGTAGAGGTCCCATTCCGTCACGGCAGATGTAGCATTGCCAGCGGTGATGTTGCCGGTGATATTCTGCGTAATCTGGTCGAAGGGAGGGGTGACCGGGCTGGGCACCGCTGACGAGGCCATGATTGCAAGTTGATGCGGAGCTTTGTCACAGCAAACTTGCGATCGAAGCTGAAGGATGTGGACGAAGAGATGGAGTTTGAGGCTCGTCTGTTGTTGCAGGTGCTGAAAGGTGTTAAAATTGAAGTTGTGCAAGCAGACCGAAAAAGCCGATGATGCTGATGATGATAATGATGATGATATAGTCTTGACGAATGGATACCGATGAAGGCGCAAAACTCCCTGGGGTTATATACCTCCTCGCAAGAGTACCGGACTGGCGATGGTATCGAATATCGAATGCCTGGAAGAATATCACACTCTCGTCGTAAAAACGCAACGTCTGATGGCAAAAGAGAAAGGCCACCTGTCAGCTCTCAGAACGGCTCGTTGAAAGACCGGTTGGGTTGACGTATCTGGGAATGACGCCAACGTGTTACGAGCGAGACGAAGAACTCAAGTCTCAAAATCCAGAGGAACCACCGAACGGTACAAGTCACTGTCCCTCTCTGCTTTTCTTCTTCTTTTCTTTGGTCCCTCCCGTTCTTGCCGTTTTGGCTTTGGGCTTGGGTTCTTCGGCCGCCTGAGAGATCAGGTAAAAGAAGAGAAAGATAAAATAAAATAAAACACGTCGGACGCCCTGGTCTGTCCTCCTGAGAGGGAATCGTTCTTGTCTCTTTAGTCGCACCTTCCGCTTGGCCAAGTGAACAAAACAGACGTCCCGATCCGTGCGGTGTGAGCGTTTCTGCAGTAGTCGCTTTGCGCCGGGCCAGAATAGCAGCTGTGAGATGCGATGATGTGGTAACCAGGTACCTGTACGGAAAGGTAGCACAGCATGGGGGCGGGGAGGGTGGCTCCACAGCGCCCTGCAGCTCTCACCTCGCCCAGGCCAATGGCACAACGGTATACCGCTGGGAAGGTGGCTGAAGCTCACCCTGGCCGGCTGTTGCCGCAGACCTCATCGCAGTCGCAATTCGACATCGCAGCCTCGTCCAAAATAATTTAGGGCCCCTCCAAAAAAACATCCCACCACCACTTACCTCCTCCCCCTACTACTGAAGCTGCACCGCGAGAACCGTCAAAATGACTACAAACGTCGCCCTCGAAACCTCAATGGTACGTTCAATTCCATAGCCCTCCTCCCCCAGCCCCTTCTTCCCGGTGCAAAGCCCAAACTAGGTACACGGAAGCAAAGCCGCTAACCTTCTCTCAAAACCAAAAGGGCACCATAGTCCTCGAGCTCTACACCGCCCACGCCCCCAAGACGTGCACCAACTTCTCCACCCTCGCATCGCGCGGCTACTACAACGACACGGTCATCCACCGCATCATCCCCAACTTCATGGTCCAGGCCGGCGACCCCACGGGCACAGGCCGCGGCGGCACCTCCATCTACGGCGAAAAGTTCGCCGACGAGATCCACCCCGCCCTCAAGCACACCGGCGCCGGCGTGTTGTCCATGGCCAACGCCGGCCCGGACACCAACGGCTCCCAGTTCTTCATCACCCTTGCCCCGACCCCCTGGCTCGACGGCAAGCACACCATCTTCGGCCGGGTCAAGAACGGGCTGAGCGTCGTCAAGAGGATGGGCCTCGTCAAGACCGGGCCGGAGGACAGGCCCCTGGAGGAGGTCAAGATCCTCCGGGCTTCCGTTGTTGAAAACGGCGGTGCGGACGAGGAGTAGTGGTTTGTTGTTTTCGACGGCCTTCTTTTTTTGCTTCCATAGTTCAACTGCATGGCACGGAGTTTGGCGTTGGGTTGTGAAAATACAGTGGGAGCATATTGAGTCAGCAAATACCAGGAACTTCGGGCATGCGATGACGTCCAACCCTCATCCATAGTTCATTTTCGTCCCTGTGCTAGTAGTGGTCTCCAATGTGCCACCCTACCTGCGCTACTCTTTATTCTACTTTGGTGTCGGATAGGGAAGACGAAGCGCGGGCAGGGCAGTATGGCCAGTTGCCAGAGGCGTGGGTGAGGGCACACTACATCGAGGAGAGTTGTACGCGATCTGGCTCAGCCAGTCTGCGCCTTTCGTCTTCCACACAGCATGTCACCAATCACACAAGAAGGCCACACAAGACAACAAGCGTGAGTCAAAGGGGGAATCAATATCGTTCGGTCAATGCCTATAGTAACCGCAATCTCTAAACGCCGCCATCCGCCTCGCCGGGTGATGCACGAGTATGTATGAGGGAAATTTCCCCAATCCTTTAAGAGAACCCCTCCCCGACCGACTCCTAGAACCATGCAACGTTATGGGTCTCGTGTATCAAGTGTTGGTGGCAGTCGTGCTAGAAGATCAAATTTTGTGATGAATACAAGGTGGTAATGTGTAGTCTGGTATCTGACTTCTGTGGTCGATCCAGGACAGCTTCGGTGGTCGTAGTATACGTATACCGTGACCCGAAGATGATGCTCATCCTAACCTGCGGCTGAAACCAGGTCAAGAATGAAGGAAATAAAGATGATAAGAGTAGTAGTAGACACAAAGAGATAGTTGAGTTAGGAGCGGCGCCTCTTGCTGGCCTGGCTCTCGTTCTGGTCCGAGGGCCTTTTTCGTGTTTTGGTAGCAGGTTGGGCCGCGGCGACGGGCTGCTCCTTGGCGCAAGATTGGTTTTTGGTGGCGGAAGAGCCCCTAGTAGCAGATATGCACATGGCAGCAACAGGAGACCCGGTAGCCGTTTGGCTTTTAGCGCAGGGTTCCTTGGGGGAGAACTTTCCCCGGGCAGAGGGCTGATGTACTCTGCGTTGGGGTTGGATGATTGTAGCTTTCTTGCTAGTGTCAAGGCCGTTTGGCTTTGGAGAGCCGCCGACCGAGCAGGACGAAGGCGACGTGGACGACGCGGGCGACGAGGACGATGGCACGGGGCGTGGACTGCTGACCCGATTGCGCTTCTTGGCAGTACCGCCAGACTTCTAGTTTGGCGGCGAAGACAGGGTGCCAGACGACTCGGATTCGGCGTCTTCGTTCCGGCCGTTCTTGGAGAGCGGCGAGGATAGCGGCGGCTTCGCGGCGCCGAGTTTGAGCTTCTTGGCCGGGCTGATGCCTTTGGCCTCTTTCCTCTCCTTCTTCGGCGCGACCTCGACGGTCGAATTGTCTCCGTCGTCGGGCCTTGCCTCGCGGCTTAGTAGAGAGCTGGACTTGACCTTTTCCTTCTTGGGGCCCTTTGTCTTAAGAATGACCTTCTTCGTCATCAAGGGCGTCGACTTGAGCTTCTTCTTCTTGTGGCTGTCGGCCGATTCGTCCTCGTCCTCGCGCGCCGCCACCTCCTCGCTGTCGCGCTTCTTGGGGCTCGAGGCCCGCGATGCGGGTGCCGGCGTGGCCTTCTGACTTGACGGGGGCGTGCCGTCATGCTGGCTGGCGCCGTTGCTGCCGTTTGAGATCTTGGCCGCCGCCGCGCGACTCGCATTACGGCCGCTCATTCCTATGCAGGAGCCCATGTGGTTGTTAAGTCGTGTGACGAGAATGCATCGCTTGCACTTGCTACAGGTTGCAGAGGGGAACGAGAGCACATTGGGCGGGCGAGATTCACCGGGGGCGGGCGACTCGATGTTGGGGTCGGGCTTCATGTCCTTCTTCTTCTTGCCTCGGCCGGGGCCGGGCTGAACCCATGTTTGACCGTAAATGTCGTAGCCGGGCTTGTCGATGTAGGGATGCTTCTTGCAGTAGATGACGCTGGGGTCGGGCTTTTTCGCGCCCTTGCCGTCGGTCGGGTAGAGCAAGCGCGGCAGGTGGCATCTCGGGCAGAGGATCTCGGAGGTAGTCTTGAGGGGATTGCCCTTGAGCAGTACTTTGCCATCTTCGTATATGGCGGCATCGGTTTCGATTCGCACGTCGGGGTTCGCCTCCGGGGTCGAGCTCTCTGATGCATCGGAAGCCAGCTTCTCGACACGTATGGCGGCGGTAGCGGCTCTCGCCATCTTCTCGTCGCGATGGACCTTGAGCAGTAGATCGTGGACGATGTTGTACATGAGGTCGTCAAGAACGGCATGTGCCTGTTGCCGGATAACAGACTGCGGTCAGCATCACGTCAAGTCATCAGCCACGGCAAAAAGGCACCCGCTTCACCCATGTGTCGGGACAGGCGTCCAGGTGAAGCAGGGGGGGCGGGAGAAGGAGGATCGTGAGATCGAAGCGCACTTACAAGCTTATCCATACTGCCAACATCATCTGGAGCCACGATTACTCCAGCCTTGCCCGTATTAGAAGCCATCTCGACGAGGCCGATGGAACGGCGCACAAAGGCAGGGGGGGGGATGCCGTCGTGATCGTGCGGCAGCCCTCTGACGGCGGAAAGCTTCGTTTGTCGTGCAGGAAGGTTGTGGTTGCGGATTGTGGAATCGATCTGAAATCGGGTTGACGGGACTAAAATACGGAAGTTGCCACACGACCGGACGAGGGGGGTGGGTGGCTAGCGAGGAGGGTACTGCCGGCCGAGAGAAAAAAATGTTCGGAACCTCGCGTTGCTGACGGGAAGTACCTTAAAAAGGGTGCAACAGCAATGGCGAAAATGCCTTGACAGATGGGAAACTGGGTAGTTTTTCCGGATTACCAACACGCTGCTAACCTCAGGTAAGGGTACAACTATGGAAAAGCACAACCTCGCAAAGGTCCCAGCACCGCGACTAGGTAGGTAGGTACCTTCCTTCGCTCACTTGCTTGTCTTCCAAACGATAATTGGTATTAACGACCGGGACGGAGTATACTACTAGGTAGTACATGATATGAGGACTGTACGGATACGTAGTAAATGACCCAGTCACTAAGATACAGTGGTCACATTCACCTCGGGCTGCCCTTGAATCATGACAGACATGGTATCATGTCATTTGCGTGCGCAAGTACAATGGGGCATGAGCCGCCCGAGCGCCCCTTCCCAGAATCGCCAACGTCGATCTCGGGCGCAACAATTGCTGCCACTAAGTATGTACATGACACGACCTCAACCCCCTTGAACATGGCCAATTGGACGCCGCTGCAGCTGCATTGTGCCATCGTGCAAAACCATGACACAAGAAGAGGGGAGAGTGAGAGAAAGATAGGATAGGTATTTCATCACTTACCGTATTGGCAGAGTAACATCCAATTTCTGCAGGACAGGAAGACGATGTCTCCCCCGGATCACTGGGCTTGTCACAGGTGGGTAGGGAATACGCATATCCGTACCATTATCCGTATTCCTTACGAGCATGAGCCACAAGGGCGGATACTACTACAGTGTCCCCATCGGCGCATGCATGTGCCTGAGTTAGTGCCCCCTTTTAAGACCTTTTTTAGGGGACTCAGACTCGGTGGCCGCGATCCCACCCCGGGCGGCAGAAAGGTACATCTTCTCGGAGCAGGTTCGCTTTCGGCCTTTGACCGCCCAGCCAGCCAGCCAGCATAGCACGTCAGCGCCTTTAGCCTTGGCTACGGTTGCGCCACTCGAGATCTCCCTGCGGGTGCTGCTGGCTGCCAACGCACACAATTCTGTTGGCCAGCGGCTCACTAATTGAACGAACGGAAAACTAGATTCCCATCGACCAACACCCTTGTTTTAGCATTTGCAGACGACGATGGCGGGCCTGCCAGCCCCCCATCCAAGTCATCGACTGCTGTCCGTCCGTGATCCCCTCGACCATGGCCTTCCGAATCTGGAACTGGGATTCGGTGCCTGAGAACCTGACACTCCTTATCGCACCTTGCAATTGCTCCTTGACCTCTGTAGCCGTCACAGGTCATGAGTGTTCTTGGCCGCCCTAGTGGGGCCGCCTTCCCGCCGGAGCCTTCAACACCGCACCTTTGACCGCCATGCCCACTCCACAGCGGTCGTTCACTCTACCTACCCATCTAGAGTTTGCTGGGGAAAGTGCCCCCCTCACAACTATCAGTGGTTAAGGTACAGGGGGCAAGCGCCGGCAGGGCCGCTCCAAGGAGCCCTTTCCTCCCCGAACCGAGCGAGTCACGAACTGCATTCCAGTCCGTCGCCGGCAGCCAAGAAAAATAGAGTCGCAACCATCCAAAGATATTTATTTTCGTCCGAAACCTCTCTTGATTTTTTTGCTTTTCTAGTTTTTGCCTCTATTCTAGCCTCCTTTCGCCGTCTCCGGACTGACACGCGGCATCACACGTCCCGGGTCCAGACTTTTGCCGCACGCGTGTAAATAATGCTCTCCTGACATTCTGTAATTACCTATCTTCCGTAGACTCCCCATTCAAAGTCCCTCCCGGCCACTTTCCGTTCCTCGCGCTCTTTGTACACACCGTACGCACCATACCCCATCGTCCTCATCCTCGTCCACGACTCGACTCGACCAGAGGACACGCAACCTCCCTTCCCAAAGGCCGCAACAGTCACAATGTCCCTTCCTCAGACCACGACCATGAAGCCGACGCAGTCGTCGATCAAGTCCTTTTTCCAGCCTCGTCAACAACCCTCCTATGCGCCTCCGCCCCCGCCATCAAAGTACGCGCCCGCACCTACGTCGAAAGAAGCTCCGACTGCCCCTCCTCTCCCCGCGATAAAACCCCCCACCTCAACACCGACAACAGCTCCCCCTCCGAAGACCACGACATCACCACCTTCCGCAACGACGGCACCATCGTCGACGGGCTCGACGCCCATCCATCCCAATGCCGCAATCCGCCCCGTCGACGACCACGACCTGCAGCCCCTCCGCCGCATCAACTCCCTCCTCCTTCCCGTCGCCTATCCCGAGACATTCTACGCTGCCGCCCTGACAGGTCCTCTCTCCCGCGTGATAACTTGGTCTGATCCTTCCGCTCCAGGCGTGGAGCAAGTTGTGGGCGGCGTCGTATCCCGCGTCGAACCCTCTCCCTTCCCGCCCGCCTCACCGGGCGCTTCCCCCGAACACGCCCTTTACATCCAATCCCTGGGTCTCCTCTCTCCCTATCGCTCTTACGGGCTGGCCACTGCCACCATCGACCATCTCGTCACCGCCGCTGCAGCCTTGTCTCCTGACATCAACCTCCGTCACATCTACGCTCACGTCTGGACTGACAATGAAGAGGGCATGCACTGGTACACCGCCCGGGGCTTCGAACGCTACGGAGAGCCGCTGCTGGGATACTATGCGAAGCTGCGCCCAGACTCGGCCTGGATTGTCCGCCGCAATGTCGGCCCGTTGTCGATCGGCGGCACGGCTCAGCATCCCGAGAAGACGTCTGCGCCTATTCCCGGCCCCACCGCCGCCATTGCGAACCTTCCTCCCATGAGCGGCCCTCCTCCTCGGGCCACTGGCCAGTCGCTCTCGAAATGCCCCTCTGGCGAATCCTTCCAGAACCGCCGCGCCGCGACAGAGTGGAACGACCTGCCCGAGGAGATGGCGTCGGGCTTGCTCGCTCCTCCCCGGAGCAACGGCGGCTCGGGGGCAAGCTCGCGGAGCAGCTCCACAATAAGGAAGAAGAGAGACAGATCGTACCCTGCTGCGGCGTTTCAGGGCTAGAGGATGAGAGGTCGCCATAAGGACGCAATGGACAAGCTCACCAGACGGGCCAGCCAGACAAGGCTCAAGAGCTCACCCGGTGGTTATGAGAAGGACACCGGGCATCAGAGACTGACAACCAAGCCCAATTAAGGGGTTCATCGAGTTGTCGCTGATCCGTCTGTGGCTATGAGAAGGCATAAAGTCCTTTCTGGCCACCTTACTCTTGGCTGAACAACATGTTGGAAACCCACAGATTCTGGACCACGACATCTTTTGGGAGAGAATCACAAATGGACCGAAAAAGACGAGGCAAGAGGATGTCAGAAACGAAGAGTAGCCGCCAAAACAGCCCACCCCTACCACATATAGACATTGACTTTGTTTGGAAGAATGGGAAAAAAAGAAGAAAAAAAGACTCATACAATTATACAGCTTTGAACAAACAGACGCATTTGCTCAACTCAAGCCCAAGCTATGAAAAAAAGACCCAACTCCGTTTTCCCCCCTTCCTTTGTGGAATCGTGAGAAGCAAAAGCAAACAAGAAAAAAGAAAAAAGATCATCGACCAGAAATCATCCCAATGCTGGAAATGCCCAAAACAAAAAAAAAAGCTTGAAGGGAAATGCAGTTTTGCAAAGGGGGAAGAGAGATTGAAGTAGTTGCTCTGTCTTCCCACCCCGCCCCCTTTGGCCGCTCCCGGAAATGCGTTTTCATCCACGTCCCTCATTTCATTTCAAACGAGCCTCGTCTAGATCCCCCCTTTGGTATCTCTCCTTCATCCCATGTGCCACTTCGTTCGTGATCGCTCCATTCATGATTGCCGGTTGTAACGCGACCACCAGACAGCCGCAATGGCTGCAACGCCCACAAGGCCGCCAATGATCAAAGCAGTGTTGGTTGTCGGCAGTTCTTCACCTGTTAAAAAGAAGACGCACAAGTCGTGGTTAGCCAATGGTCTCGCAATGCACAGCAGTGGGAATGTCGTCACGGTTGACGTTGCGCTTCTTGTCAGCAGCGTCAGTGACTAGCAACTTACGAGGTAAAGGAATGGAGTCCAGCTCTTTCTTGACGTTTTGCCTAAACTCGGTCAAGACATCACCCTCCTTCTCCATGCCGGCCGCCACAAGGGCAATGAGCGCAGCGCCAACTCCGCTGCCGTCCTTAGCAATGCCAATGCGGATCTTCTCGGCCCCCTTGGCTCCAATGCCATCGATTGCGCGAAGGGCCTCGTAGATCATGTCGCGGAAGAAAGGGTAGTGCTCAACCAAGCTGCCGTCGACACCAATATCAATGACCTCCTCCTCAGGATCGTCAAGCTTGCCGGATTGCAGGACAATGGCACCAATGGCAACCGCTGACAGGCGAGCGGCGCGGCGGCCGACGGCCCCTGCAACGGCCTTGAAAGCCTGCGCGTCCTCGAGCGAGGGGGTGTAGACTTGGAGGATGGACTCGAGCTCCTGTCTCAGGGTCGACAGCTCGGGGGTGTTGTCGGCGGCGGCAACCGACATGATGGAGCTGTCAAGACCCCACTGCTGGAACAGGCTGGAGCTGGGGCTGATGTCGGTCGTCGACTTCCAGTCATTGAAGCTCGAGTTCTGGTCCTTGAACAGGGACAGCTTCTCATCCTTGAGCATGTCGAGGATGGTCAGGCGGACAATCTCGCCGAGGAACATGCCAGAGACGCGCTTCTCAAACATTTGGATACCAGGGTTGACACTGGCCCTGTCGAGGGCGCTGTCCCACGGGGTGTTGGGCAGCACGTTGAGCTGGTTGTCGAAGGAGCCCCATTCGGTGTTGACGACCATCTCGCCGGTGGACGCCTCGTAGTCACCGACGATTGGCTTCTTGATGTTGGAGAGCTTCTCGAGGTAAGCACCGTTGGTGCCGGTGCCGAAGATTGCGCCGAGAATGGAGCCCGACTTGCCTGTGGAGGTGTAGGATCTCGCCATGAGAGTTCCGACCGTGTCGTTGACGAGAGCGGCTACTCGGACGGGGAGGTGCAGCTTGTCGATCTCGACCTGCAGCAGAGCGCAGACATCCTTGCCGACGGCATCGGGGATGTCGAAACCCTTGGTCCACCTGATCAGGTTGCCCTTGTTGATGCCGAGCTGCTGAACGGGGAAGCTGAAGGTGAAGCCGAGACGGAAGACGTGCTCGTCGCGGTAGCCCTCGGGGGCGCTGTAGGTCTGGCGGCGGCGCACGTGCTGCTCGAAGTGCTGGGCGTGATGCTCGCGGAGGAAGAGCTCAATTTGCTTGGCGAGGAAGGCGAAGAGCTCCTCGGCGGTCTTGGCGACCATGAGCTCCTTGGGGATCGCGACCTTGCTGTAGGTCAGGTTGAAGGTGGTGTCGCCGTTGAGCTGTACGGAGCACACGCGGAAGTTTGTTCCGCCGAGGTCGACGGCGAGGTACAGTCCCTACGACGAATGTCAGCACGAGGTACGGCGCCACGTTATTGTGGGGGAGGAGAGCAGTGCGAAGCTGCGTTGTTGTGCCGGAATTACCTTTTCCGTGCCATTGGGCACGCCAGTGACGTACGTCGGGATCTGGCTCATGCTGGATCCATCCTTCTGAAGTCCGTCGTCTGCAAGCAAGCAAGCGCCAATGTCAGTTTCATTTCACAAGGAAGGATTAGCAAGCAACTCACGCATCTGGGCGAGAAACTCCTTGACTGCACCGTTGATGTAGGCATCGGAGAGCTCGAACTGGTCGACGACGCGTACTGTCTCTGCTTCGAGCGCCATTGTGAGAGGTTTCGAACTGGGCGGCGTGGTGGGAAAGGGCGCTGGGTTTTGGCAGACGGGCTCCTGGTAAATTTGGGCGGAGGGAGAGAAGAATGGAGGAGACGGGTGGAAGAAGTGGTGGGAGGGGAAGAGGGAGGAGCGAAGCTGCAGCTGGAGGTGCGACGGGAGGAGATTGGTGTCGCGTAGAAGACGCTGTGTGAGCTGTTCGGCCGAGGAAAGAGACGAATTAGTCCAAGGGCTGCAGGAGGATCTCCGTTACGAGAGATGGAGGGCGGGGAGAGAGGGGGGAGAGGGGGGAGGGAGAGGATTGGCTGGATGGGTTTGGTTGGATAATTTTGAGTTGGAGGAAGCCAAGTTAGGGTATGAAGTATGAAGGAGGAAGGAAATTGTGGTATTGAACAAGGTAGATGGAAAACAAAAAAGCCAAGCAAGGTAGGCTAGGTAGGTAGGACGAGGCAACGGGGCAAAAATAACAGAAAAAAAGTCTCAGGTCCAGTCAGGCAGAGCAGCACTTGAGGAAGTTCCGGGGGGAGCTCTGCGGATGATGTAGGTGACGAAATCGTAGTGGAATGGGCCGGGGGTTGAGGATGGGGTCAATTGGCATGGAGCGAGAACGTGGAGCATGGAGCATGCGTGGAGCTGGCCATGGAGCAGGGGAGCGGCGGCCAGGCATGGGTCTGGCGTCAGAGTACCTCTCCTCTCGAATCCGAACCCAAATTCCAGAGGCAGTGAGGTAATGTTGGAGGGTGTGGGGTGACAGGCCTCGTGCTGCTTGCTTGCTTGCTTGCTTGCTCGCTCGCTTGCTTGCTAGTGTACTCCGTACACACGATTGTTCCCAGCTGGGCCGGCGACTGGATTTGGGGAACACGACATGACATTTGGCCATTTGGCCATCATGGCAGGTGTCGCCGAGACAGAGCCCAGCCGATGCCGTGATAGAGGAGAGGAATGGGGTGGCGGGACCAGAGCCGTGAGAAAGAGTGAGACCATCTGGATGGGATGGGGAAAGGGACCTGCTGGAACAGGTGATTGGGAGATTGGCAGACTTTCATCGAGGACCATGTTGATCCCCCAGGTCTGGCGAGGGCTGATGCTGGTGCTGATGCTCATGTCGATGCCGATGCATGCAAATTGACCATGAGAAACACCAGCTGCTGGGTCGGTGGTGTGCCATGGACCACGCCAGGCCTTCTCATGGAGTTCGGGCCGGACGGAGCTTCAAGCTGCGTGACGAGAATCGGGTTTTCTGCAGTACGCACGACGCCAGCTTTGGTAAAATGCTGGGGACGGGTAGTTGCAGCCAACGAGCAGCGCCGTTGACACTGGGATGCGCGATGTAAGGCGAACTGCTGGTACTGCGTGACCTTGGGAACCTTGAACCCAGGCACGAAGAACAGACACCTGTGGCTCTTGAGGGGGGAGGGTGAGGGGCGCGTCTGCGGGGAACGTCCGCTCAATGCCCAATGTCTGGTCGCCAATTCAGCCATGAGCCTGGGGCTTTGGAACCTTCTCCCGTACACGTAGTGTGATGGCGGCTGACTGACACGACATCTACACCGTACACAGTACATCAAGGCTCGCCTCAGGCGGCAGCGGCGCCCGGTCAAGCGTCCCGAACGTGGCCTTGGAAGAACTTGCGAATGAGGCAATAGGGAGGGAGAATTGGGCCGATGGAAAAAGCTCGGCGGGCCGGATACAGCTTTTCGCCGTCCATCATTGGTCCAAAGCGTTGGACTTCGGCGCCCCCGTTGTCTCCAATTAGTCCCGGCGAGGTCCCGATCATCAAAAGTCTCGCCTGCTTTTCTGTCCTAGTATCCGTATGTCGCTCGCCATATGCAGTCCCTGGAGTTCAAGTCTCGCAGGTTCAACGCTTGTCTACTGCTACAAGACAGAAAAAAAGGACCTAAGTCCCCGTGGGAATCCGCAGGCTGCCCCAGGGGCATCCCCTTCCCCCAGAATGGGCTCGGGTTGGCTCGACAGAGGAGAGAAGCCTCCAGGCCACTGCCACGCGCCACTCGACGCTCATGGTGGTTCATGCCAGACGGCACACGCAGGGAGGCTGACAGTAGACACTATCCCCGTCCCACGGCGGCCCACTTCAGCGCCGAAGAAGCTCCCGCCTGCATCCACCATCGCCCACCCGGGCGGGTCACCGAACATGCCGGAATTTGGGAAATGGAGAGACTTTGACCAACAAAGAGGAAAAGAAAAGCCCAGGCGGGAAATGCGCGCGGCGCAACGGTGCTCATGGGAATAAAATAAGGGGCAAAAGTTTGCTTGGCTTACAAGGTGGGGATTCGGGGTGACGGGGGGAACAACTCAATAATTGCGGTGTCTGGTGAAGTGGAAAGAGTAAGGAGAATCCGCACTGCTGCAGAGGTACTTACTAGGACAAGCACCAGGAACACGACCGAGCAAAGGCCGTACCAAAACGAGGAGACCCCATGGGAGACCAGGAAGCTGCTCCTCCTTCTCCGGTGTCTCGGATGGCCGACTTTGCTTTTGACTCTGGAAGGTCGACTGCCACCTTTGCCGTCGCCGTCGGTCGTCTTTTTCTTGGTCATGACCATGGTCATCGTCTTGTTTGGTTGGGGCATGTCGCTGCCGTCAAGCGACAACACCACCATCTCGTTGTCGCATGCGCCGTGGTCGCCGACGTCGAGTCCGATGACCGCTACACCGCCGTCCGCGCCCTCTTCATCATGCTGCGGCCGATGGAGCTGCGTCTGGCTGTCAACATGCCGTCTTCTATCGTGTCGTTGGCCCTGCCGCCGTCCATCGAGGTCTTGACAGTCAGTATCAGGACCGCCCGCGCGCCAATCGGCGCCTCGCCTCCGGACGTAGGCCGACAATGTGCCGGTATTTGCTATGTTCCACATGCACGAGTTCTCGCTGCGGGCGCGTTGCTGCACCTCACCGCGAAACCTCCCGCTTTCTGCTAAAGGGGTTTGTTTTTACGTGCTCCTGGTCGGAACAACGGCCAGATGAGGCCTTTTTTTTCTTTTCTTTTCTTTCTCTTTCCTTCTCACTCCGTCTTCTCGCTGGGAGAGGTCTTCCGCCAAAGACCGGTGAACGTCGCCCCGTGTGCAGGCTGGGAGATGCAGCGCAGCGTCGTAGTCTGCGCCCTCGACGCTGGTTCTGCCGCTGAATTTCTCTCTCTCGGCCCTTTGGAGGAGACAGCAGGCGCTCAAACGGCCCGTCTGTAATTAGTTTCCCGGGTGTGACGCTGCGGATAGACGAAGAGGACCCAGGTCCTGTTCCAGCCCCAATGAGGTCATGAAATGGGGATTGCTGGGTTCCAGGCGCCGGGTGGGGAAGGCGGTTTTGCAAGGGTGGTGCGCCAAAACTCTGATGTCCTCGTGGGCGCTCTGTCGTCGAGTTATTTGCGGGATTCGTGGGTTGAGTGCCCGGCGGCGGGGTCCAGCGGGAAACAAGATCCGGAAAACGATTATGGGTGTGTACGGGATGGGGAAGTGTAAGGAGTAAGTCGATGGAGGGGATGGCCGCCGTCTGCTGTGTCGCCCAACTACTCGTGATGCCCGTGGGCCGATCAGCTCAGACTCAGCCTCAGGGTTCTTCAGGTCTGACGCCGGGTCTGGGGGCTTTGCGTCTTGGGGATCTGGGCAGGTCGGTCGGAGTATTTCCAGCGTCCAAGTGCTTGTCTTTGGGACGACGGTTGGTGGCTTGTCTTGGTATTAATAGACCGGGCGCTCCCCGCACGTAATGACTGCGCTTTCTCTCGATTCCAGGTTTCAACGTCGCTCGGTCGCGCTTCCCTTGGTCGCAGTTGCTCCCAGTTGGCGTCTGCAGTTTTATGTCATACGACCGCCCACAAGGAATTTTTTAGACCAGCCACTCCTTCTCGTTTGAGGAAGTTGGCAGGCGGGCGGGCGTGGTGCGAATGTGAAGTGACGACGGTTTGCTTTGCTAGGCAAGTGTGCGGCGCCGGCCTAGTCCACTTCACCTCGGGGCCGGTCACGTTAAGGTGCAGAATGAATCTTGGTCAATCGGAATCGCCCTTCCTTGTCGCAATGACCAGTTTCCCGGTTTGGGCTTTGGTTGTTTGGGTGTGTCTCGACGATGGTGGTAGTGGTGGTGGTGGTAGTGTTGTGACGGTGAGATCTAGTCGATGAGTCGCTTTCTCTCTGATTCGCCGGGGACGTTGTTAAACGGGTAGGTATCTAGGTAGTTGATGCAGAACCAAACACGTCGGGCGATAAGACGACCAATCCTGGATGAGAACTGATGTTGCCGTACTGAGAGGGACAAAGAAGGTGAAGAGTGTCGAAAGGGCGACGATATCATTCCCAAGATAACAAAGAGAGAGGCTGGCTGGTGGTTCCTACGGTCTACTAACGCCGTCCTCCCGTCCGCTCAAGGGGGGAAGGAGGGGTATCCCGGGTGCCTCTTTTGGTTGAGAGAAAAGGCTCGCTCCTAGGGGCGGAGGATGCGCTAGACTTGAGGTTCGAATTGGCCACTCAGAATTGCCCTCGAACTGTGGCAGGGTCCTGCCCAACTTTGCGGTGTGTGCGTGTGCGAAATGCAGGGCCCGGGGTCCGAATATTCGGATCGTGACAGGAACTCCCAACCACCGCTAGTAAACGGTGACGCCCCGAGCGATCTGACGATTAGGCGAAGACGACGATACATGCACCCGATGTGGAAGAAATCCGGAAATCATTCGCTCCAGAAAGCAATGTTTGACGCACTAAGTACTCGACGAGAGGGCGACAACGTCTCCCATGACGGAAGGAAGGGTGATGGGTGTCGATCAAACATGGTTGGCGGCATTCATAAACCATTTCCCTGGGCCTCAATAACCCCCTCCATCTAGGAGAGCCTCGCACACGAAGCAAATGGGACACATGGCTTCTTCATAACAGATTCCAGAATTTTCTAGCCTAGCTGCTCTATAATGCTCAGCCGCGATTCCGGACATGCACGCACCATGCTCCGTTCCCTATGCCATGCTATACGAACACGTTGCCAGATGCTCCAGACCATACACCTTTCCTTGCCATGCTTTTCCTGTAACACTGACGTGGGTTTTGGCTCCAAGATGAAGGACAGGCGGAACCGTATTGTCGTCCGATATCAGTCCAATGTTCAAATTAAGCCTTTGGTTCAAAGTTCTTCTTAATGATGAAAAAGGAAACCATAAGCAACGCAGCGCAAGTAAGGAAGACGCTGTTTCGGTGTCCATCACCTATTCTCTCGTTAGCTTTGGCCGAGACCGGCTCTGCGCAGGATAGCTTACCCTCTTCATCCAGGCTGTGCGCCACGACAACGAAGACGTTGAGTGGAAGCCTCAGCAAGCTGTATACTCGCCCTCGCACGCCGTCCTCGACAACCTGGCTCTTCAGGAATGACATGCTCGGGAAATATGCGCCGATGCTGGCCTCCACCATGCACAGCGCCCAGAACAAAAACATCTCGTTCTCGATCATGACAGCTGCCGAGAGACAGCAACTCACTGCGAGCACCACGAGCATCAGGATCATCGAAGTCGTCTCCTTGGAATGGGATTTGGTGTAGAGCGAGAAGAACGCCGACCCCGCCATCATAGCACACATGAAGCTGGAAAAGATGAGTCCAAAAGGCAACTCCTCGTTCGAGCCGGCCTTCATTCTCGCGCTCTTCAGCGCCGCAGACCAGAAGAAGACGAAGAGGTACATGGCGCCCTCGAAGACGGTTGACGTCAGACCCAACGACAGGACGCGCTTGTCGCGTATGATCATCAGGATTCCGCTCTTGACATCTCCGAGAGACGTCGTTGCGGGGCCGGCTTGTTTGACCCCGTAGTTCTCCTTCCATCTTCCCAAGATCAGCCACATGGCCATCGCGGAGCATGCCACGCTTGCCATAAACGGCCAGATACGGCCGCCGAGGGCGTTGACCAAGACATCACCGAAGATGCCAGAGGTGATGGCAACGATAGAGCTGATGGTGGTCATGTGACCGAAGACGGCGCCTAGCTTGAGCCTCGTCCGCGACAGGCCACGCTGGTTGTATTCCGTGATCAACCATGCCTCGAACACGCTGTAGAGGAGGGTAGTTGAGATGCCGCCGCAGAAGCGGCCGAGGAACAAGACAAAGAGATTATCGGTGAGCATCGTCAGGCAGGTAAAGATGTAGGTAATACAGTACGTGATACAGGCCAGACGACGGCCGTATCGGTCGGCGAGTTCGCCGGCGAAGGAGGCCGAGATGGCACCAGAGACAAAACCAGCAGCGTACAGCGCAGCGACAACCTTTTCTGGTATGTTCTTGTCGTACTTGTAGATGGCATAGATGTGCGGGCCCTGTCTCGCTGTCAGCTTGGAACCAACGAGTCCGTGACGCTTCTGCTACCTGCAACCAGTCCGCCGCCATTGCCAGAGCGTAGACGGGAAAGAAGTCGAGCTGGAACTGCCAGACTGCGGCCTGCGACTCGCTGGACTCTGTGAGCAATTGAGATAGCTCAATGTCGTGACCTTCAGCCTCATCGTCGACAGCGGCTGCCTCCTGTTTCAGTTCTTCGACTGCCTCTTGCTCTTGGCGCCTGTACTGTTGGTACAACAGATACCCATTGCCCGCCGCGAAAGCGGCCAAATTCAGCTGGTAGAAAGACATGTCGTCGGATAAGTGCCTTTCTGTGGGTGCAGAAACTTGGAAGGCAAATCGTCGAGGCTGGGACGCCGGGGTGATCTAATATGGCTGTCGACGTTGGTGGGATCAGCATTCCGCGATCCAAGTATCAGCAGGTGTTGCGGATCTTGGGATATCCTGGCATTCCACACGTCTCAGCTGCCCTTTGGTTGGCGGCGTTTCCGCTTGGCAATCTATGAAGGGGCCTCAAGGGAATTGTGGTGGTAGAGGGAGAACGAGGACACATAAATCTCGAGAGAAACAGGTCGGCATTTCGAGAAAGAGGAAGGGGCTGTAATTTGTCCTCATCGTTCTTTCCAGATTTGGTTGAGCATGCATGGCTGGCAGCGAGGGGGGTCAATGGGCATTCAGGATGGCTGAAAACGGACTGTGGCAGGAGGCAAGCTCCTCCACCTGGGACGCCATGCTGGCTCGGTAGGTGGGAGTGCTACTGAATCTGGAACATGGTCCCTGAACTTTATACCTATAAGTCCTTGTCAGGGAGGTAGAGATGGACTGCTCCTGATGTCCCGAGTTTACCCAAAAACACCGTGCTGATGATCCAAACCGACCAGGGCGGTGGCCAGCCAATCGGAGCCACCCATAGATTACAGCTTGAAACTGCTTCTACTGTCAGTAATTGTAGTGCTTAGCCTAACATCTCGAACGGGGTAGCAATGGCGGTGACCTAGGGGCACTAACACCTTCAACAAGGCCCGCACCGTGATGTTTGCGACTGCATTCATTCCACATGAACTAGAGGGAGGTATCATGAAAGATGATTGGTCGGTGCCAAACTCTCCCTGGCAGTTGCGTATTACTCCAAACCCTCCCTCAAATGCGTTGATGCATTTACTTGCGGCTGAGTTGTTTGCATGCCTCGCAATCCCCTTGCTCTGTAAACCTGCCAGTCAAACATGTGCAACCATGGCCTAGGACTTCACAGTCGAAGAAAGGGGGGAGAAGAAGTAAGGGGCTCTGTATCATCGTTGTCGCCTGTCAAGAGCCACCTTGACAGATCTACTGCCTATGAGTACCTTGCGCGCCTCTCATGTATACCTGCTTCGACCATGGCCATCCGTGTCTTCATGGACTCCAAGTGTTCAACGGCTTTTGGATTCCAGACTCCGGACTCACATTTGCGGAGGGATAGGAAGTCGGTCATGTTAGATATCTGGCAACCGATAACAACGGCCGAGGTTCCGGAGGGCTCTCATCGGGCACATGGCGAAGACGAAAACGGGGTCCTGACCACGCGGCCGGCGCTCCGTCCAGTTTAGCAAGTACCCATGCCCGTAGTGCACATTACGGACCTCGCCGGAGCCAATCCGGGGCTTCAGAGTGCACCGAGGGAACGGCAGAGTAGAGGCAGTGCTGAATAAGGGAATAGATTCAGACAAACTAGGCACGTTACGTGACCCCAAGGTCGTGGCGCCAAAATATCGGCGCAACCGACAACATATGGGACTCTCGTACCGCCATCGAATACAACACATGGATGGAGAACAACAGTCTCGAGGCAGGGTTGATGCGCCCGGCCAATGTCACTCACAACGGGGGCGCTGGCAGTGAGTTTCGCGCTGGACCCAGCCAGCATTCTATGCCGAACAGAGAGACACCGGTTCTTCGCCGTATCGTTCGTTGATTGACAGACATGTCGGCGGGACAACACAGAATTGGTCGATTGTTACTTGTCTCTGAAAAGAATGCCTTACATTGTGACCTCTCGTACAGATTGAAACTCGGCGAGGTGCTCGCCTTTACAGATGGGAGAATCGGGGAACGCCGCTAAATCCCAACGAGCTGGTGCAGCCAAGCTTGCGGATGCCGATCAGTGGACGGAGACAGTAAGGATGCACCCTGTCGAGCCTGGGTATCGGACGCATCCGGGGCTCAGCATGCCCGTTGTACTACGCCTCGCGGCGCCCTGGCTGTCCCATTGTGGGACGGGATTGTCCCGTATTTTGAGGTACGTGCCGGGATTCCTCTCGTTGGTCGAGCAGTGGTATCTCTAGCTTACGCACTCTGTATAATGATGATCTGAAGACGTATTCTATGGCGTTGGCTCGGCCTAGCGGTTTACCATTGCAACCAACGCCAGCAAGGCTTCCTCTTTAGTGTAGCCAGGTGAGCGGGCGCCTGGGAAAGTGTGGCAGTCCTGGAAACTCGTGGGCCGGTCAACAACTCGTACCGTGTGCATAGGACTCCCGTCCTACACGGTGACGTGTACGGAGTAATGGGTGAATGAATGAATGGGCAGGATGGTAGAGGTCTGAATGGCGGATGGAGACACGAAGTGTGAATACCCAGCCCTCGGGAAAATGACGATGACAAGACGGATCGATACTTTGCAACACCGCCTCCCTCACATTTGCTGAGTGTGGTGTGGAACGTTCGGACTCGCGCACCGCCCTTGTCGTTGGCGGACGTTCTTCTCGGCCGACGGATTTGCTGTGTATGGGAATCAGAAGATGATTTGCCGTGTCACAGTCAGCGTCGGTTTCAGCATCCCGGTATATGGAAAATGACAGCTCCCAAAGAACTAGGCCAAACGTGGTTCTCATTCACGTGTAATTAATCGGTCTGCGAAGCCAACGGGAGAGTGATAAGGTTGGTTTCTTGGTTTCCATCTCGTCTTTCTTCGGCCAGAGAACATGGATGGAATGGAAGAGACCCTGAGGAAGAGGAACGCGGGAGAAGGGGCACTCGAGGTGCCTGATAGGCGAGCAGCGGGGCAGGCCCAAGCTAATCTGGCGGGGTAAGCACGACAAAAGATGGAAGAAAATAAGGGAAATAGCAAAAAAGAACATTGATAGAGGTACACCGCCCGCCCTACTTTCTTCTGCTGATAGTTTTGTTCCGGGAAAAAGGGACCGGACCGAGGCCACGGACGAACTGTTGCACGATTTGTTTAACCAAACTTGGGGTCACAGGCAACTAACTGTAACGCCAATCCGACAGCGAACGAGTCCTTGGAGTTGGGGTCATGGGCGCGCCCTGGCTTCAAGGACTCTCCACAGATGTAGGAAGTGTGTAGGTGCCTAAGGTGCGGATGGTACCTTGGTAGGTAAGTAAGTACCACCTTACGTAAGGTAGACTGTGACCCGACAGGAAGTCCCCTGTCGCAAAGTCGGGCTGCATGTGCAATCAATTCTCATCAACCATGTATCGTCAATGTATCCTGCCGTATGCAGACCGAGAAAAGTCCTACGTAAAAGTCCTACATACCTACCTAGTGGTGTACATAGCGCAGCCCGTTCCCTGGCCTGTAAGACTCTCTTGCCAGGCCGTCTCGTACCCCCCGTTTTGAGTCGCTCTTGCCCCACGTTATGCTGGGCCAGATGCACCCCCCCATCCCGGCCAGCTGGAAGAAAACTCAAACCTTTTCATTGGCGACAAGTCGGAAACACACGGTGCTAATGGTTTCGTGAGAATATTATGGTTTGCCGCCAATTGGCGACTGTGTTTCTTTCTCTATGCCTCATGACACGCGCAACGAATCCCCCCCACCTCCAGCCGTCACCCATGACGGCTGATGACTTTGCAGCAAACCGTGGATTCCCCGACGAGCCTTCCACCGACTTTTCTAGCTAGTCCCGTGTTGCGGTCGAGGACCGACGCCGAACTGATGGAACGTCGGGGCGGTTTAGCGGGCTTCCTAGGTTTTCCCAGTCTAACCTTCGGTCGCAGACCGACGAACAAGCCCACGGAGCCCTGTCTTGAAGTGTTCTGACGCTGACAAAACAGCACCCGCGCTCCGAGAGCACCTTCCCCTGTCTTCCGTTGGACTGAGGAGAAAGAAGGTTGGAGCAGAGGATCTGCCCACTTCTCTTGCGCCGGTTTGTCGCGACTCATCAGCTACCTCTGACGGGAGCGGCAGGGTCGAGTATTCGTTATAGGCATTGACATACTGGGCAAAGAGGAGGGTTGCTCCTCCTTGGCCGGAATCAGAGCAGGCTGGTAGTGGTGGTGGGGGCTCGCGAGGCTTCCTCCCCATCAATGAGCCCGTCTCACCGGATGCTTGCATCTCCTGTTTGAAAACCATCCGGGGTTGAGACACTCAGCTTCAGCTCTCAGGTACGGCCTCAGCTAACCAAGCGTCTGCCAGCTTCGGGCCGCTAGCACTTTGACTGGGCGAGTGTGTGCCGAGGACGGGGAATTGGTAGACCAAGAATGAACGTCCTCGATACTACGAAGGACGAACGTCGTCCAATATTTGCCGTCCCTCTCGACTCGGACAGCAGCGGGGTCAAAGGCCAGTCTCGAGATGCCTCGCGTGGAAAACTGCCGATGCCAACACCCCCCTTCCCCTTGTCCCAGATTCCAGACAATGACAGCGGCGATGGGGGACGGGATTCAACCCCTTCGATGATCCTGCTGATCTGACCGCACAAGAGATGACAATCCGACAGCCGCGAAGTGTTGAAGTGTCCCGCCATGCAGATACACTATAGCCAGCGTCTTCTACACTATAGCTGGCAACAAACGGCATCAGTTGGGCATGAACGGGGAGCGGGAGGGGCAGGAGGGTACTGCAGTACTTGGGCGGTACAACTATACACACCCACAAGGAGTCACAGTACCTACACCTACACACCTCGGCCCCGGATGATGTCGGGGATAGAGAGAAACGAACAGCAGTAGCAGTACCAAGTAGTAGTCGTTGTGTACGTAGTGCCTAGTATCCGTAGTAGTGGCAGCATCCTAATTTTCATTCCCCCGCCGCACCGCACTGCCCCTCTGGCGCCCTGCTGCAGCCTGCAGGCCAGTCTAATCCAGAGTGACCCAATCAAAGGATGGGATTGGGAGATGGCCTCAGCCTTACACTGCCCAGAGGGCGAGCCGGGGGGGTGTGTGTTTGTGTTAGGTTCCTCCCACCTAGAGCACCCGCAGGCTTCGGTTTAGTGCCGTCAGCTGCTGGCACGGTAGTACCTATACCTACTAGGTATACCAGTAGGTACATCAGCAGCCACCGGAGGGCCATCTTGCGGTCCTGGCTCTCGGTGCGGTCACTCCCCACGGAATCAAGGCGCAGAGGTACTTGCCTCGGACAGCACAGACGAGAGCACAGGGCAGCAGGACGCCATCTCATGCCGCCCCAGCACCCCGAAAAACAACGGCAAAAGCAACGCAGCAGCAGCTCGCGTAAACAAGGCTGGGAAAGCTCTGGGAGGAGCTAGCAGTGCAGTGAACGCGAGGCAGCAAAAAGGACCGGGGAAAGAGGAAGGAAGAATGAAAGAAAGACAGAAAGGCAGAGAGGAAGAAAAGATAGCCAGTTATCAAAGCAAACCCGTCTCTCGTCTCTCTGGCTGATCCATCAGCCCGTCCGGACCTGAACCTGAACCTGGACATGGACCAGGACCATCCAGTGTGTGTCAGTGTCATACAGCCTGCAGCAACCGCCAGAG